>CM076573.1:562140017-562740017 GCA_034641835.2 Pinus albicaulis | reverse complement strand
TGAGAAATATTCAATAGAAGGTAGTTGAACATCACTTCCTTGATTATCGATCAAAGGTGGCTCCTACAAACGTAAGTTTTCAACATTAGAAACTAAATACATTTGCATATATGAAGGCAAGTCAAGTTGAAATTCATTATTACCAACTTTCTTTATGATCTTGAATGGACCATAGTGAATGGGTTTGATCTTTTTACCTTCCCCTTGCACCCTTTCTTTGCTAATGTGCAACCATACCTCATCTTCGTCTTGAAACTTGTGATCAACTCTATGTTTGTCACAGATCTCTTTGTATTTTCTTTGACTTTTCTCAAGCTGTTCTTGAACTTGTTGATGTATAATCTGAATTTGATCAATGAAATTTCGAGCCTTGTCAATATCACTATGGCCATCAATTGCAACATCCTTCTGAAAGATGAAGTCTAATGGAAATTTTGGAAAATACCCAAAGCATACTTCAAAAGGTGGTGTTTTATTTGAAGAGTTCTTTGCCCGGTTGTAAGCGTGCTGAATGTAATGTAGTTTCTCATCCCACAACTTAGGATGTTTTGCTGCAATATCCTCTCAATAAATGCACAATGGTTCTGTTCACTGCCTCAGTTTTTCCATCTGTTTGTGGATGAAAAGCAGTACTCTTTTTAAAATTTGTGTCCATCATCTTCCGTAGATTTGACCAAAAATCCCCAATGAACCTGGAATCCCTGTCACTAACAATAGAAGTTTGCAATCTAAAATGAACCCAAACATGTTGAAAATAAAGTTCAGCAATTTTTTCAGCAGTAATGGTATTCTTACATGGCATAAGTATACACATTTTACTGAATATATCCACAACTAGATAAAGATAATCATGTTGTTTTCTTGACATAGGTAGACCTCCAACAAAGTCCATGGAGACACTCTCCCATGGCCTTGATGGTACCGGTAGTGGCATGCACAACCCAAGATTCCTATTATTAGGATTACTTGTTTCACACATATAACAAACTCTTATAAAATGCGACACAATATCTATCATGCGTGGCCAATAGCAATACCTCTGTAGATGTGCCACTGTTTTTCTTACCCCAAAGATTCCAGCAATAAGAGATGAATGAGCTTCTCTCATGACACTTAGCCTCTCTCCTAGTGGTATACACAGCTTGCCCAAATGAAACAAAAAAATGTTATGCATGTGATAATATTTTTCTTCAACTTGATTCCCTTCCCTCAAACTAGCATACAAATCTTGAAAATCAATGTCATGTGCATATTGTTCTATGTAACTCTCATGTACAACAGAATCATTTTTGAGTAAAGTAGATGCACTAATGATTGGTCTTGAAAGAATATCAGAATTTTTATTGAAAATACCTTTCTTGTACCTTATAACCAAGTGAAACTATTGAAGAAATCCCATCCACCTGAAATGTCTTGATTGCTGCAATTTTGTTTGCAACTACAAGTACTGTAATGGTTGGTGATCGGTATGCACAATAGTCTCTTTACCCATCAAGTAGTGTTTCCACTTCTTGACACTTTTTACCAACGCGTATAGTTCTTGTCATATGTAGGATATGTTAGCCCCCCTATGAAATTCTTGACAAGCAAGCTGGGGGCTATGTCATTTTGGAGACCTTCAAGGAATGCATTCCCCCTGAAGATACATTATCCTTGAGGTCTCTCTGTACTTTGCCTTTCACCAGTCTCCTCTGTTGGTTCTTTCCCCTGAGGCCCACACTTATCTCTTATACCCCTGCAAAATGTCCCTCTTTTCCCCTTTTTCCTCCTTCTGTCAAGGTTCCCTTTCCCCCCTTCTAATTCCACCATTACCCTCTTAAACTCCCCCCTAAGCCCCCTTTTTAATCTCACCCTTGCCCTTTGTTAAACCTTGGCACCTTTTCTTCCCCCTATCGTTATCATCCTCGGGTCTTGAATTGCATGAAAATGGTTACAAAACCCACTCTAAACATTATGTTGAGCCTAGCCCCTTTCGCAATTAGCCCCCGCACTTTTTTCCCATGAGTCCTAGCGCCGTGAACAACGCTAAATCCGTCGGGCGCTTAGCTCCCCCAAACCTTTCTCCGCGCGAAAATCATCAAAAAACTTTTATAAACGTGCATTGGTGGCACGCTGGCGGCATGTGGTGGTGCATGGGCGGAGCCACCGCAAAAATGGTGGTTACGAGGGCTGCCTTTTTCCCGTACAGACCAAATGAGGTGAGGCCCCGTAGTACATATTGGCCATTGATCGGCGGTCAAACCCCGATTGACTAGTCAACTACGGGGGGTTCACATCCCGTTAAACTCTGCGTTGGTCGACCTCCCGTACTTCGTCGATCTGTTCAAACTTGCTGCCAAGTTAACCCTGCGCTGTTCAAATCTCCGCTGTCCAATTAATATATGATCCGACGACGTGGAGCGCGCCCGAAATGGTGGTCCCCACTCCACGCGCTGTTTTCCAAAACTGCCTGGTTTATTCCGCACCACTTTCCACGTGCTGGCGGTTTTTCCCGGAGGACCAGCGATTCCACCCATCGTTTGACACCTGTCTTTGGTACGGCGGAAAAATCGCTTTCATTTCGCGCATTAATCTTCGGTTCAAAGTGACACAGCAGAATCTATGCGAACCGTCCGATCTCGAGCGCTTCATCCTACGGTTGTAATTCATCGAAGCTGCGCCCCCCGTTAACCTGCCTCCTCCGTATCACAGGTCCACATTCCGTCGTGTTTCCACTGTAGATCTCCACCCCATCGACGGTCCAGATTCATCCGTTCATCGTTGACTATTCCGTGGTCTCCTGGTCCCGCCACGTCACCTCCACGTGTACGCCCCGTACATTATCCGTTTCCGTCACTATATCTTTGGTATTGTCGTGTTTTTTAATGTTTTCATTCGTCTATTACGTGTATTCGCTCTGTGTTTCATTATTCCTCTGCCAGAGCATTCTGTCATCGTTTTTCGCGATTTCTCCCTAGTTCTCCGTCTGCATGGCTATTTTCCACGACCACATCTTGTCCTCGCCGCCTTCATCATCCCTGTCCATGGTTTTCCTCACAGGTGGGTTGTTTTGCAGGGTTTTCAACGGTGAATGTCTGCCATAATTGCAGAACCTCTGTTACAGTGACGGAGAAGTCGATGAAGGTCGTCTTCAGCGGCTGAATTTATGAGAGATGGCTCGGGAAGGTAAAGACAAGACTGTCATTTAAGGAACAAGCCTAAAACTCTGTGGAAAGCCCTCCGGTGCCATTAAAGCTCGAGCTAACCTGTCAGAGGCAGAAATGAAGCAGCAGAGTATTACAGGACAACAGAAAGCTCAAGGCAAGAAACAAAAGATGTTAGAGCTCCTTGAGGGATTTGTAGAAGGCAAAGCAGTAGTTTGAGGACCCCGAGGATCGATCCAAAGATCCTGAGCACGGTGAAAGGTACCATCAGGGTTATTTGTCAGCAGAA
The DNA here is from genome assembly GCA_034641835.2 of Pinus albicaulis. Classification (NCBI taxonomy): domain Eukaryota; kingdom Viridiplantae; phylum Streptophyta; class Pinopsida; order Pinales; family Pinaceae; genus Pinus; species Pinus albicaulis. The sequence goes on along the minus strand of CM076573.1, from coordinate 562,736,585 downwards.
TGTTTTTCTTTATCAAGTACAGGGCACCCATATAACTTTTATTATGCAGAATGTCCCTGAAATGATTTCCACCCTAACTACAGTTCAAAAACAGTTAGACATTTATGAGACAGACCTTTCTAGCAGTTTATTTCATTTTTTGTTCAAATCACCTGGAGTACAACAAGCCAAAAGGTCAAGATCATATCCAAAGCAGATCATTCTTTCACAAGGAAGGTGACAGAGATTAGATACATAGCAGGTCAAGCAGAATGGGTTTCGGCCCTGCATCCATTGTTGTGTTTAATGATACATTTAATTTTCACCTACTCCTTCAGTCGATCTTAGGCTCACCCTTTGCTATAAAGCACAGAAGGAAACATTGTAATGTTGTTGATGAGATATCAGTGAAACGCAAGCATTTTTCCTCTTAAGACAAGTTCTCTGTGTATATTGTAAGATAGGCTGAGATTTGATGTATTCAGACTGAATGTTCAAGCTATGGGCTATGATGTACCTGATTGGTGTTGTTTTTAATATGACAAGCATGTTTCTTTGGATCCTGATCTAAAGCAGCTGGTGATGTTTTCCTTTCTTTGTATTTGTGATTGACTTGCTTTCATTTCATCATGTTTCTTCAGGCTTGCATCAGAAGTTTGGCATAAGATTTACCCTTGATAGGTACCTTATGTTGCTGCTCTCCCAGCCTTTTATGTTTTCTGCTTATATGTGTATCTGAATGTTGATTTCAATTGGTTTAACCAGTGTAGTGGATGTTATTGCCTACTCTCTGATGTATGAATTAATGAAATCTGTGTTTATATGTTCTTGTTGGTATTAGTTGAATGTGTTGAGAACACTGGAGGTCTAGAACCTGGTCTCTGCCCCTCTAGGATCTTTCCATCTCAACTAACCCTTTCCAATATCCCTTGTATTGCCTCTGATTTTGTCCAAGCAGGCCTGGAGTTAAATGACCTCTGGCCTGATCTATAGACAGAATTGGTTGGTTCTCCTCCTTTCATTTTCAATCCTTAATGTCCCATTCCAAATATCTCCTTCAAGATCCAGATGATTTAGATGACTTTCCCAACTGAAAGCTTGCACATTGAACACAAGTAAACCCTTTCTTGACTCCATTGCCCAATGGTCTTGGTGTTCTCTGAGTTATCTACCTTTGCCTAGCTTCCATTTTGCTCATCCTTGTCTTGTATTGGACACTTCTTTCCTGATTCCCAACAACCAAACACAATCAAACAAACAACCATGAGCCTACAACTAGCCTAAAATCATAACTTAGAGTTTCAAAGATATATCCTTTGACTTGTATAGAGAGATCCCTCTCTGGACCTAGGAGGGCTAGATCCTAAGGTCCCAAAGTGGTTATGATGTTGTCTCATCTTTTGGTCTTGCCAATCTGGCCAAAACATGGGAACCCCAACATAATGGCAACTCCACTTGGGACTTTCTGAGTACTTTCATCTTGATACATCTCCAAACCTCAGAAAACCTAGAATATCTGGTTAGGTTGGTATTAAAACACTTATCCTTCCCATTCCACTTACCTCTTGTGTGTTTACCCCATACTCTTAGACAGAGCCTGGAAAGGGCCAGGTAGCCTCCGGATCTCATCCTCTTCTTCGAGGTGACATATCTGGTAAATGCCCTCCCAGTCAATCTCTGGTTAGAGTTTTTTGTGTTTAGTGGGATATCCTTGAAAAGGAATATTTCATCAGCACTGTGGTGGATAGTGTATCCCCTGAAATACCTTAAACCTTTCCACCTGGTGACTCCATAGCTCCTAAACGTTAAAAGACTCCACTGGTGATCAGTAGGCCTGCTGATCATCTTGGTTTCGCATCAGACTCCACTGGGAGACCAGACCCGAAACATAATGAAGACTCCGCTGGGAGACCAGCCCTGAGACAATATCAACCACAATAGAAGTAACAAGTAGGGTTAAGCTGCTTAGTTCAAGAACAGCATTCAGGCTCACAGAACCATTCATACGAGAGCTTGCCCTGATCCAAACCCACCTGAAATAGTTGATAATCCTGAGAAAATCCTCAAGAGAACACCTATAAGTAGGAGATCAACTATTTCCAGCAACATTCATAGAGCTAATTCTGCGCCAGAAGATCTTGCAGCTCTATTAGACCCTTTCTTAGACCTAGACCTTCAAAGCAGATTACCTAGAACTAGGTCATTCAGTGTTTCAGACTAGCCAAACGCTAGGGACAGTGAAACCCCTCCTTCCACACCACCTGATTTTCACTTTGTCCAAAACTCGGGGTTGCCTCACCCTAGATCTGCTCAACAAGCCTCTGCTGGTCTTAATATCCCTGTCATCCATATACCAGTTGCTCAGGTTAATCTTCTACCTAATTAGAACATCACAATGGCAGCCTGGTATGCACCTCTAGTTCTACCTCAACCTCTTATCCCCCTGCCAAATGACTATCAATCAAAAATCCCTCACTTCACTCCCAAAGAATCCATCACAGCTCAGGCACATGTAGATAAAATGGAAGACTCTTTTGACTATATGGAAATTGATGATGAAACAGTCAAAATGAGAATCTTTGCTCAGAGCCTGGGGGGTGATGTAAAGAAATGGTTTAAAAATATGCCTCCTAATAGCATCCAGGACCTTCCTGCTCTATATCAGACATTCATAAACAAATGGGAGACTAGGGTAAACCCTCACCAGCTCCTAGCAGAATACCTGAGCCTTAAGAGGAATCCGGGAGAGAGTGTACATGATTACACAACAAGATTCAATAGCATTTATAATGTTCTCCCCCCACATATGAAACCTCCACAAGGCATGGCCCTAGAAAAATATCCCGAAGGTTTTGATGCTGACATGGCCTATGAGCTTAGAGATAAAGAATATGCCACACTAGAGGACATGCAAAAAGGAGCAGTTAACATAGAGGCAAACCTGATTGAAAAGAGAGAAAGACTGAGAGCTGAGAAGAGGGTAACATATAGGGATGACAACGTAGCTTCCACCTCTGATCCAAACTATGATAGATTATCTAAAAATGTGGATAAGCTACAACAAATGATGGAGAAAATGGTTGTCACAGTTAGTAACCAAAACAGAAACCAGAACCAAAACATTAGAAGAAACAATGCCACTCCCAACAGACAGAAAGAATCAGATCAGCAAGTTATTCCCCCTTTCCAAAACTTTCTAGATGAGGATGAGGGAATCATAGAAGAGTCTGAAGGGAATGCAATAAAAATGTTTGAAACAGAAGACTCAATCCTAAATTATGATTCAGAAGAAGATCAGCCCTCCACCACTAGTTGTGATGAGGAGTGGTTTGAGTCTGAGGATTATAGATTAGGATTTGAAAATGCCATGTTACAAGTCAGGGAACAATATGAACTTAGGAGCAAGAAAAACCAAGATACTCCCAAAGCCAAGACTCCTGAGATTACAATCAAGAAAAAGCCTGACAAAACTTCTAAAGCAACTGCTGAGAATTCCAAATCAGCAGTTGAAGGTTCTGGAAAATACAAAGAAAAAGACAACCAAAACACTGAAAAACAAGGTCAACCAACTAGCAGTACTAGCACCACAGTTAGTGCTCCTGATACAACAGTTCCCAACCCTGTACATAGTGAAAAATCACAAACTGATTTAGCTACTAAAGCAGTATCAAATAAAACATAATTGAACATTACAAAGGTCCAGTCTACTTTCAATCTAGAGAGTGAGATTGCAAAAATCAAAATCTCTGTACCATTATCTGAGCTGGCCACTCAGAATGTATATAAAGGCCAAATTTTGAAAGCATTAAATCTGGGAGAAATGAATGATTCTGTAAATTTGAATGATGATCAACCTGCCCTCCTATTTGGTCCAAAGATTGAGGGAAAATTTCAGGAAGGGGTAGTTCCACCTTTCTATATCAGTCTTAACGTTCATGACAAGATCCTCCATAATGCCATGCATGACTCTGGTGCATCACACAATCTAATGCCTAAGGTAGTGATGGAAAGGCTAGGCCTAGAAATTACCAGACCTTACAAAGATTTATACTCATTTGACTCTAGTAGAGTAAAATGCCTAGGACTGATCAAGGATTTATGTGTGAGCCTGACCCAGATTCCTGCTAAATGTATGGTCATGGATGTTGTGGTGGCAGATGTGCCACCTAAGTATGGAATGCTGCTATCTAGATCATGGGGAGCCAAACTGCAGGGAACAATGCAGATGGACGGCTCTTATGCCACTATCCCTATATTTGGCCAACTTAGAAGACTGTATAGAGAGTCTCAGATGAAATTCTTAGTCAGTAGCCCCGAGAAGCCTGAAAATTCACCATTATACTCTGTACATACAGATCTAGACTCTTTCATTCTCTACAATGACCAATCCTCAGAAGAGCCGAGATCAGATAACGGAGACACAAACGTAGAGCTCATGGATTTCAACATAATGGCTACTCTAGAAGAATACGATGAAGAAGACCATGGGCAAACTGCTGAAAATATAACTCTGAATGAAATAGAAACAGAACAAAAACAGCAAGCTAGCCACCTCCCTGATCTCCATGCCCATAATGAACCACAAAATGACCCCCCTCCTAGCACAAACCTCACAACTCCACATAATGGCGAACCCAGCTGTAGGGGAGGGGATGAAAATGAATTAAACAAAGAAACCCTGTGGGAAATGGATTTTGATGGGTCCTGTACTAGGAAAAATGCTGGAGCAGGGGTATGGATACGTAACACAGAGAGTAACCACACGGAGAGTCATGCTGTCAATCTACATTTCAAATGTACAAATAACATTGCAGAATATGAGGCTCTCATTTTGGGTTTGAATCTGTTGAAGAAATTAGGTGCCCGTAGGATAGATGTACAAGGAGACTCAGAGTTAGTTATAAAACAGGTGAATGGTGAGTATTCAGCAAAACACCCCAGGCTTAGGGCATACAGGAATGACACTCTGGATTTGCTGAAAACGTTTGTTGAATATGAGTTAGTATTCATTCCTAGGGGTCAAAATGTAATTGCAAACGGATTAGCTTGTCTGGCTAGTTCGTATCCTAAGGCCCCAGTTGACCAACAAATTATCATTCAGACCAAATTCAGACCCGCAGTGTCAGACAATGAAAAATACTGGCAGGTTTTCGAAGGAGACAAACAGATTGAGGATTTCCTGATAGGCAGAAATGAGTTTGAATTTTCTGATTCAAACTCCAAATCTGATAGCTTCTGCCTAGATGAATATTCCTCAGATGAGGAAGAAACACCCTGTAACGTAGAAACTCCCTGTAACATAGCAATAAATCTTTTTTCTGATAAAACTGGAAATTTTAACGAAAATAGTGAAAACGCAGAAAACGAAGAGGTTGAGGTATTGCAGGCCAAAGAAAATAATATACCCAAAGGCTTGGCACCCTTAGAGGACCTTTTTGACTTTGATGACGTAGCAAAAAAGCCCACAATTGAACATGCTGATTCTGATGTGGAAGAATGCAACATTGGCACTGAAGACAAACCCAAAATGATAAAACTGGCTAAGTCTATACCTGCAGACATGAAGAAGAAATACATTGACCTGTTCAAGGAATTCATAGACGTGTTTGCATGGAGCTATGAAGAATTAAAGGCCTATGACACCAACATCATACAACACAAGATACCACTAAAGGAAAATCAGAAGCCTTTCAGACAAAAAATTCGAAGAATAAATCCAAAACAATTGCCTGCAGTAGAAAAAGAGATTAAGAAGATGTATGATGCAGGCATAATAGTTCCTATAAGGTTTTCTGATTGGTGTCAAACTTAGTGGCTATAAGGAAGAAAACAGGGGATATTAGACTTTGCATAGACTTCAGAAACCTCAATAGAGCCTCCCTGAAAGACAACTACCCTTTTCCTAGAATGGAACATATCCTACAAAAGGTAGTGGGCTCTAAGAGAATCTCCCTGCTTGATGGTTTTTCAGGATACAACCAAGTTCTGGTACTCCCAGAAGACCAACTCAAAATAGCTTTCACCACTCCATGGGGCACCTTCATGTATGTGAAAATGCCCTTTGGACTGATGAATGCTGGAGCTACCTTCCAGAGAGCGATGGACATAGATTTCTCAGAGGAGATAGGACACTTCATATTTATCTACTTGGATGACTTGACTGTCTTTTCTAAAACTGAAGAAGAACACTTGAAACATCTGAGGAAAGTCTTTGAAAAATGTAGAAGGTACGGCCTGTCCTTAAATCCTAAGAAGACTGTTTTTGGGCTGCAAGAAGGTAAGCTTCTTGGCCACATTATATCTGAGAAAGGGATTAGGATAGACCCACAGAGAGTTGAGGGAATACTTCAAATTACACACCTGAGGAATATCAAAGAATTACAGTCCTTCATTGGCAAAATCAACTTCCTTAGAAGGTTCATCCCAAACCTTGCAGAGCACTTTAGAAAAATGACTGAAATGCTAAGGAAAGATGCAGGAATTAAGTGGACCGTTGAAGCCAAGAAATCTTTTTAGTCAGTAAAACTTGCACTCACTCAGGCCCCTGTACTTATCAGCCCTTACTTCTCAAAATATTTTATGATCTTTTCTTTTGCTTCCCAACACACAATAGCTGCAGTTTTGCTGCAGAAAAATTCAGAAGGTAATGAACAACCTATAGCTTTCTTCAGCAAAGCCTTAAGAGATGCACCCTTAAAGTACAACATCATGGAAAAGCAGGCCTATGCTCTGATTAAGGCCTTAAAAGACTTTAGGGTGTACATTCTGCATTCTCACACCATTGCCTATGTGCCAACTATAGTGGTTAAGGATATCTTGTCCCAAGACCCTGATGGGAAAAGGGGCAAATGGATTGCTACCATCTTGGAATACGACCTTGAAATAAAACCCACTAAGATGATCAAAGGTCAAGGCTTGGCCCAGTTAATGGCCGAATCAAACTTGCAGGCCCTTGACATTAACATGATAAATGCCCTAGATGAGCAGGAAGGATTGCCCCATCCAACTGTTGAGGAGTAGTTTCAGAACTCTCCTTGGTATACTGATATCCTTTACGTGCTCACTAACCTCAATGCCCCTCCAGAACTGTCCAAAACAAAGGCCAGATTCATAAAACTCAAAGCTAGAAATTACTGCATTATGAATGAGAGTCTATATTGGAAAAATCCAAATGGCCTTCTACTGAAATGTTTGTCTGAAACTGAAGCTGAAAGAATCAAACAGGAATTCCATGCTGTAGAATGTGGAGGCCACCTGAGTTGGAAAGCCACTGCAAACAAGATACTCAGGGCTGGTTACTACTGGCCTACCCTCTTCAGTGATGTCCACCAAATGATAACTGCTTGTCATAAATTTCATATCTTTGAAGGTAAAAGAAAACTTCTTCCCCTCCCTTTACAGCCCATTACTATTGAAGGTCCTTTCATACAATGGGGTCTAGACTTTATAGGGGAAATTCATCCAGCCTCTTCAGGACAACATAAATGGATTTTAACAGCCACTGATTATTTCACTAAGTGGATAGAGGCCATTCCCACTAGGAGTACCACAGATTCTGTTATTATTAGGTTCCGAGAAGGCCATATTCTCTCTCGATTTGGTTGTCCAAGGAATATAATCACTGACAATGCTACTGCTTTCGGATCCAAGAGAATGATTGATTTCTGTCACAGGTACCATGTCACGCTTGGTCATTCAACTGCCTATTACCCTCAAGGTAATGGCTTGGCTGAATCATCAAATAAGAGCTTAGTGACAATCATCAAAAAGCTATTAGAGGAGAACAAGAAATCTTGGCACAACAAGTTGGTACATGCCTTATGGGCTGATAGGCTCACCACAAAGAAATCCATTGGCATGTCACCTTTCCAAATTGTTTATGGTATAGAATCAGTTTTTCCTACCAGCCTTGGGATACCGGTGGTAAAGCTGGTCCAAGAGATTCAGGCAGAGGAGGACAGCATGATAAGGAGAATTAATGAAACAATCCATCTTCATCAAACAAGGGAGCAGGTTTATAACAGAGCTATCAGAGTCCAAGAAAACATAAAAAGGCAGTTTGACAAAAGAACCAAAGCTTCAAATTTCAAAATTGGTGACAAGGTTCTAAAATGGGACTAAAGAAGAGAGGACAAAGGTAAACATGGAAAATTTGACAGCCTGTGGCAGGGTCCATACATAATCTAGGCCACTGTGGGTCCTAATGCATTTTTTCTGCAAGAACTTGATGGCACAGAATTGTTTGGGGGTCCTTTCAATGCAGGATGCTCAAACATTACTTCTATTGATTTTCCATTTCCAGTTTCATCTCCATTGTACATACCATTGCAAGTTTTCATTTTCAAAAAAAGAGAAAATGTTCCAAAAAACGGAATGAAAAGAGAGGTTCAGACATGCTCAAAACATGAACCTCTAAAGTAAAAAGCATGGCTCAAACCTGATCACAATCTGAGCCAAAGGAAGCAGAATAGCTGGTCCTAATAAGCTCAAAATCTGGATCAACAGCGAAAGAAGAACCAGCTCTAATATGCCCAAAACCAGAGCTGAAGCAAAGAAAATAGGTGACTCAAATATGCTCAAAACCTGAGTCACAAGAAAGAAAGAAGAATGTTTCAAAGTTGCAGAATTCCATGCCTTCACAGTTTTGTCTTCTACAAGTTTCTGTCCAGCAAGTCAGACAGTCTAATCCTAGCTTGGCTGTGTTTAAATTTCCTGTCTTAGAATGTAGGTGAAGAAACCTGTTGGACAGTTTAATCCCAACAGGTAGTAGATTAGGTAGAGAATTGTATGAGGCCAACAGTCTAATCTGGCCTCATGGAGCAATAAGGATAGATTTAGAATAGGTTTGTTTTTGTTTTGCAAAATAAAATGTAAAGGGTCTGCAAGCTCAAATGCACCCAAAGGGAACATTTAGGACTACAGTTGGGTAGGTAGTTTGGTTGGGAAAATGTTTCTGCTGATATATCATGTTTGTGGCAGCTGAAAAACAAAGAAGAGAGATGGCTCATGATAGCAGGCACCTGGCCTACTCCAAACATCATATCTAGTTTCTTGTCTCCTCCAAGGAGAAGCCATCCCCATGTGGAGCCACTGTTAGCCCCCCTATGAAATTCTTGACAAGCAAGTTGGGGGCTATGTCATTTTGGAGACCTTCAAGGAATACATCCCCCCTGAAGATACATTATCCTTGAGGTCTCTCTGTACTTTTCCTTTCACCAATCTCCTCTGTTGGTTCTTTCCCCTGAGGCCCGCACTTATCTCTTATACCCCTACAAAATGTCCCTCTTTTCCCCTTTTTCCTCCTTCTGTCAAGGTTCCCTTTCCCCCCTTCTAATTCTACCATTACCCTCTTAAACTCCCCCCTAAGCCCCCTTTTAATCTCACCCTTGCCCTTTTCTAAACCTTGGCACCTTTTCTTCCCCCTATAGTTATCATCCTCGGGTCTTGAATTACATGAAAATGGTTACAAAACCCACTCTAAACATTATGTTGAGCCTAGCCCCTTTCGCAATTAGCCCCCACACTTTATTCCCATGAGTCCTAGCGCCGTGACCAACGCTAAATCCGTCGGGTGCTTAGCTCCCCCAAACCTTTCTCCGCGCGAAAATCATCAAAAAACCTTTATAAACGCGCATTGGTGGCACGCTGGCGGCATGTGGTGGTGAATGGGTGGAGCCACCACAAAAATGGTGGTTATGGGGGCTGCCATTTACCCGTACATACCAAATGAGGCGAGGCCCCATAGTACATATTGGCCGTTGATCGACGGTCAAACCCCGATTGACTGGTCAACTACGGGGGGTTCACATCCTGTTAAACTCCGCGTTGGTCGACCTCCCGTACTTCGTCGATCTGTTCAAACTTGCTACCGATTTAACCCTACGATGTTCAGATCTCCACCGTCTAATTAATATATGATCCGACGGCGCGGAGCGCGCCCGAAATGGTGGTCCCCACTCCACGCGCTGTTTTCCAAAACTGCCCGGTTTATTCTGCACCACTTTCCGCATGCTGGCAGTTTTTCCCGAAGGACTAGCGATTCCACCCATCGTTTGACACCTGTCTTTGGTACGGCGGCAAAACCGCTTTCATTTCGCGCATTAATCTTCGGTTCAAAGTCGCGCAGCAGAATCTATGTGAACCGTCCGATCTCGAGTGCTTCATCCTACGGTCGTAATTCATCGAAGCTGTGCCCCCCGTTAACTTGCCTCCTTCGTATCCCGGGTCCACATTCCGTCGTGTTTCCGCCGTAGATCTCCACCCCATCGACGGTCCAGATTCATCCGTTCGTCGTTGACTATTTCGTGGTCTCCCGGTCCCGCCACGTCACCTCCACGTGTACGCCCCGTACATTCTCCGTTTCTGTCACTATATCTTTGGTTTTGTCGTGTTTTTTAATTTTTTCATTCGTCTATTACGTGTATTCACTCTGTGTTTCATTATTCCTCCACCAGAGCATTCTATCATCGTTTTCCGTGATTTATCCCCAGTTCTCCGTCTGCATGGCTATTGTCCACGACCACATCTTGTCCTTGCCACCTTCATCATCCCTGTCCATGGTTTTCCTCACAGGTGGGTTGTTTTGCAAGGTTTTCAATGGTGAATGTCCGCCATAATTGCAGAACCTCTGTTACAGTGACGGAGAAGTCGATGAAGGTCATCTTCAGCGGCTGAATTTATGAGAGATGGCCCGGGAAGGTAAAGAAAAGACTGCCATTTAAGGAACAGGACTAAAACTCTGTGGAAAGCCCTCCGGTGCCATTAAATCTTGAGCTAACCTGTCAGAGGAAGAAATGAAGCAGCAGAGTATTACAGGACAACAGAAAGCTCAAGGCAAGAAACAGAAGACTTTAGAGCTCCTTCAGGGATTTGTAGAAGGCAAAGCAGCAGTTTGAAGACCCCGAGGATCGATCCAAAAGATACTGAGCACGATGAAAGGTACCATCAGGGTTATTTGTCAGCAGAATGTTTTTCTTTATCAAGTACAGGGCGCCCATATAACTTTTATTATGCAGAATGTCCCTGAAATGATTTCCGCCCTAACTACAGTTCAAAAACAGTCAGACATTTATGAGACAGACCTTTCAAGCAGCATATTTCATTTTTTGTTCAAATCACCTGGAGTACAACAAGCCAAAAGGTCAAGATCATATCCAAAGCAGATCATTCTTTTACAAGGAAGGTGACAGAGATTAAATACATAGCAGGTCAAGCAGAATGGGTTTCGGCCCTGCGTTCATTGTTATGTTTAATGATACATTTAATTTTCACCTACTCCTTCAGTCGATCTTAGGTTCATCCTTTGCTATAAAGCACAGAAGGAAACTTTGTAATGGTTGTTGATGAGATATAAGTGGAATGCAAGTGTTTTCCTCTTGAGACAAGTTCTCTATGTATATTGTAAGATAGACTGAGATTAGATGTATTCAGACTGAATGTTCAAGCTGTGGGCTATGATGTACCTGATTGGTGTTGTTTTTAATATGACAAGCATGTTTCTTTGGATCTTGATCTAAAGCAGCTGGTGATGTTTTCCTTTCTCTGTATTTGTGATTGACTTGCTTTCATTTCATCATGTTTCTTCAGGCTTGCATCAGAAGTTTGGCATAAGATTTACCCTTGATAGGTACCTTATGTTGCTGCTCTCCCAGCCTTTTATGTTTTCTACTTATATGTGTATCTGAATGTTGATTTCAATTGGTTTAACCAGTGTAGTGGATGTTATTGCCTGCTCTCTGATGTATGAATTAATGAAATCTTTTTTTAGATGTTCTTGTTGGGATTAGTTGAATGTGTTGAGAACACTGGAGGTCTAGAACCTGGTCTCTGCCCCTCTAGGATCTGTCCATCTCAACTAACCCTTTCAAAGATCCCTTGTATTGCCTCTGATTTTGTCCAAGCAGGCCTGGAGTTAAATGACCTCTGGCCTGATCTATAGACAGATTTGGTTGGTTCTCCTCCTTTCATTTTCAATCCTTAATGTCCCATTCCAAATATATCCTTCAAGATCCAGATGATTTAGATGACTTGCCCAACTGAAAGCTTGCACATTGAACACAAGTAAACCCTTTCTTGACTCCATTGCCCAATGGTCTTGGTGTTCTCTGAGTTATCTACCTTTGCCTAGCTTCCCTTTTGCTCATCCTTGTCTTGTATTGGACACTTCTTTCCTGATTCCCAACAACCAAACACAATAAAAAAAACAACCATGAGCCTACAACTAGCCTAAAATCATAACTTAGAGTTTCAAAGATATATCCTTTGACTTCTATAGAGAGATCCCTCTCTGGACCTAGGAGGGCTAGATCCTAAGGTCCCAAAGTGGTTATGATGTTGTCTCATCTTTTGGTCTTGCCAATCTGGCCAAAACATGGGAACCCCAACAGGATAATTTGTCACGACACCATTAAATTTTTTATAATGAAATGCGATAGGTTTACCATGCTGCAAAAGTACTACGCCCATGGCATAATCACTAGCATCGGTTTGAATCTCGAATGGTTTTCTCAAATTTGGTAATGCAAGGATTGGAGTTGAACTGACCTTGTATTTTAAAGCTTCAAAAGCTTGATTCTATTTTCCTCCCCATTGGAATCCTTTCTTCATACTTTTCACTGCATGCATAGGAGTTGCGATGGAAGAAAAGTTAGCAATAAACTTTCTCCAATATTGAGTTGCACCTAAGAAACTTCTTACCTGATTATGTTTTTGGGTGTGGGCCAATTCACAATGGCTTCCACTTTAGAAGGATCAATTCTCAACTCTCCTCCTCCTACAATATGCCTCAAATGGACCAAAGAAGTCTTTCCAAACTCACACTTTGACATCTTAAGAAAATATTTCTCTTTCTTCAAAATATCAATCACTTTATTCACATGCAAGACATGTTCTTCTCTTGTTTTGCTGAAAATTAATATTTCATATAAGTACACAATCACAAATTCATCAAGGAATGGATGCAAAACACTATCCATAACACACATTAAATTTGTCAGTGCATTACACAAACCAAATGGCATAAATAACCACTCAAAGAGTCCTTGTTTGGTTTTGAATGTAGTTTTCCATATATCACTTTCTGCAATTCTTGCTTGATGATATCCACTTCGTAAATCTAACTTAGTGAAAAATTTTGATTCTTTCAGCTGATCAAGAAAATCATCTATCCTTGGGAGTGGGTAACGATTCTTTACCATAATCTTGTTCAAAACTCGAAAATCTACACACATGCGCCAAGTCCCCTCTTTCTTTGGTATCAAGACTATGTGTGAACCGCATAGTGAGGTGCTTCGCCTTATGATTTATTTGTCCAACATCTCTTTGATTTTCCTCTTTATTTCAGAATTCTCCATTATCGACATGCGATACATACAAATTTTTGGAAGAGGACAATCTTTTTGCAACTAAATCTCATGTTGAATCTCTCTTTTTGGAGGCAATCATGTTGGCTCCTGAAACATCTCACGATGTGCATTAACTACATCATATAAATATGATTTCAACTTAATCACATCCCTCAAATGATTCATGATTAACATCAGCTTTAGGCTTAATCATAAGAAGAACAAAATTCTTACTTGAATTTACCAGCCTCTTTTCCTATCCAACATTTACCATAGCAATGTTTGTCTTCTTGTGATGTGCTCTAACAATGTACTCCTTGCCATCTTTGAATAAATGATATTTTCTCTCATGGAAATAGAAGATCACTTTCCTTTCATACAAGTAAGGACTCCCCAACACAATACCTATTATGTCAAGCGGAGCCACATATAATTCAAATGTGTCAACAAAATTTGCATTGATTGCAAACCCCAATATACATTTCTTTGAAACCTATAAATTTTCGTCCTTACAAATCCAACATAATGGATATGGTTTTGGATGTGTTATGGTCTCAAGGTTAAGTTTCTTGACCAAGTCTTCAAAGATTAAGTTTTCTTGTGACCCACTGTCAAACAATGTTTCAATCTTGGTATGCTTGGATATGACCCTCACATGAAACAGTTTTATTTTTTCTTCTTCATTTGGAGCATGTATGTCACAGTTTGATGTACTAGTACTGGGTTTAGTTTCAATTTATTTTCCATTCATGTTCTTCAATCCCATGGTTGTAATCTTAGATTCATCACCTGAGTCATCTCCTAAATCGTGTTGAGTTGTAGCTGCAATTTTCTGTTTCCCTTTGTTATTGGGTTTCTTTGGCCTCATTTGAAGATGTAATTTCCAACAATGAGTTTCATCATGGCCCTATTTCGAACAATGTTTACAAACCAATTTTTCTCCCTCTTTCTTAACAGATGCATTCTTTTTTCTTTTACCTTTTTAGGTCTTCTCTTTGTTTTTACCCTTAAAGGGTTTCTTTCTACCCTCTTCAGAAATGTTCTTCCCTCTAGCTTCTAGATGTGTGGCCTGAACACATAATTCATCTAGAATGGTGGGGTTAAACATGAGAATATTATGCTTTAGGTAGCTATGTAAGCCTCTTATGTACTTGAGCAAAGTATCTTTGTGTTATGCAAGTAAATCCTCTCTGCGGACAGAGACAATCCCTCTAGCCCTAGAGTGGGTCTAGAAACAAAGGGACACACAAAAGTGTTGCTTCCTAATTATTGAATGAACAAGGGACACGGTAGATCAACCTACTTGGAATCCAAAACTTTCGTTGTTTCTATAGTAGTGGTGGCCTCTCGCTCCGCCTCGGCAAGTCACAATCTGTTCGCCATTACGCTTGGATACCTGCACAAAGAACAAGAAACAAGAACAGCATACAAGGTAACAACATTTCATTCATAACTATTAAGCAGTCAAAGAGGGCTAAACATATTGTGTTAAACAAACATCATAACACAACAGTGGAACCAAATAGTAGTCATGTATATAAATGAATAGAAGGAAGAGTTACAACTGATGCTTTGATGTCACAATCTCCTCCAGCGGGGTTCAGGCGAAGCGCGTCTCAGATGCTCGTCAGGGAATTCGGTCGGGATGAAGGCATGGACTCAAGCTCTCTCAAAATTCATGGACTCAAACTTCCTCAACGTAATTCCTTCTTATTCTATCTTCTCTAGTCATTCAGCTATAGTATGTCTAATTCTCCAAGTTCAACTATTTAGCCATTCAGCTAGCTTGTTCTAAGAGAGATATATTCTTTTATAGAGGAAAATGAGGAGGTTAGGATCCCTACAAAGGTCGGAAGGAGGCCTATCCTTTAGGGAGTTCCGATAAGAGGTGGAAACCATAAACCTAATGAAGGCAGTCTGTGGTTTATCAGTTCAACCACTCCCAATGACTCACCCTCGAGGTGGTTGGAGTGGAATATCCGCCTCTATTTTTAAAAAGAATTCCATAAACAGATTGGCGCGGGTGGAAAACTAGGACAGAGTGCCAGCTGGTGCAAGCCCAGTGTTAAATTTCCTTTTCGGCACGAGGGCATAACTGATTACCCGCGCCAAGGCAAAAACAAGGATTTTTGAGACTCTGCTCAGGGAATTATCAACAAGAGGAATGTTACTCTCATGTAAAGGGAAACAATGATGGTTTTTGAAAGGCATGACACTGCTTATTGGTCACATAAATAACCCTCCAATTGGCGAGATGGGGATTGTAGGGACAGTGACAAAATGCTGTGTAACAGATACCCCATAAAGCATGAGGTCCGAGGGAGAGGGAGGGGAAAAATTCTTTATGATAACGCGTTTGGACCAAACACCACTGTCGGAAAGCCTTCAATTACAAATACAACTGATATCTTTGATACATGAACATGTGGTATGGGCACCACCATCCATAATAAAGTATATATAAAAACTTGAGATCCGAGGTATGGATGCAACGATCCAGCAGCAAGGATCAACAAATAGACTCAGGTATGGTCGCAGCCATCCAATCAAAAGAGTCATGTAATAAGTCATGATAATCCACCAAAATCCACAGCCTAGATTTTATCAGACAAAATCCAGGATCTTGCGCTCCATATTGACCCGAACAAGTACAAATTCAAGCCTGCGAATATATGAGCTGAAGTCGAACATGCAAGAAAATCACCTGATTACTAGCCAGTGATGAAAGCTGTTAACAAGCATGAGTGAAACCACCAATAATGACAATGGCTCTCAAGGTAAAACTGGTACAATCCACGAAATGTGAACAGTGATCTGGTGTCAAACATCCGTAGAATCACTCGATCGAAGGCCAATGATGTGGACCTTGCGTCAAATGCAAAAAAACCTGCCATTAAGGCATGCAGGCTCCAAGGTACCAGAAGGGAGTCTCTCGATCAAATTCCTGGATAATGAGCTGAAGTCGACAGGAAGTGACCTGATCGAAGGTGGGCCATAATTCTTCCCACATCATCGATACGAGACAGAGGAACATGATAGTAGTGAAAAAGGACCAACAAAGAATCAGAGGGAGGTTGAAAACTACAGAGGCAAACTTCTCTTGAACATATCAGCAACACGACACTGGATTTGGCAGTATTTTACATCAAAGGATCTAAGGTCATGATGATGTGGCAAAGAACAGATGAGAGTTCAAAAGAGATTACCCAAACCCATCAAGGAAAAAATGACGAAATGAGATGTCCCCAAACTGACACAAATGCAGACAAGTGCCATGTTCAAGAGTGACATACTGCCAACATAACTAAAACTTGGTTCCATTTTCCCCCACCATTTCTGGCGAGTACCCCAATTATTTTTTTAAACAAGATTGAAGGGGATAGCATATGCTTGTGTTGTAAGTTTTTGCTTCGGACAAATCCAAACTAGTACATTTTACGAGCCCTAGGAAGGAGGAACTCGAGTAACGTCATGGCGATGAAATCCGATATCATCAGGGTTTAACGAGTCTGACAAAGGGAGAACTCAGCATCTTTTCATGTTTAGAGAGTTTGAAAAGAAGGCAGAAAATAAAAATGCATCATGGCCCTTTTCACAAATAGTCTCTCAGATCCGAAAAGGTAGAAAACAATATCTGAAAGAAGCTCTTAGTCGCGATAGGCTGAGGTATTCCTTTTTCGTAAATAATCTATCCCAGCTCGAAAGAGGGGTAAACGTATACTAGGTAGATATCGCTTCACAACCATTTGACAAGTTCGAAATGACAAAAGTCTCGGCAATATTTTCAATTTTAGAGAGTCAAAAAAGAGCTGAAAGATGACTCGAGCAGTGAATTTTTCGTGTTTTTACCGAGTCCGAAAAAGTATGAAATTTAACTCGTTACTTCATCACTATGTCCTGAAAAACTTGTTGCTGCACAAGAGACACTTGTAAAACCCATTTTTCAAAAAATAATATAATAAAATAATCGAAAAACATGTCTTAAAACTTAATTAGGGTTGTAAAAAGTTATAAAATGCCAAAAATGGTAAAAATAATTACTTTCACTTTTACCTCTTGTGGAGAAAATAGTTACCCATTTTACTCTATGATTTTGCGGCGACGATAGCAGACAATCCATCAGACCAATCTCAAATCCGTCAGTTCCAAGTAAGAGCCAAGATCTCTCTCTTCATTTTGAGGAATTTATTACTACCTGCAACTTCTAATTTTTAAATCTGGGGGAGGAAGTATGAAACTTAGGGCACGGCGGTTGTCGCGGGTTTCAGGCACAGAGTCATGCCAACCGCTCAATTTTTAATACTAGGGCACGCCAGTGGAGCTATCCATTTTTTGTGCACAATTCAAGTCACAAACCCCAATTATTCACAAATCTAAATTCCCAAAAGGCCAATATCATTCATATGAATGTGTTTACAGGTAAAAAATGGAAAAATGGTGATAGAATGGAAAGAATGAGAACACAGCGAAGAAGATGAGCTTGCCATGGAAAATGAGAGATGCATGGAAGCTCTCAAGGAGTGTGGACTGAAGAATTTATTCTTGATATCATGTCTCCGTGATCAACCATATTTGTTACAATATTTGATCATCATATGTGATGAGGACCAAGAAAAGTTCATCCTTCGAGATTAGGAACTTGAGATTGATGTTTCTTATGTCTACTTTATCACAGGATTGTCGCGGAGGGGAGAAGCACCGATCCTAACCGGTACCTGGCCTTGCATGGAGAGTATGTCCATGGTGATGGACAGATTATGTCAAGGGGCACGGAAGGGAACAGGAAGTGGGAAATTTGACATCCAAACTATCCCAGGCCTAGCACTAAAAGTAGTGCTACATACCATTACATGAGTTGCAGGATCACAAGCACCTCATGAAGCAACAAAAACACAGTTTCTTCTTGCTGTAGACTGCTTGTCACCGACCATCTACAACTGGGCAGAGGCCGTGACAATAAACATGAAAATCTAGCTAAAAAAGTGAAAGAAGACCAAATTGAATCAATTTGGTTATGGGCCTATCCTGGTATCATTCTTCCTGGAACGACTACCAATTTTCCAGCATCATGAGGTCATAGTCCCGACACCACCAGTGAGAGAACCATGGATGGCCCAATGGGCGTCTCTAATGCCAAGGGTAGGGGGTGGTCAACAGATGTCCTAGAGACCGGATTTCTTTGATTGTCTTTGCCAACAATTGATCATCATGGAGGCTGGCCCTACTCTAGTACAGATTTTACTGCTGATCGGACCTCCCACTCCCGGAGGGAGAGGATTGGGATGAAGATTTGGGTAAGACTCATTTTTAATTTTTAGGAGTATTACGAATTTTTTGTTTATGTATGTTCTGACTTTAAATCCATGTATTTTCATATTTCGACCCAGAGAGACCCGCGAGTATGTCTCCAACAGCGAGGCGAATTCCTTGTGATTTCGACCATCATGGTGAGGGAGGCGAGGAAGAGGAGTTCGTGCGAAACCTAGAGGGGATCAGGCATGGAGTCTTGGATTATGCACGATTCAACGATGTTCCTCGCGCCTACCAGAGACATACCGTCGGGGTGTCAAGTCGTATTCACCGATTTCTGAGGCGGCTTGTACAGGCAATGACATGCTATCATGAGCATCACATCGATTAGACACCTAGGCTTTATATCTGTATTTTTGAGAGATATGGGATCTCAGGATGGAACAGAAACACACATATATTTTTTGAATGTATGTTGCACAATGATGCAAACACGCAATATATATATATATATATATATATACACTTAGAGATGCATGGAGTCGCCAATTTGTTATGCAGGTAAATCCTCTCTGCGGACAGAGATGATCCCTCTAGCCCTAGAGTGGTTCTAAAAACAAAGGGACACGATAAAGTGTTTCTTCCTAATTATTGAATGAACAACAGACATGGTAGACCAACCTACCTAGAATCCAATGTTGTCGTTGTTGTTGTAGTAGTGGTGGCCTCTCGCTCCTGCCTCAGCAAGTCACAATCCATTCGCCATTATTCTTGGATACCTGCACAAAGAACAAGAAACAAGAACAACATACAAGGTAACAACATTTCATTCATAACTATTAACTAGTCAAAGAAGGCTAAACATATTGCGTTAAACAAACATCATAACACAACAGTGGAACCAAACAATAGTCATGTATATAAATGAATAGAAGGAAGAGTTACAACCGATGCTTTGACGTCGCAGTCTCCTCCAGCGGGGTTCAGGCGAAGCGCGTCTCAAATGCTTGTCAGGGAATTTGGATGGGATGAAGGCATGAACTCAAGCTCTCTCAAAAGTCATGGACTCAAGCTTCCTCAACGTAATTCCTTCTTATTCTATCTTCTCTATTCATTCAGCTATAGTATGTCTAATTCTCCAAGTTCAGCTATTCAGCCATTTAGCCATTCATCTAGCGTGTTCTAAGAGAGATAGCTTATTTTATAGAGGAAAAGGAGGAGGTTAGGATCCCTAAAAAGGTTGGAGGGAGGCCTATCCTTAAGGGAGTTCCCATAAGAGGTGGAAACCATAAACCTAAAGGAGTCTGTGGTTTATCAGTTAAACCACTCCCAATAACTCATCCTCGAGGTGGTTGGAGTGGAATCTCTGCCTCTATTTTTTTTTTAAATTCCATAAACAGCTTGGTGCAGGTGGCAAACTATGACAGAGCGCCATTTGGCGCGAGCCCAGTGTTAATTTTCCTCTTCGGCATGAGGGCATAACTGATTACCCGTGCCAAGGCAAAAACAAGGGTTTTTGAGTCTCTGCTCAGGGAATTGTCAACAAGAGGAATGTTACTCTCATGTAAAGGGACACAATGATGGTTTTTGCAAGGCATGACACTTCTTATTTGTCACATAAATAACCCTCCAATGGGTGAGATGGGGATCGTAGGGACAGTGAAAAAATGTTGCGTAACACTTGGCTCTGCAAATCTACCCCTAATAAGAGAGCTCTTCTCCTAAATTCTTGGGTGTATTCTTGCACATTTTGTCCCTTCAATTACCTAAAGTTTTGCCAGTTCATTATGGCTTTCTGCATATGAGCTAATGGATAAAAATTTTGTTTTATATCAGTAATGAAATTTTACCATGATAGAATAATCTTACCATGTTTTTTGATCTCCTCCATTGTCTTTTCTTCCCACCAAACAAGTGCACCTTCCATTCTCAATGAAGCTAATTGGATTTTGGTATCACCATCTTGAAGGTTCTAGATTCTCAAATATACCTCCAATTGCCTAATCCAATTATCAATATTTTCTACATTGACTTCACCATTAAACATTGGCAATTCAAAATTAACATCAAGTTTAAAAAAAGGACTTTTACCAGTTTTCTTTGACTTGTGTGGCTGATGTACTAAAGAATAAGTAGAGGATGATGATGATGAGGGTGAGGATGATGGCTCTCCATTGCCTCCATTTCCTCCATTTCCCTTCTTTGACTTATCTTCATCATTGTGACCTCCTAAAGATCCATGTCCTTCTTGTGAAATTTGGATCCTTCTCCTTCTAGACTCTCATTCCTTTCTTGATAAAGGATTCTAACCATCTCATTCATGTCAAGAAATTCTTTCCTGAACACTCTTTCTTCCTGTTTGGGGTCAACTTCTTCATGGATTTATCCTTCCTCTTGAGGCATGCTTAATGTAGTTTCTACTTCCTTAGGAGCTGAACTAGGTGGTGGAGATTGTGGCAATATTGCTCTCCTTTGCTTTGGCTCTTCTTGAGACCCTTCTGCTCCCACCAATTTCCCTTCTCCTCTTTTGAGCTTGAGCCTAGTAAGCATCTAAAAACTTGCAAAAAGTTAAACAATTCTTTGCACTAAACAACACCAGAGAATAAACTCTAGCTATGATACCAATATGATCTGAAATGACTATATTAGTTTTTTTGTGATAAGTGTCTTTTTAGTTTATAAACATGTGCATACTTGTCTCATTAGTTTTCTTAAGTATTGAGGTGTTTGTCCATGAATTGTAGATGATTTTATGTGAATTAGAAGCATGAAATAAGCACAAATAACACTGAACAACAATGTAAAATAGAGAAATAAGTCACCACATAACATTTACACAACATGCATGATTAAACATTTCACCCCTCCTGGGCTACATCTGTTGGTCCAGCTCCCAATGGCATGTCCATCTTTCATTATGCTCAAAATTTTGCAAATACATGTAGTTACAGGTCTCTAATGGATTTTTTCTCTACACCAATGGTTCTAGAATGCTCCAATTAGTCAAAAATGACTCTTCATTCCTTCTGAATAGGAAACAATTGAGTCTCCTACTCTTTTTCCCAGTTACGCCTAGAAAAACTCCACTTAACTATAGTTAATTTAGCAATTACCACCAATTTTTGGGTGCGCTCCAAATACCCCGCCGAAATAAGTGCAACAATAAATTCTAGTAGTTGGGGTGCCAACATGCGCACCCCAAACCTGCAGCCTAACCATGATGTTCGGTAGAACCCATGGTAATAACTGTGGTGGATAGGGTCGAACCGGAGTTGAAGTCGTGAGTTAGCGAAACCGTTGGAGAAAACCACATGGAGACTTAACACTTTAAACATGGCATGTGACAACTCTGAAACTAATGGCGGTATTGCAATTGGAGGGTACGTTTTGTGTTGGAATTTGTTGTTGTAATGTGAACGCCATGCGGGACCACTGGCGGGTTGGGACCGCCAGCGGTCCCCAACTCCCAAACATGTTTCCATTAAACTTTAACAATAAGTCGCGACCCATATTTGTTAAGTTTCAGCGTGCAGCTCGAGTTGTTAGAATGGTGCAAGCTCTGGTGGAGGTTAGGGGGTCAAACCTTATGGACCTCACAAAAATTTTGATACACCATTAAGGGGACACATGGCAACCTAAGGGCTAGCCATGTGGCACCCTTTAATTGGTCCTCCAAACCAAGGTACAACCAATTCGACCAATCAGATGGCGCCACTTGTCATCCTATAATTGGTTCTAAGGAAAGGAATATTCCTCAAAATATTCATTTTGCTAACTATGCATCCACCTTGCTGACTGGGCATCCCATTCAAACCTGTCACAATTTTACATGTTTGGCATTTCGATTAGAATACGATATCTCCCTCATACAACATCGATTTTTCGAACCATTCATGGCGCTGGAATCAGGTAGACGAGATCCGCGTAACCATCCTAGTTTCAACCCAATCCTGTAACTTTGAATTTTGAGCAAAATTTATGAACTCTTGATCAATCAGCATCTTTAAACAGAGTGGGTCAGTAATATCATGCATGAAGTATCTTATGTGTGGCGGTATCTCCACCGAAATTTCTGCTTGTATGTCCATCATGGGGTTCGTGCAAAACCCTATGTGCTTGTAGTGTACCTCTGATACCATATATTATCCCCCCATAGGTACACTACAGTGCTTCAGATTTCTCAAGGCATCTTAGTAGTATGGAGTCATAGTTCTTTCTAAACAAAACATTGTTTATGATCTTATATTGACTAGATTTTAACCTTAAATCTATTTTCTTTTGTAATTGAGTTTCATAGGAGCATATCCATTTTTCAAATAAAAGATTAAATTAGTGTATTGTGATTCAGAGCCATTCAGGCTTACCTCAACAATGTGTAGTGTGTTACTTGACTCTTCATCGTTTGATATGTTGGATGCTCCAAATAGTAATTTTCAGAGACCTTTCCCTCGAATGATTTTTTCTAGTCTTATTTCAATTTCATATTCATGCAGATCAGTTACTCGATTTTCTCTCTTTTCTCCTAGTTCCTTTTGAATAAGTTGTTGACTTATTGCCGAAAATGGAACTATTAAATTGGTCTGTGTTTTAAGGAAAAAAGGTCTAAAATGATTTAAATATTTATAAACATAAAATTCTTGTTTTTCCACATCTGAATAATTTAGTTTAGCACCTTGAATATTTGAGCTAAAGAAAGAAATGGGTGCTTCAATATTTTGATCATTGATTTGTGTTAACACAACAACATAAGTTGTTTCAGATGCAAAAGTATATAAAATGAAATGATTAAAAAAATATGGGGTAGTCAGTGAATGAGAATTGATTATGAATTTCTTGATTAGATCAAAATCTTCTCTTTAATTATGTCCCCATTTGAAGAGTGAATTTTTCTTAATAATTACTTGCAATGGTAAAAAAAATTGTGTAAATTTTGGAACAAATCTCTTGACAAAATATACTTGTCCTAAAAAGTATTGCATGGATTTTTTTTTTATGGGGATGAGAGAGTTCAGTAATTGCCTTTATCCTTTCTGGATCAATTCAAATGCCAAATTTTGAGACAATAAATCCTAAAATTTTACCTTCACTTAAAGTGAAATAAGACTTTTTGGGATTTAAAGAAATTCCATATTTCAAATAGTGTTCAAGGATTTGCTTAAGATCATGATAGTGGTAACTTATTTTTTTGGAGTAAATGGTTATATCATCTAAATATAGAACCACAATTTTATTTATCACTCTTCTAAAATATATGTCCATTGCTCTTTGAAAAATTTCTCCTGCATTGATTAGACCAAAGGGCATTTTTTGATAGGCATAAGTGCCCCATTTATTTATAAATGTAGTTTTAAATGTATCTTCAAGATGAACCAATACTTGATTGTAGCTTGAAAATCCATCAAGGAAAGAAATTAATTCAGAACCAACAACTGATTGAAAATTTTGTTCCATCGGTTGTAATGGGAAATTGTCTTTTAAGAAAGCTTTGTTTAAGTTGCTAAAATCAATACAAATACAAATATGGCCATTCTTTTTCCTAATATGTACTAGGTTTGAGACCCACTTTGAATGCTTAACAGGGAAGATAATATTGGCCTTAAGGATTTTTTTGAGTTCACTTTTGATTTGACTTTCAAGATCAGGGTGAATTTTCCTTAACTTCCGTTGTATAGGCTTTTAAGAGGATATCATTGGGATTCTATGATGGATGATGGAAGTATCATAAATTTTGAGATCTTCATATTTCCATGCGAAGAAATTCTTGTATTTCTTCAGTAAGTGAATGAAGGCTAATTTTTCATTAGAGGAAATACCAAGTCCCAAGTTAATGTTCTGAGGATTAATATTTGTGCCAAAATTTACTAGTTCAAACCTCAAAGTTGAACTTTGCAGTTTAGAATTAGTAACCTTTTTGAGTCTACCTTTTAGATAATAAATATCCTCAACCTTAACCACATATATAGGTATGGAATTTTCTTCAGGTTTATGTTTCAATTGTCTTTCATGTTCATCTTCATCAATTAGTTGATCATCATATGATCCTTCTGATGTAAGAAAATTTATAACATCTTCGTCATTGTTGAATACTCTCTAATTAGTGATATTATCAGGAATAGATGGGAGAAAATCAACTCTATAGAAAATCTATCTAGACTATAATTTTTCGAACGAATAAGTCTGGATGCTACATTAGCTAGAACGTTTGCATTTACATTATGAATTCATGGAACATACGAGATATTGAATGCTAAAAAATGAGAGGTAAGATATTGTACTAATGACTGGTAATGTTTAAGATGACCAGAAATACAGTGTATGGTATTTCTTACCTGTTTGACAATTATTTCAGAATCGCCATATACCCAGACATATTTGACACCAACGTCAATTTATTTCTATAAGCCTTGGACCATTGCCTCATATTCTGCGGTGTTATTTGTGCATTCAATTTTAAGTCTTCATGCTAGCATTGTATTTTCACCTTCTGGATTGATTAATATACAACCAATTCCTATATCTTCACCAGATTTTGATCCATCAAAGTATAATGTCCAGAACAAAGTTTTAATACAAGGTTTATCTACGATATTTATACACTTGGAAGTGTTTGACTGAGAAAAAAAATTTATCTAAGAATTAAATAAGTTGGTGAGAAATGGATATTTCTTAGCATTAAAATTCTCCAAAAAGGATTCAATAGAGTAATTGTCGAGAATGTTGTTAGTAAGAGCCATGGGTTCATTCTCATCGTCGAATTCGGTTACTGATTATTTCATGTTGTACTCAGATTTGATTCAGCTTACCATTATATGAAAGCCACATAATAGACCAATCAATGGCAAAATAATGATGAATATTTTATGACCAGTCTCTACTTAGGATTAAACCGTAAAATTCAAGGATATCAGCAAATAAAATATCAATTACTTGATGAAATTTTGAATTGGATTCCAATATCATAAGGACTGAATTCATTTCTCCTAATAACTTAACCTTTGTTATGTTTAATTGCACAATGTGTATTGCATACTTTTGAGGAGAAATGTTCAATTTCAGACAAACAGAATATGGCATGATGTTTGAAGAGGCTCCAGAGTCAATTAGACAATTATGCACATTTTTGTTGAATACTTCAAAAGTTAAAATGAAGTGAGGATTATGCGAATTAGATATTTCACTAATTAAAATAGCATCACTTGCATAAAATTTATCAGGTGAATCACTAGGAGGCTTACCAACTACTTTTGAAGCCTTAGAAGTAACAGGGTAAGGTAAGGATGAAGCAGGGACTGCATTGAATTCTCTAAGTAAAAAAATTTGTTGCTACTTCAATTTTATCAACTCATGTATGGAGATATTTGCCTTTATCTTCTTCATTTCTTCCACTATATTATATTCAATAGTATCAAATACCACTAGTGTCTTATATGTAGATGGTAGAGTAGAAGAAATTGGATTTTATTGAGGAGAAGAAGTTCCATTGTTAATTACTTTGTCTTTAGCAACAGAGGATGAAGACTTTTGCTTTTGAGGAGACCGAGGGAGGTCAGTAGAATTTTTACTTCTAGTGTTAAATGGAAGTGCCTCATGTTCATCTTCATTATCAGACATTGGAAGGATAAAGTCCCATAGTCCATGAAATTCAACTAATTATTCTTCTTGAGATTCTTCTGTGGATGATATTGTTTCATCTCGATCTTCGTCTTGATCTGATTCAACATATGAGATGATATTTGGAGGTTGGGAAGCTTGATTTTTATTAAAATATCTAAAAAAATTCTTCATAGAAGACTCAACTACTTGTTTCTTTATTTCGACCATATCATTCGACGTAGTTTTGAGAAATTTTTGTAATCCCTCAAGATCATAAGGACCTTTAGATGTTTTCTTTTTGGGTTTGTACTTAAATGAAACCTTCTTAGTTTTTCTATCTTCTTGTGCAATTTTCTTCTCTAAAGGAAGAATTATTTTTTCAACAAAAAGAGCTTATTTCATGTTCACTACCAATGTAGCGTTATTGGCTCTATTTACAAAAAATATCAATATTAGAAGGAAGAGGGGATAGGTACCATTTTATTTGTACATCTACTACAGGCTTAGATGTGTTTGGGATCTTATTGAGTAGCTTATTAAATCTAGAGTTGAAATATTTGATCTTTTCTCCTATATTTGCTTTAAGATTGGAAATATCATTGATAATGGTAACAATAGTACAATCATCAGCAAATTTAGTAAGGAATTGTTCTTCATGAATATCCCAGCTAGTAATAGTGCCTGATGGTAGTGAGAAATACCATGATCTAGCTCATCCTTGAAAAGTATAGGGAAATAGTCTAACTACACAATCTTCTTCAGTGACATCATTAAGATTCATGGCAAGAAAAAAATTATGAATATGTTCTTCAGCAGGTAGACCATCATCTGGATTGTACTTAGCCAACCATTTTTCAGGATTCTTTGGTAAAGGATGAAGAGGACATGGTAGTCGAACAGCTCCAGGATTCTTCCAGGGTTTGGCTACCATTATGTGAAGTGGAGGATTAATTTTCCTTGAAGAAGGATTTGGAGTGGAGGAAATAGTTCCGGTAGTGGTTGTTGGGGTAGAAGAAACAACTATTTAACTAACACTACTTCAGGTAGTAGTTGTAGACTGGGAAGAAGTAGGAATGTGAATTGATGAAGAAATTGTTTGAGAAGATTTAAAATAAGGAGGAATAAATGATGGTGTTTGAGAGGTAAAAGAGGATTGAATCTCGCTAGTAGATGATTGAATTTTAGATATAGGATATTTCCTACGTTGAGAATGGAGAGGAAATTCAAAAGGGATTTCTTTGAGATTTTCACTCTTAGAATGGGTTAATACACCAGTGCCTTCAAATATTGAAGTAACACTTCCTTCCGAGGCTTCAAAAAGTAACTTTATGAAAAAAACTAGGATATTTTGGGGGAGATGGAACAACTTCTAATCTAAGAATAGGAGATCTTGAACCAGGACTAAAAGTTGTAGACTTGGAGGGAGAATGAATCTTTTGATGGTATTTTATTTTTAGATTAAGCTTTGGTTCCATTCATAGTCAGATGGCCCTCCTTCTAGCGCCAAAAATGTTGAGGCCCCAAAAATCGGTGAAACAACATCAAGGAAACCACCAAGTCGGGGACTTAAAAATTGTCCCTCTTCCATTTGGAATGGTGGCTCCGACTGGATTTATGGGACCAGTTTCTCAATGGATATAATTGGGTGAATGGATGGATTTATAACTGTTTGTAACTTGGTAGATGTAAGTATTAGCAAGCTTGGAGTAAATAATATATCTATCTACTATGTGTCCCAGGATGAAATATATTCTTTGTGTGATTTATAAAAATGATCTTCCAATGGATGAAAATGAAGATCATACAAACACTTAGAGATATGAAAATGATTTGAAGTAATTCATTTAATTATATAGTTAATTAAATCAATTGGATAAATATTTTATCGCAGTTCTATTAAATTCCTATATTGAATATGTATCAAAAGATAACAATCTAACATGTTCAAAAGTGAGTTAATGCCAAATTGTATTCAAATAGATGCATGAAACAAAACATCATAAGATAAATAAAAGTTTCTCATTTGAAACAAAAATATAACACATAGGATAAAAGTACCATGTATATGTTCACTCTTCTCATTTGAGAAAAAGTTCTTGGTCCAGCCCTTTTTATTCAAAAAATTTCAAGAGTACAAAAGTGCAACATCCGTAAAGTCTTCCTTTCAAAATTTAAGGACCCCTTCTTCAAAGACATCAAGTGGTTTAAATATAAAAATAAAAGTCTTAAAATAATTATTACAATAAAAATTTGAGGTTTAAAACAACCATCCTTAAACTCAGTGGAAATTAAAATAGAAACAAAAATTAAAGGGGTGACTTGCTTAATAATTGTCCTATTGTTCCATTAGCCATTCGTTCCTTCAACTGAAGGATGTTAAGCATAGGCTTAACCTCTAGAGGTTGGCTTGGCCTGATGCGTAGCTACCCATTGAAAAAGTCAGAAAGTGGAGGAAGCATGTAGGAGGATGTATCTGTAAAACAGCGCAGCATAAGCCATTGGCTATGTGGCTTTACCTAGTATCTCCAATACTTATCCCAATCTGGTTTCTCCATCTTTCTGATGTGTTCCTCTTTTACCTTTGAAACTTCTTTCCATTGTATTATCAAGTTTTTAATGATAGGAAGTGCATTGGGAGGAAATATATTAATAAGGTTTGCAGAAATGAGATTTTGAATACTAATTTCCACAATGTTAGTAGCCACATGTTTTTCTCTGCAAATGGCTCTTTCAGCATGTTTCAACTGTATGTCCCAGTCAGTCAACAATATTTCCTTCTTTGAGTATTCAATCTTGGGCAGGTTGGCCTTTCGGCCATTAGCAGAATCCTGCCAGGTGACATACTGTGAAACCTTATCATCAATCTCATCAAAACTAATCCTCTAGTCTGAAATGTGATTCACTAGTGAATCAATTTTCTCACACAATTCAAGAATATTTGATAATTTTTTACAATAAATGACTTGCTGCTATGCCAATAAATTATTTAGTTGCAAGGCCTCTTTTTTAAATTCATCTATCTTTGGATTATCCTTAAATTTCTCTATATAAAATTGCAATTGATGAATTTGAGTGTCCTTTGAACTAATTTCATTCTCCTGCTGAATCTTCAATTGGTCCATGCTCTCCTAGAGCTGTGTGAACTGTACCTATAGTTGTTGATTGAAATTTTTTTTCCTGCCTCTAGCTCAAGTTCTAGTTGGATGATGCTTTCATCCTTTTCTTTCATCAGTTGTTGAACCTCGGAAGCTTTATCAATAGTTTCAAAGGCATAAGCTCTTGCAAAAGGATCTACCTGTGAGTCTTTCCAGAAAACATCCATTGAGACATATCCTTCGAAAAGGGGTTGATATTGCTCTAATCTCCTTCTTTTCTTCTTTCTACTCATAACTAATTCATATTTAGGACTGTAGAAAATGTCTAGAGGAGCGATTTCCTCAATTTTAAGTACAATTTCAGTAGTGGGGAAGGCTAGGATTAATTCCACTCTATTTGTGCTTACTAATTTTCATAGGGCTCAGTAGTGAATGAGTCCTGAATGTTAGTTTGAGGCGTATGCACAATATTTTTTTGATCATTGATTATAAATCCTTGGCCTCCCTGGAGTTTTAGGTTAAATTCCTTCCAAACTTCACTCAAATTACTTGAGAAATATAAATCCATAGTTTGAACTTCGGTTGATTTATCTTGGACTGTTTTGTTAAGGACTTCAATATCCTTAGTTTCTTGTTCATTCTCCTTTTCCTTCTAAGTTAGGGGTTGGGATACTTCCAACATTTTTAATGGAATTTCTTCCAATATCTTGTTCCTGTATTGTTTAAACTTTCGTAATTGATGTGGATTGAGGCGTAGGGCGGCCAACTTCTGAACTATAGAGTAATTATCGACTGACTCAAATAAGCCATCGAACTCATCTTCTTCATGAACAAAAGGCATAATTTTAACTTGGGTAGTAAAATTATTGGAAACTTTAATGGGGTCATATTGTCTGTTTGAAATTGTGAACAATTTCAAACATTCAATTTGGTTGATTTCCAAAACTTCATGCTTGTAATTTTCCATACCATAAACACCACAATTAATTGGAAAGGAAGGCCATGATGCTTTCTTAGCCTCCTTTAGAAACTTGGTTAGTCCATTCCCAATAGTTTGATATGCTACTTCTCTTGCGATAAGCTTATCAAGAACATATAAGGGTAGAACATGAAGCCAAGCTAAGCTCCCAAATACTATGACATAGGTGAACAACTCTTCTCCAAACCATTTTCCAATGGAGAAAAAATCAGCTTGAGCCTCTTTTGACAATCTGGGTGCTTTCTCATTAAAGATAACTTGAAACAAAGGGAGAATAAATCCATGGTAGATTTTATAAAAATGGTTCTCAAATTTTGATTCCCATAACATGCTATGAAATATATGAATGGGTAGGGTGTCCTGGGTAGTCCATTTCCAACCCAGGGCTCCATTTCCAGGCCATGGCTGGAAAATCCGAAGTGAAACACACAACATCCATGATATAAGAACTCATATAAAACGGGGGGGAATTTTGGAGAAAATGGAGTGATTTTTCCTATATTCCAAAATTTGAGTAGCAATATTATTAGAAAAAAAGTTTCCCCAATCAATAACATAAGATTCTGCAAATGCTTCCATTAGGGGAACCCATTCTATTGAAAATCTGGTAGTGTCAGGTTGACCAAAGAGTCTAGACATCATGGCAGCGACATAATAGTAGGGACTTGTTAGGGAGACAGTAGAATACCTACCCTTCTCATCATTTTTGTGCTTATTGGGGTTTCTTCTCCTTGTTTGATTGGATTTTATTTGAGCTCATTCTCACTGGCGAACTATGCCATATATTCCTTGTCATAGACCTTTTCAAGGTCTGGGATGTGGTACATCAGCTTCAAGACTTCGGCTTTGAAGGAACCAATCATCATTCCTCTACCAGTTAGAAAATTCATGTCCACAATATTGAGGTTATCAATGATCCATATTACCATATTAGTGTATGGTAAGATTTTAGGTCGCGTAGCAATTCGATGCAAGAAATAATTGGCCACTTCTTGAGTAGTAGCTTCTGAGGAATTAGAAGCATCAATAGTAGTTTTCCTTTTAACTTTGTGAGGTTTCTCATCCTCAAATAGCTTGTACATGGATTCCCATGAGGAGGATATGATTTCCGATCCGCATGTAGTGTCTTTAAACAGAGGAAGCATCTATGTTCCCTCGTTTACTTTGGGTGTAGGGTTCACAGGGGCCATTTGTTTCTTAGCTTTCTTAAGAGCTTTAGACATCTCCAAAGAATTATGCTTATTTGGGCTTGCTTGCGAATAAATGAGAAATGATAAGCAGAAAGAGAGAACTTTGATTTAACACATGCACAAGTACCGTAGTAATGGAAACAATTGAATGAAACTTGGCACACTACTAATATATGAATTAAATGCTTCTTACAATGATATCATTATAGAGGCATGGGCTACAAAACCGTTAAGTTATGGCATTAACGATTGATATGGGTTGATGTGCCCATGTAGTCATTTCAGCATTTAAAACCAAATATGTCACGTCGCAGTGATGCTTGTGTGTAAATCTTCATAAAATATTGATCGGCTTAGTTTTTACGATTGTGATATCGCAATCATAATATCGACGAAAATAGATGGAGTGAAAACTGTTTGTATTGTGAAAGTGCGATATGTGATTTGCGATAGACTATATTGCATCGTTGAATATGGTTAAGGGGGAAGAGTGTTTTTTTTTTTTGAAAATGTGATTTGATGGAGTATATCGCGTCAGGAAAACATGGAGGGTGATAATAAGACCATTGGGGTAGAGTTGTGAAATGTGAAATGTGATTTGCGATGGCCTGCGTGGAGGAAGTGGGTCCTGCAAGCTTTCCCTTATAGAATTCGTTTGGAAAAATGCATTTTCCCTTTATAAAAGTGCATTTGTTTATACATATCGCATCACAATATGTTTTAAATGACTGTGTAGGAGTCATATGCGCTTCATTTTGGTATTGAAATTGTGATAATGCAATCTTTCTCTACTTAAGTGCTTTTAAGGAAAAAATTCAAGTTTTTTTCCCCTTTTGATTCATATTTCTATCTAAATGAATCACTCTAAGGGTCTTACTTTTTTTACTATAAAATTTTAAAAAGGGTTCCAATTATTTTCTAAGGTAACTAAGCTAAAATAATGGGGGTTATTGAATAGCACAAATATGACAAACATATCAAATAAAATACATTTTAAGAAGGAGATTGGGCACTACTCTATGACTCCAGGTTCAAGTATTTAAAATGAAAACTAATGACAAGATGGATGGGAACTTACCAAGTGGAAAAATTATATGACAATGGGGTTGTTCAGATCAAACCATATATAAGGAGAGGATCCCACTGCTTGTTAGTGGTTACAAGCTCAAAGTGTACAAGAAGCCCCTATCTAGGGATGAGTTTATTAATTCAATAAATAGGGAGGTGAATGTCATTGGATTCCCTATAGTTTCCACCGCCTCCCCTTCCTAGAAAAATAAAATAAAATAAAATAAATAAAGAGGCATGGGTGGAAACCTCTCTGAGGAATCCAAGGCCAACTCCATAGTTGAAAACCTCCATGAGGTGATCCTGGAGCAGAAAAAAAGAAAAAAAAAAGAAATAAAATATCCTTGGGTGAAAACCTCTTTGAGGCGCCCAAGGCAGGCTCGTGGGTTGAAAACCTCTGTCTTAAAAAAAAACCAAAGAGAAAAGGAGAAAGAGAAAAAGATGAAAACAACACCTATACACTCACTTGTTTCTATTTTGCAGGTTATTGTTCAAGGAAGGTTTAAACAAAGAGGATCAATTTTCTTCCTCTATTCTCTCTCTCCTCTACCTACCCACTCTATGATCAACCCCAACATACATCTATCCACCCATTTCTCCCTTCAGGTGAGAAAAAATCTCATGTTTTTTCCACTCTCTGTAGTGCTACAGAATGTCCTAGGCTACTAGAGGATTTCTGTAGTGGTACAACAAAACTTGTACTGCTACAAGAAAGCCATCCAAGAGAGATGAAGCTCACTGAAGGACACCGAACCTTCAATAAAAGCATGAAAATCATTTCTTACCCATACCTACCACTCTTAACCTCATTCCACTCCATGCATAAGTATTCACTTTCTAAACCATATTTTTTGCCACTATGAGCTAGGCCACCTACATCTTGACATGGGACCTCTACCCTCATCCTTCCATCACTCCACTCACTCCACAGCTCCATCCCGAGCATCCCTACTTTTTTTCCCCTCATTTCTCAACAAAATGGAGCTCCAAAGCAGCAGAAAGGGGACTGCTACAGGAAGATGATCACTTCATGTAGCAATCTTGTACATGACACAAAAAGCCTAAAAAGTGAGTTTTAGTTGATGGAGATGGCTCCATATGACCACCATAAGACTCCATGAGGAATTCCACACCAGCAATAGCACCTGAGGATCTCCATGCAAGATCTCCAAAAAAATATCAACAAAAAAAAGTGTTAAGCATCTCACTCAGGAATAAGTTTCTCACTCAGAAAATATGCATAAAAAACAAAGAAAAGGAAAAAAAAATTATGGTTATCACCAGACTCCAGCTCCCTACATCAAAGAAATTCTAAAACACCTCAGCAGTAGATAGGCTTGGGTATGGCCCCTTCACCCTCTCGTTATGCATCATGTTGTAGCATAATTCGAATCAACTAAAAGTCAAGAGAGGTTATGAGCAATTCAAGGTTATTGAGGAACAGTTGTTAAAATTTTAAGAAGACTTGTAATATTCTCAAAAGGATAACCACAAGCTCAACGAGGATTCGTCATCACATGTGCACCACAACCAAAATCAAGGAAGCAACAACATTGGAGGTGTAATCTAAGCCAGAGGAGCAACAAAGAGAAAAGTGTGCAGGAGGGGTCAAGTCGAGCTTATTCACATGCAGAACAGTTTAAGAGCCGGACCAATGGGCACATTCAAACAATTACACACCAATCAGGGTTGAGTCGAACTCATTCGCAAGCTCAGGAGAGACTAGCGCTACAGAATTTCATTTAATGTTAAGATGCCTTGAAGTTAAAATTAAACAAGATTATCATTCTTCCAAATTCGAGTATAGAAAAGGCTCTTATTCATTGCGCCCAGATCCAATGGTAACCTGGGATGAAAAATTTCACGATATTTATACCAAGGAGTGCCCATGCAAGAAGTCTCGTAAAATTTTTCTCACCCGCAAATCGACGGTTGACATTGACCGCGGGAACACTCTCTTCAAATTCCAAAAAGCTGCTTAAGTGCCCCGGCAAGTGGTTTCAGGTTTCGATAAATGACATTATGTGGTGATAGTTTGAGCCCATGCCCTTTAATTTTAAATCAAAGAAAGCATAGAAATGGTGTTTTTTCCTTAAAATAACTTAAGGGTTTTGGAGGAGGCACAAAGGGGAAAATAGGTGGTCAGGATCAAAGCGCGGAATTGAAGCAGAGAGATAGAAAATGGAGATTAAATCACACGTTTTAATGAATAAGTGTAGAGGTAAGTGTTAAATTCATCGAAGTGTGATATGCGATGATGATGGGACCCAATCGCATATCGCACATCACAAGTTTTAAAGGTTAAGTGCTAAATAAAATTTAAAAACAATGACATGCGAAGTGCGATGTTGGGCGGATGCGATGTGGTTTCAAAAGCGAACTCCAAAGGTTTTCAAATCCGGAGGTAAGGCATTTCTTGTGTTAAATCACATCGAAGTAAGAAAGGAGGATTATAACGTAAAGCCTCTGAAATGCCTTGATAATGGAAGAAAGTTTGAACTTGGGTAGAGAGACTCAAGTAATTGGCCCGACGCAGAGCAAAGGGGAAGATAAGACTAAACACAGCAGGCATGCGTAGAAGAGGCAGAGTCGGGTAGAAGTTGACATGATGATAGCGTTTGAAACGTAAAAGCATGGGCAGAGTCGGGTGGAGATGTGTTTATGCAGACTGTTAGGACATCACAACCGAAATAGAAGGAGACACATCAGCAAAAAATCAGACTTAGAAAAAGGATTATATTCCAAGTGTATTTTTTTTTCTTTGTTAAGATCGAAGCTACAATGGTGTCCTCGATTGCAATGTAATAAGTAGTTTAACAGTTTAGGCAGTTTAGAAGTTTCAAGAAACTCGAGTAGTTACAAACTACTTTTGTTTTTATTTAAGGAAGAGAGGAAGAGGGACGCAGGGTTCCGAGTGCTGGACCTCTTGGGGATTACATTTTGTACTTCTTTTTCTTATGGGTAAATGAAAGAAGCAGTAAGTTTCCTGCAACTGTTAATGGTGATTCGTGTTTCT
The DNA here is from genome assembly GCA_034641835.2 of Pinus albicaulis. Classification (NCBI taxonomy): domain Eukaryota; kingdom Viridiplantae; phylum Streptophyta; class Pinopsida; order Pinales; family Pinaceae; genus Pinus; species Pinus albicaulis. Next base: position 562,701,072 of record CM076573.1, on the reverse strand, counting down.
TGTGTCATTTTGTGTCCCTTCTTCTTTGAATGAAGTGAATTAATGTAGTAGCTAGTCTTTTCATTACATATGTGAGTTAGAGTTAAATAACCTTAATTTTCTCTCCTTCACTTCATCTCTTCTCCCTTCACAAATTCTCTTTGAAACTTAAAAGTAATAGATTTTGTGTTTACAGCATATTATTTTGAGTTTCCCCTCTCTTCACAAACTCTTGATGAAACTTCAAACTAATATATTATGTGTTTACAGCATATTATTTCGAGTTTCCTCTCTCTCCATGAATTTCATCTGAAACTTAAAAGTGGTAGATTATGTGTTTTCAGCATATTACTTTGAGTTTCCCCTGCAGTTCTTCTTTTAATTCAGATATCAGTAGTGAATGGAATTATGAAATATTTTATTATTCCATATCATTAAGGGTTTTAGAAAACTAGTCTCCATAGGGATAGAACAAATACCTTGGGATAAAAGAATTTCCATGATACACTTTTAAAATGTCTTAAGCACTGATTCCTTACACAACCGAGGGATTGTCTCTTAAGATACAACATTTTTTGGTGTTGTTGCCAGGGACGAAGGAACGAATTTATTTTTCCCCGGGTATTGATATCTTTTTCTTAATGGTGAACAAGATTTAGATACAAATTTGGTTGTTTATTATTCACCTAGCGACTCCATTGATGAAGGTTTCATTAGATGAGGGATTCTGCGGGCAAGAAAATGAGAAAGCACCATGGAAAATACAAGTATCAGAGTTTGAATCTTTTAAAGGAAGTTTTATTTTTCACTATCGCCTATATTCATTTTTCCTGAATTATGATTATTTCTTTATTTTCACCATATATAATAAAATGTGATCTTTACTGAAAATTTTTTCAACAAGAAGAGCTGTGTTCCACTCAAGAAGAGAGAGTATGGCATCATGTAGAAAGTAAACAAAGTGAGGATTCATAATCTTTGGGTGATATAATTCTACCTCATAAGTAATCTACTTCTTTCCTTCTTGGAACCAAGGTGATTTTAAAATCCTTGGTGCTGCCCACAATCCTCCATCAATATCCTTCAAAAGGATTCAATTTTTTGCCAAGTTTTTCTAGAGAGGAGGAAGATATTTCAGCTGAACAACATATCTTGGAATTTGAGTACTTTCTGGACAAATTTAAAATTATTTATGAAGATGTGGCTTTAATGATGTTTTTTCATTCATTAAAGCAGGGTGCTCAGCAATGGTTTCAGTGTTTGGAAACAAGTTCAATTAGTTCCTTGCAAGGTTTTCAAGATATATTTATCAGATATTGGGGCAAGCGTAAGTCATATGAAAAACACCTTTTGGAATTTTATTCTATCCAGAGGCAGAGAAATGAATCAAACACTGAGTTTAATATGAGGTTTCAAAAAATGTATTTCAGCATGCCAAAAGAGATTCGGCCTCCTGAAGATGCAGCTATGGTTTACTATTTGAGGGCTCTTTCTGTTGTCTTTGCTTTTTATCTCAAGGAGAGAAAGCCTTGCACTCTAGAGCTGATGTTTCTTCATGCACAGTAAATCGAATATAATGTGTGGGCTTGTAGAAATTCTTGTTGTCATGTTGAAAGAACAAGTTTTGTTGAAGACAAGAGGGCCTGCCAAGAAAACATTCGAATTTCTTTACAAGAGAATGAAAATTCATAGATGAACAAGGATTTTCAAAAGGGGTTAGGGGATTCATGTATTGTTGAAACACAAGAATTCAAGCATTCTGAGGATTCTGGTCACAAATTCGTTGCAACAACTGAACTACACTCTGAAAGACTGGAAGATCGTTACAATTTTCATAATTTTAATGATTTTGTGAATAGAGGAGAAACTAGTGGAGCTTCTAAGGTTTGTTTACAGGAGGGGGAATATTTTTGTCAAGAACTGGCATTATATGAAGAACATCAGCATTATGAGGAACAAACCTTAGATTTATCTTTCCAGCCAAACTGGTTATCAACAGAAAACAACAATCAATATTCTCACATACAACGTCAAATTGAGGAGTCAAACAATGAAGAAAGTTGCCTTGTTCAAAGAAGTCTGCACCAGCAAGATGTCCAAGAAAAGGAAGCATCCGAAAGTTTGTCTCATCAGTTCTATGATACAGTGGCTGACTATATGACAAATTTCTTTGGTTAGCAACAAGCATTGATGCAAAGGTATGTGCAAAGCTCTGTATTTGGAAAATTTTCATTGTACATCCTTGTTTTGATTTTCAAATTTCCACAGTATGGGGGCATTAATTCTAACACACAGATGTTAGGGTTGTGCCATTGGAAGGTTGACTTCACCTAATTAAGTTCAGCCATGTATATGGATAGGATTTGGGCATAAATAAGATCAGAATTTGAGCATTTTTAGTAGTAGTATTTTCATTTCAGTATTTTTAGTTTAAGAATAAAGGAAGGAGTCCAAAGTGTAGCAGGTTTCTGGAGGTTTTCTTACTGGATCATCTCCCATTTGGGATTGACTCCATGCCCGATAAATTATGTTGATGTACAAGTGCTCTTTGACTCCATGCCCAATAAAGGCTACTGATCTACAAGTTCTCCTTGAATCCATGCCCAATAAAGGCTACTGATCTACAAGTTCTTAGCACTTTGCTACCAAAATTTTGTCCCCAATTGGACCCAAATGTTGTAGTCTAATTTGACTCAGATAAAAGTCAAGAGAGGTTCTGAGAAATTCAAGGTTATTGAGGAACAGTTATTAAAATTTCAAGAAGACCTGTAATATGCTCGAAAGGATAAGCACAAGCTCAACAAGGATTAGTCATCACATGTGCACTAGAACCAAAATCAAGGAAGTAGCAACATTGGAGGTGTAATCTAAGCCAGAGGAGCAGAAAACATAAAAGCGTGCAGGAGGGGTCAAGTCAGGCTTATTCGCGTGCAGAATAGTTCAAGAGCTAGATCGATGGGCACGTTCAGAAATACACACCAGTAAGGGTCGACTCGTGCTCATTTGCAAGCTCAGGAGAGAATAGTGCTATAGAATGTCGTTTAATGTTAAGATGTCTTGAAGTTAAAATTAAACAATATTATCATTCTTCTAAGTTCAATTATAGCGAAGGCACGTATTCATTTCACTAAGATCCAAAGACGACCCGGGAGCACAAATTGCATGATATTTATACAAAGGAGTGCCCCGCAAGCAGTCTCGTTAAATCCGCTCACCTGCAATCAACAATTTACATTAACTACGGGAACACTCTCTTTAAATTAAAAAAAACCACTTAAGTGCCCCGGAAAGTGGTTTCAGATTTCAATAAAGGACATTAGTTGGTGATAGATGGAGCCCACGCCCTTTACTTTTAAATCAAAGAAAGCAGAGAATTGGTGTATTTTCCTTAAAAGAACTTAAGGGTTTTGGAGGAGCGCAAAGGGAAAATATATAGTCAGGATCAAAGTGCATAATTGAAGCAGAGAGATGGATGGCAGAGATTAAATCACAAATCGCAAATCACAAGTTTAAATGAATAAGTGCGGAGGTAAGTGTTAAATTCGCTGAAGTGCAATATGCGATGACGGTGGGACCCGATCGCATATCGCACGTTGCAAGTTTTAAAGGTTAAGTGCTAATGAAAAGTTAAAAACAATGACATGTGAAGTGAGATGTTGGGCGGATGCGATGTGGTTTCAAAAGCGAACTCCAAAGGTTTTCAAATCTGGGGGTAAGGCATTTATTGTGTTAAATTGCATCGGAGTAAGAAAGGAGGATTATAACGTAAAGTCGGTGAAACGCCTTGATAATGGAAGAAAGTCTGAACGCGGCAGAGAAACTCAGGTAAGTGGCTCAACGCAGAGCAAAGGAGAATAGAAGACTAAATACAACAGGCACACACAGAAGAGGTAGAGTCAGGTAGCAGGTGACATGATGACAGTGTTCGAAATGCAAAAGCATGGGCAGAGTCGGGTGGAGATGCGTTTATGCAGACTGTTAGGACATCACAGCTGAAATGGAAGGAGACACATCAACAACAAATAAGACTTGCAAAAGGATTATATTCCAAGTGTATTTTGTTTTCTTTGTTAAGATCGAAGCTAAAATGGTGTCCTCGATTGCACTGTAATAAGCAGTTTAATAGTTTAGGAAGTTTAGGAGTTTCAAGAAACTCGAGCAGTTAAAAACTGCTTTTGAGGGTGATTCGTGTTCCTTGTGCCATTTTGTGTCCCTTCTTCTTTGAATGAAGTGAAGTAATGTAGCAGCTGGCATTTAATTACATATGTGAGTAAGATTTAAATAACCTTAATTTGCACTCCTTCACTCCATCTCTTCTCCCTTCACAAATTCTCTTTGAAACTTAAAAGTAATATATTATGTGTTTAGAACATATTATTTTGAGTTTCCCTTCTCTTCACAAACTCCTAATGAAACTTTAAAGTAATATATTTTATGTTTATAGCATATTATTTCGAGTTTCCTCTCTCTCCATGAATTTCCTCTGAAACTTAAAAGTGGTAGATTCTACGTTTTTAGCATATTACTTTGAGTTTCCCCTGCAGTTCTTATTTTCATTCAAATATCAGGAGTGAATGGTATTATGAAATCTTTTTTTATTCCAGGTCATTAAGGGTTTTAGAAAACTAGTCTCCAGAGGGATAAAACAAAGACCTCATGAAAAAAGCATTTCTATGATACACTTTTAAAATGTGTTAAGCATTGATTCCTTCCACAACCGAGGAATTGTCTCTTAAGATACAACACATCATATTGGCCAAAACGAATTAATGTCAAGAATATGAGGTTAAAAAGGAAAAAAGGTGGTCAGTTAACTTGGCCACCCTCGTGAAGTTAAAGTGAACGAGAAGTGAAGTTTTTCATACCACCTGGGTTATAAAATCAGTTAATAGAGAGGTCACAAGGAGATGGGGGTGATTCTTAGGCAAATAGCAATGATTAAGTCGAGTGGGACCAACGGTCAAAAATAGGGAACCCCGTGTCAAATTCCAAGTCACCACTCCGCTCCAAATTCGTTCAAGTTGGCATAATGGGGTGTTTTGGCTGATTATCCTTAATTCCAATTAGCATTGTGAGAGAATTTATAGAATGAGAGTGACATGATCCATCGAAGAACTCAACACCAAGGTTGAAGTCTACATGCAAACATGAGCTACAGGAAATCTGCAGATGATACAGTAAAGTCTAGAAAAGGATGCACAGTGATAAAAATTCAATGAGGGCCACTCACAGATGGTATTCACACCCAAAACCACCATCTCCCAAGTAATAAAACACTAGAGTTCAGAGGTAAGTAGAGGTCACCTCACCAAGTAGTGAAATTTTTTGATGAAAAATTATACACAATCACAACAATAATTCAGAATTTAAGAGACTGCTTAAAGAAATAAAATCAAGGAAGTCTGATTTTGTGTTGAATTGTAACCTCTAAGACCCCATCTCACCAATATTCTCAAACAAAAACCATCCAGCCACCTCCTTAACACAACCATAAAATGGGGGGAGGTTTTAACAGAAGGGAACCCACAGATATCAAGAGAATCAGATTACACCCTCAGGTGGTTGATATTTTAAAAATCATCAGTGGCTATGATTCTTCAATCTCCTCAAGGGCTTTGATGATGAGGTGGCTCTAGAATTTGTAGTAGCCTTGAACTAACAAGCATATGATAGGGCCACCACTATGGTCAAAGGTATAGCTATCACCATAACACCTGAAATGGTTAGCAAAGTAACCATCTTGCCTTTAGGAGTAAAGTGGAATAGAGAGGATAGGGTGTTCATCATTGCATATAAAAAGAGATTATTTCTTCCATATGAAGAAATCATTGAGGATAAAAGTGGAGTCAGAAGGGAAAGCATCCCTTACCCTTGGAATGAAGTATCATTTCACATAATGAAATACATTTCCTGTGAGGGAAGACTTAATGTGGTTTACGGATACCACTTCAGACTACTGCATGAGCTTAGATTCTGTTGTACAAATCAGCCCCTCCATTCGCATTTCGGCCAAAGTCCCCTTTTTCCTCTCTATCGTTGCCCTTTCCCGAGCCGGAAATACATTTAAAAAGGGGCTAAAATCCGCTCTTTGAAGTCATATAAGGCCTAGCTCCTTTCTCCCCTAGCTCCGCGCCTCCTTTCATCCATATAGCCAAGCGCTGCCCCTTAGAGCATTTATCGCAAATCACATGATCGCGCCATCGCACTTTCTCCTCATTGCATATTCAGCCAGCGCGCTTTCTGCCTTTGCGATTTGCGCACCCATCGAATATCCGCCCCATCGCAAAAGCGCAGTTTCCCGTTCATGCTATGCTTCGTCATCGCACTTTTCGTTTTTGCGATCTGCGCTCGACCGTTTACGCCCATCGCATAGCGCATAGCGCAAATTCTTGTTATTCCATCGTTCCCTCCATCACATTTTCTCCACTTAAGAATTTGCGATGTGCGCCCTGGGTCCCACTTCCAAAGCCTTTTCTCCGTTGTTTTGTCACATCTTTCTTTGTAACTCCCACTAAAGTTAATTTTTGAGTTTTAGTGCCATTAACATCGCTTTGCCATTCTTCGTCATCTACCCACATGTCATTTTCTTTTCCCTCCATTGCTCACATATTTCGTTTGTGTGTCGCATTTCAGTGTTTTTGTTTGATGTCTTTGCCCCATGCGCTTATCATCGTCCCTTTGTATTACCTCATTTTCGCTTCCTATTTCTCCGCTGTTCCTCTGTGTTTTTCGCTACCCTGCGTCATCTCATCATTCTCTCAAATCTGTGTCACCATTTCCATTAACCTCACTATGTCCACTCCCTCTGTGATTAGTTTTATTCATCAGGATTTTTTTCTTGCAGGAACTTGTTGTGGGAACAAAGTTGGTGGAAAGGATCCTAAAATCACTATGATGTGACCACCATTAAAGGAAGATACTTCGGTCTATAGAACTCTCCTGAGAAAATCAAAAGGCACATTTGGGCGGATGAAAACATTAACGCAGCAGAAGATTATTAATGAAGGAGCAATGAATTCAGTGTCCGGCAGGAAAAAGGTTTCAAATTTAAATTCAAAACCTGTAGATTGAAAGTACCACGTACAAAAGCAGGCGCCTCAAGGTTTAATTACCACAGATCTTCCTCCTCCAGCAAAGAGCCGAATATCTACATATTTTATTATTTATGTCTTGTTTGTAAGCAGATTTTCATTCCCAGCATTCATTCCCGGAAATAAATCATAAATTACAGTCATTTATGTTCATTCATTCATAGTGTGGGCGCGAATGTTTTCTGCCATCTGATTCAAAATAAGTCATTAAATGTTTTCCATCTACCTCCTTCTCTAGAATTCTCTATCCCTTCTATAAAAGCTGAAAAGAAAGACATTGTAAGGGTTCCCGATTTCTATAAGCAAACTGTGCAGCGAAAAGGCTCTTGTATGCATTTTGTAATATTTCTGTATGAAGGTTCAGAGCCCGTAGGGTCTCAGTGAGGAGGAGTTATAACTGTAATGAGGATCCTAGTCTTTGGTATCTCACAGTATGTAATTTCTCTTATGTGTTAATACAATATCTCATTTCATGCTATTTATCTTCTTGTATCATGTTCTAGAATGCGAGTGGCTCACTAGTTTGCAGTAAGGATTCATCCTTGTTGGTGCCCTTTCTGGAATTAGTCAAGCGCTTTAAATAGGCCTAGTCATGATATATTGTTCCATGTTCATCTCTTCCATATATTCTGCTATATTAGTTACTTGAGGAGGGTGCTTTTAAAACGCCATTGTCATATAAGGATTCATAAATTAATATGCCCTTATGTGGTTTTGTTGTGTATCTGGGTATCAGTCTCATGTTAACTAATATCTTCTCTATGCTTCCTCACTGCACTCACTTCCTGATATTTGATTCTGTGATATATTATTTGAACCGGCCCTCTTTACAGTAAGTTGTCTCTTAACTGTCTGATGCCTTTGTATTGGAGTTTTACATGATGTCCCTACACTGTTCTTATCTTTGCGTCAGCATCTGAGAGAGTTTGGCACCATTCGAAATTAATTTCCTTATTTTACAAGAGATAGTAAGTGAGCTTTTGGATTGACAACCCAAGCTATATGAGGAGCTCCTTACTATATTAAGATGTCCTAGGCACTGGTCTATGGAAACTGTAGACTATCTCTAGGGGGTGACAAAATTATCCACAACATCTTTCTGGCACCGTTGCCGGGGACGAATTCAAGAATATCAGTTTCCCTGGGCCTCGACAAATTTTTTTCACTCTCTAATCAGGTGAGCATAGAGAGTTGAAGAGTTGCGTATCTCTCACCTTGGCGACTCCACTGGTTTCATTTGATAGATTTATTGGTAGTCTTGGCTCCTCGTAAGCCACATTTAAGGTCAGATACATCTCAGCTGAAAACACCCTACGTGTCTGACCCAGAGAAGATCATTCATAAAAGAGTTTGGAAGGAGAGGAAGTTAGCTCGTGCTGAAAACCCTAAATATTCCGTTGAAGATTATCCACCCTCTTCTTATCAAGAAGTTAGAACATAAAATCCCGAATTTTACTCAGAAACTCCACATAGAGGAAATACCTGGATTGAAGAAGATTCTCTTCCTACTCCCGAGGTTGAGGAAATTAAAGAGGTCACAGAAGTAGCTGCTGTTAACCGTGAACTATTCCCATCCACCCCTCAGGCTTCTGTGTAATATATTCCCATTTTTATTCATACTTCACTTCCTCCTACTCCCCTCCCTTCATTTGTTTTTCAGACTGTCGCTCGACCCCCACCTCCCCCAATGGCTAATGTTCCTACTTTTTTATTGAAAAAATACACTCCCTTGGCCTTACCCCAAGTGCTAAATGATATGCCACAGGATTATCTAAATATTTTGCCGAGATTTAATGGTGAAAATGAAGTTGATGCTCAGAAACATCTTGAGACTTTCTGCTCTTTTGCAGAGAACTTAAATGTTGAACATTTGGATGTGGTATTGAGGTTATTTGTGGAGTCTTTGGAGGATGAAGCCAGAAAATGGTTTAAGACATTGGGAAATCATTCTGTGACCACCTGGGATGTCATGGAGAATACTTTTCTTAGGAAGTGGGGAGAGAAGAAAGATCATGGTCAAAGTCTTACTGAGTTTAATACTTTTAAGAAGAAACAGAATGAAGGGGTATCAGAGTTTATTAAAAGATTCAAAAAGTTGTATTTGAGCCTGCCTCCTGAAATGAAGCCCCATGAAGCTGCTGCCAAAATAATTTTCATAGCAGCCTTTGATTTTGATTTCGGCTTCGCATTGAGGGAAAGAAAACCTGCTACGTTAGATGATGCACAGTCAGATTCTCTGGAGTTGGAAGAAAACTTTGCCTCTACTGGAAAATTAAAGGGAAAAGATGAACAAGATACTAGGAGGAGAGGCAAAGAAGAAGTTTCCTCCTCTAATCAGGAAAAGGATTCAGACAAGATGGATGAAATAAGCAAGATGATAAAGAAGATGGCCAAGCTTGAACTGGATGCTAAAAATATAGCTCCCAAGAACTATTACAATGCTCCAAATAGAGGATACAATCCTCAGTACAGAAGACCCCCATTGCAGATATTGCCGCGAGAAGCAAAGGAATCACAAGACCAGGTGCCCCATCCATTGTACCTGGAAGGACCAGTAGATGACTCCACTGGAGATGCAGCTTATGGATTAGAAGATTCAAATCTGGATTTTTCAAATAATGAGGATATGGAATGCCCAGTACAAGATGAAGAAGAAGAAGCGAAGATTGACCATTATTGTAAGCAATTTGCTGATTTCATGCAAGCACAGTTCAATGTAAAGTATGATCTCAGATCTTCAAGAAAGAGGACCAGAATTCAGGATCAAGAGGAGGAGCCACCTCAGAAAGAAGCACCTTCTCAGAAGGAATCAGCAACAGAGAAAAGCATAGAAAAAGGTAAGAACCCTCTAAATGTTCCCCCGCAGTCTAATAATCAGATTCCTTCTTCTTCGAAAGTAGTCAGTCCTCTCCATGTTGAGTCAGGTTCGAAAGAAATTAAGTCTTCAGCTGAAAATAAAGAATTTAAAGAAGTTGTAACAGAAAAGCCCCCTTCAGCTTTTAATCTACAAAAAGAACTTGAGAAAATTAAGATTCCCGTCCCCCTGACTGAACTATTAAAACAACCTGTATATCAGTGTCAAGTTACTTCTTTTATTCTTCCTCCTAAAATACCAATTGTGCCTGATAGTTTAAACCTTCAAGAAGAAAGACCCATGGTAGTCTTTGGCCCACATGTTGAGGAGATAGACCCCTCTACTCCTCCCTTTTACGTGTCCCTAGTTATTCATGACTTGCTGTTACACAATTGTATGTTAGATTCTGGGGCTTCCCATAATCTTATGCCTCTGTCTGTTATGAAGCAACTAGGGCTGAAAATTACAAGACCATACAAAGACCTATATTCATTTGATTCCAAAAGGGTTAAATGCTTGGGAATGATTAAGGATTTAGTGGTCAATTTGGCCCAAATTCCAGCAAAGAGTGTGGTCATGGACATTGTGGTTGCCGATATCCCAGCCCGCTTTGGCATGCTGCTGTCAAGATCCTGGGGTACAAAAATTGGTGGGTCAATCAAATTGGATTTAACATATGCTATTGTCCCAGTCTTTGGAGGACAGGAGAGGAGGTTATACAGGGAGACTAGATTTGTTAAAATGGTAACTAAGGCTGACTGCTCAGAGAAATCTCCATTTTATAACAAAGAGGGAGACTTCTCATGTTTGATGTTAGAAGAAAATAAAAATTATGCTCATGAGCCCCTTTTTGGTCAAATTCAAGCTGAGCAGCCTAAAGGAGATCAGGAATCAGGAATTTGGACTTTGCATTTTGATGGAGCAAATTCGAGAGAAGGCAATGGAGCTGGGGTGCTACTAATCTCCCCTACAGGAAAATGGGTGCCACTGTCCTTTAAATTGGAGTATGAGGCTACAAAAAACGTAGCTTAATACGAAGCACTGTTATTGGGACTGCAGACAGCCAGAAACATGGGCATCCAAAGTTTAAAAGTCTTGGGAGACTCTGAGCTGGTGGTAAGACAGATCAGAAATCAATGCCAAACTAAGCATCCACGTTTGAGAGCTTATAGAAATGAAGTGTGGGACATGATAGAAAATTTCTTCTCAGCATTTAACATACAGTTCATGCCCCGGGAGAAAAACAGAATAGCAGATTCTGTTGCTGTAGCTGCCAGTACATTCCGCCCTCCTCAGAAACCACTTCTAAGATATGAAGTGGAGGTACGTTACAGACCATCCATTCCAGATAACATAAAGCATTGGCAGGTATTTGAAGACGATGAGCAGATGAAGAGATTCATGGAGACAGTGGGAGAATTCTCCAATATGGAGATTGATGATAATGAGGAGGAAGAAGTTGAAAATATTGCAGAAAACATATGGGAAGAAAGAATAGTAGGAAATAAAGTGCTACAGCTGAAAGGAAATGCTATACCTAGAGGTCTGGTGCCTCTAGAAAGATTATTTAACAAAGATGACATTCCATTGCAACCAAACAAAGTGACAGAATAAGATCAAGTGGGAGATTTGAATTTGGGTACTTATGCTGATCCCAAAATTGTCAAATTATCTAAAAGAGTCCCAGAAGAATACAAAGAAAAATATTTGAAGTTGTTTCAATCTTACAAAGATGTATTTGCTTGGTCCTATCAGGACCTAAAAACTTTTTATGTTAGTATAATACAACATAAGATTCCATTGAGGGAAGATGCAAAGCCCTATAAGCAGAAGCTCAGACAGATAAATCCTCTGTTGCTTCCCTCCATTGAAAAAGAAGTTAAGAAGCTACTGAAAGCCAAAATAATTGTGCCATTGAGATACTCAGAATGGATAGAAAAACTTGTCCCTGTTCGAAAGAAGAATGGAGAAATAAGGCTATGTGTGGATTTCAGGAATTTAAATAGAGCATCATTGAAAGATAATTACCCACTGCCTAAGATGGACCACATCCTGCAGAAAGTAGTGGGAGCGTCCAAAATGTCAATGATGGATGGTTTTTCTGGTTATAATCAGGTGGTTGTTTTCCCAGAGGATCAGAAGAAGACTGCATTCACTACACCATGGGGAACCTTTATGTATGCCAGGATGCCATTTGGATTAATTAATGCAGGAGCTACTTTTCAGAGGGCAATGGATATAGCCTTTGTTGGGGAGCGGGACAAGTTTTTGGTGGTATATCTCGATGAAATTACACTGTTTTCGAAGAATGATGATGAACATATTGAGCATCTAAGAAGAAATTTTGAAAAGTGTAGAAGGTATGGCCTATCCCTCAATCCTCAAAAGTCCTTATTTGCATTAGATGAGGGAAAACTCTTAGGGCATATTGTAACAAAAGATGGTGTGAAAATAGACCCTAAGAGAGTGGAAGTAATAAACAACATCCCCCTACCCAGGAATAAGAAGGAGGTGCAGGTGTTTTTAGGCCGAATTAATTTTTTGAGAAGGTCCATTCCTAACTATGCCGAGATAGTTAGACATATAACTAATATGTTGAAAAAGGAGAATGAAGTAAAATGGTCCTAGGAGTCTAGAGATGCATTCACAAGGATAAAACAGGCATTCTCTGAAGCTCCTGTGCTATCTGGACCCGATTACAAAAAGCCATTTATGATATTCTCATTTGCTTCGCCTCATACAATTGTCGGAGTACTATTGCAGAAAAATGAAGAGGGATATGAACAGCCTATAGCCTTCTTCAGTCAGGTGCTTTATGATGCTGAATTGAAGTATAATATATTGGAGAAGCAGGCATATGCCTTGGTAAAGTCACTTAAAGCTTTTAGAACATATGTCTTGCAATCTCATATTACTGCCTATGTCCCGACAGCAGCTGTCAAAGACATTCTTGTTCAGGGAGATAGCGAGGGTAAAAGAGGAAGATGGATTGCAAAAATACAAGAATATGATTTGGATGTAAGGCCCACTAAGCTGATTAAAGGACAGGGACTTGCTAAGATGTTATCTGAATCAAATCATCAAGCTTTGGGCATTAATCTATCTATGATAGCAAATGAAGGATCCAAAAAAGAAGAAGAGCAGCAAGGGCTGGAGATGGCCACTCAAAAGATACATATGAAGTATCTAACTAGTCCTTGGTATAAAGAAATAGTTGAATATCTGCTAACACTTAGCTGTCCTCCAGGATGTGATAAGATAAAATACAGAGCTGTAAGAATGAAATCACAGAAATATTTAATTTCCAATGAACAGCTCTATTGGAGAGACCCTTTAGGTATACTACTGTTATGCCTCACAGAGAACGAGGTGCAGAATGTACTGACAGAATTTCATGAAGGAATTTGTGGAGGACATTACAATTGGAAGGCTACAACTCATAAAATCTTGAGGGCTGGTTTTTACTGGCCAAAACTATACTCCGATACTTTTGCTTGGGTCAGAGCATGTGACAAGTGCCAAAGATTTGCAGGAAGACAGAAATTAGCAGCTTTACCCTTGATTCCTATTCATGTGAATGAACCCTTTCAAAAATGGGGATTAGACTTTATAGGAGAGATACATCCCCCATCAAGTGGCCAATATAAATGGATACTAACGGCCACAGACTATTTCATGAAATGGGTGGAAGCCATACCTACCAGAAATGCTACAGATGCCATAATAATGAGGTTTATGGAGGAAAATATCATATCTAGGTTTGGCTGCCCTGCTAGAATTGTAGCTGACAATGCGCAGGCTTTCAAGTCTGCCAGATTTGTAAAATTCTGTCAAAGGTATAGCATTACATTGACTCACTCCACAGCTTACTATCCACAGGGGAATGGCTTAGCAGAGTCCTCTAATAAAACCCTGGTGAGGGCCCTGAAGAAAACGATAAGTGAAAATTGAAAGAATTGGGACTCCCAATTAAAGTTTGCTCTATGGGAAAATAGAATAACGAGCAAGAGAGCAACAGAGAAGTCACCCTATGAGCTGGTGTATGGGCGAGCTGTTGTGTTTCCTCTGCAATTGGCATTACCAGTGGCGCGCTTCATGCAGGAAAGTCAGGAAGAACCAGATGATATGATCAGAAGAATAAACCAATTGGTGGAATTAGAGGAAACACGAGACCAGGTAAATAAGAGATTGGTAGAGTATCAGGAAAAAATGAAGGATATTTTTGATCGCCATGCAAAAGATAGAAAATTTCAAGTTGGAGACCTGGTTCTCAGATGGGACGTTCGAAGAGCAGAGAAGGGCAAGCATGCAAAGTTTGATCCACTGTGGTTTGGCCCATTCAAAATCGTGAATCTAGGGAGAAATAATACTTTCATGTTAGAAAACCTACAGGGTGATCTGCTGGACGCCCCTGTGAATGGAAAATTCCTTAAACCCTACTTTCAGTACTGACTCAAGCAGACCAGGCTTGATGTATTTTAATGTATATGATGTATGTAAGTGTGATTTCAATTTTGAATGTAAATAATATAAATAAGCTGATAGGTTTTGAGGAAAAGCAAAGAGATTGTAGAATGAAATTCACGCACAAGAAGGTCTGAGGTCTGCGCGTTCTCGGAATGCCCGAGGACGAACATGCCGTCCCCAGATGGAGCTGATGTTGTACAAATCAGCCCCTCCATTCGCATTTCGGCCAAAGTCCCCTTTTTCCTCTCTATCGTTGCCCTTTCCCGAGCTGGAAATACATTTAAAAAGGGGCTAAAATCCGCTCTTTGAAGTCATATAAGGCCTAGCTCCTTTCTCCCCTAGCTCCACGCCTCCTTTCATCCATATAGCCAAGCGCTTCCCCTTAGAGCATTTATCGCAAATCGCATGATCGCGCCATCGCACTTTCTCCTCATTGCATATTCAGCCAGCGCGCTTTCTGCCTTTGCGATTTGCGCACCCATCGAATATCCGCCCCATCGCAAAAGCGCAATTTCCCATTCATGCTATGCTCCGTCATCGCACTTTTCGTTTTTGCGATCTGCGCTCGACCGGTTACGCCCATCGCATAGCGCATAGCGCAAATTCTTGTTATTCCATCGTTCCCTCCATCGCATTTTCTCCACTTACGAATTTGCGATGTGCGCCCTGGGTCCCACTTCCAAAGCCTTTGCTCTGTTGTTTTGTCACATCTTTCTTTGTAACTCCCACTAAAGTTAATTTCTGAGTTTTAGTGCCATTAACATCGCTTCGCCATTCTTTGTCATCTGCCCACATGTCATTTGCTTTTCCCTCCATTGCTCACATATTTCGTTTGTGTGTCGCATTTCAGTGTTTTTGTTTGATTTCTTTGCCCCGTGCGCTTATCATCGTCCCTTTGTATTACCTCATTTTCGCTTCCTATTTCTCCGTTGTTCCTCTGTGTTTTTCGCTACCCCGCGTCATCTCATCATTCTCTCAAATCTGTGTCACCATTTCCATTAACCTCACTATGTCCACTCCCTCTGTGATTAGTTTTATTCATCAGGCTTTTGTTCTTGCAGGAACTTGTTGTGGGAACAAAGTTGGCGAAAAGGATCCGGGAATCACTATGATGTGACCACCATTAAAGGAAGATACTTCGGTCTATAGAACTCTCCAGAGAAAATCAAAAGGCACATTTGGGCGGATGAAAACATTAACGCAGCAACAGATTATTAATGAAGGAGCAATGAATTCAGTGTCCGGCAGGAAAAAGGTTTCAAATTTAAATTCAAAACCTGTAGATTGAAAGTACCACGTACAGAAGCAGGCGCCTCAAGGTTTAATTACCGCAGATCTTCCTCCTCCAGCAAAGAGCCGAATATCTACATATTTTATTATTTATGTCTTGTTTGTAAGCAGATTTTCATTCCCAGCATTCATTCCCGGAAATAAATCGTAAAGTACAGTCATTTATGTTCAGTCATTCATAGTGTGGGCGCGAACGTTTTCCGCCATCTGATTCAAAATAAGTCATTAAATGTTTTCCATCTACCTCCTTCTCTAGAATTCTCTATCCCTTCTATAAAAGCTGAAAATAAAGACATTGTAAGGGTTCCCGATTTCTATCAGCAAACTGTGCAGCGAAAAGGCTCTTGTATGCATTTTGTAATATTTCTGTATGAAGGTTCAGAGCCCGTAGGGTCTCAGTGAGGAGGAGCTATAACTGTAATGAGGATTCTGGTCTTTGGTATCTCACAGTATGTAATTTCTCTTATGTGTTAATACAATATCTCATTTCATGCTATTTATCTTCTTGTATCATGCTCTAGAATGCGAGTGGCTCACTAGTTTGCAGTAAGGATTCATCCTTGTTGGTGCCCTTTCTGGAATTAGTCAAGCGCTTTAAATAGGCCTAGTCATGATATACTGTTCCATGTTCATCTCATCCATATTTTCTGCTATATAAGTTGCATGAGGAGGGTGCTTTTAAAACGCCATTGTCATATAAGGATTCATAAATTGGTATGCCCTTATGTGGTTCTGTTGTGTATCTGGGTATCAGTCTCATGTTAACTAATATCTTCTTTATGTTTCCTCGCTGCACTCACTTCCTGATATTTGATTTTTGTGATATATTATTTGAACTGGCCCTCTTTACAGTAAGCTGTCTCTTAACTGTCTGATGCCTTTGTATTGGAGTTTTACATGATGTCCCTATAATATTCTTATCTTTGTATCAGCTTCTGAGAGAGTTTGGTACCATTCGAAATTTATTTCCTTGTTTTACAAGAGATGGTAAGTGAGCTTTTGGATTGACAACCCAAGCTATATGAAGAGCTCCTTACTATATTAAGATGTCCTAGGCACTGGTCTATGGCAACTCTAGACTGTCTGTAGGGGGGGGTGACAAAATTGTCCACAACAGGTTCCAAGGATATGTACCTCTAGAAAAGAGACTAAACATTCCCTACTTCCTCCTACATTCAATCAGGGACATGAGCCGAAAGGTGAGGGAGAGAAAGTATCAGCACTTAGTTCACCATGGCCTCATTAAACTTATAGTAGGAGATGCTCTAAATAGATTGAACAATTGTGTACCTTGGTCCACCTTCATATATATGGATAGGGAAGAATTCATAGGTACACAAGCTGGATAAACCCCTGCATCTAGTCTTGGAGAGAGGGAATGGAAGAAGAAGAAGGGGAGACTGAAGGGATAGAATCAGAAGATGAAGAAGAGGAAGAAAAGGAGATGGAGAAAGAAGAAGAAAACACAAAAACACTAGAAATAGAGGAAGGGAAAGAAGAAGAGAAAGAGAGAGATGACACAATAGAATAAGATGAAAAGGAGGAGGAAGAAAAAAAAGAGAAAAAGGAAGGAAAGACGAGGGAGAAATAGATACTAGACCCCATGTTCGACACTGACATCTCTTTCCAACAGACCAGCCTGTCACCAGGAACATAAGAAAAATAAGTGGTTGCCACCTTAGCCACTCTAGGCACACCAGTGAAGGCCAAGAGGAAAATATAGACCCCCATGTACTTCAGAACCAGAAAGAGTGTCAGGGTGAAGCAAGGGAAACCCCAGAGTCCAACGAAAAGCCCAATAACAATTGAGGAGTCACATAAAAAATAGAGATGAAATAAGCTTAGAAGAAGGGGAAATTCAATAGGTCACCTCACCTGAGAGGACACCTGTAACCTATAGGAGGAGACATTCTTCAAAGCTAGCATCCCTTAAATAAGTACCAAACCCCACATACCTTCAAGAGGCAGAATAGAAGGGGCAGCAAGCAAAGGAGGGTTTGCTACAGGAAAAACAAAGTTTGTTATAGGAAACTTTTTTGGCACTATAGGAAACTCCAAAAGTGCCACAAAAAGAGAAGAAAGTCATGGGGGATGGAGATAAGGCACCCTTGGAAGCGAAATAGTCTCAAGATGTTGAAAAGTAGGAAAAAATTTAGGGACAGGATGAAAAAGGGAAGGATGAGGAGTAACCAAAGAAGGATCCCACCTCCCCAAAATTTGTCCCAAAAGACATATAAGAAATTTGACACCCTAGCCCACAGCCAAATATGAGTTCCTACTACATATTTATTGAAGGAGGAAGGATGATCCCTCAAAAGCTCTCATTTTCCCTATTTTATCAGCTAGAGCAAGAAAGAGCACACACACATCACTAGATGCAAATTTCCAAAACAAATAGTGTGCAAGATGTGGGAATCATGGAAGAAAAGGTCACTGAAATGGGGAGGGATTTGGCTGATGTCAGACTCAAATAATCCATGTTAAAGGAGCAACTTCAAGAAACATATGCAGAAAATGCAAGGTTACAAACCCAACTCTAGCAGAAGGACAAACATATCTCCACCATGGTAGATTTGTGCATGGAAGCAATCCACAATAGGCACCCTTGAAAATCCTATGACATCTACCTGAAATTATAATGGCTACAATTTCAAATTAAAATAGTAGCATATTATGGATCATTGCCTTTTAAAAACTATGGGCAGTTTATTGACTTTTGCAATCAGTCCAATATAGGGGACAAGGCCAAGTTGATATAATTTTATACGCACAATATTGTTTTGACTGATTTAAACATTTGGGACCATAACCCTAGGTTGGGGAGATATGCAGTTGATGGCCTTAGCCTCTTGGATGGTCAATGAGGAGGCAAGGGCACAGGAGATAAAAAGGGTGATGAGAAGATAAGGGAGAGAGCCTCTACACATAAGGGAAAATCTATTCATCCCTAGGGGGGTATTAACAATCACCTAATGATAGCAAATGATGATAACTTTGGAGGCAAGTACCTTAACACCCAAGCACATGCCATTTCACACTTTGATTAAATTTCTAGAATGTTAGGAGAGGAATGTGTAATGTAAATTCAAATAATATGGAATGGACTCCCTCTTAGTCTCGGGAACATGGAATATCATACCCTAGAGAGATGGAGAAATGCCCTAGAAATGGAACCATTGTATAAAAGGGCTATGTAGACAATGAAGATACAATGGATTGCCTTAAACTTACTCCACCTTTGTTGCTGGGACTAGGTGAAGGGAAAGACCAAGCTGAGGAAAACAAAGAATGGGAGAAGGCAGAAAAGAATGTTGGATACTATGCTCCATAGTGCACTCCTTCACTTCTTCATTCGCATGTCAGAGGCACCACTAAGGCGCTAAAAGAGATGAAGAAAGAGGACTAA
Source organism: Pinus albicaulis (assembly GCA_034641835.2). Taxonomy (NCBI): domain Eukaryota; kingdom Viridiplantae; phylum Streptophyta; class Pinopsida; order Pinales; family Pinaceae; genus Pinus; species Pinus albicaulis. Next base: position 562,681,985 of record CM076573.1, on the reverse strand, counting down.
GTTTCTCAGAGGATGAGAAACCATTTGGTAAGGGGGTGACGATTATAACCATAATTGGCTATCTTTTAAGGGGTTAATTGATACCTTTTTAGCCTTATTAGTCTCTCTTTCTCACATTTAATTACATTATGGTCATATGCTGCTTAGTGTAGATGGTGAATTAAGGTTGTCATACTTCGAATTCCTAATATGGTTTAAATGCAGGATAATCATGAAGATATGCTATTTTTGTTGAATATTTCGCAATCAAATCTTGGAGTAGACAACAAGGAGTGATTATAGGGGGGTTGACCATATCCTTAACTCCTAAAGGTAGCCAAGGGATCCTCGATATTCTTCTTCAACAACTCAAAATCAAAGGAAACCAAGCAAGTGGAAGATTAACGGAATAAAATCTCCCCTTCTCTCAAAGTTCAAGGGTACAAATCATGTAATTTTTAGGGATATGTTGGTAGCTACCCTTTAGGATAAATAGGGAAGAGAAAGATCTCATTAGGATTTTATTTTTGGAGATAGCTAGAGCACTCTTAGCTCTTGTAATAGACATTTGTGACTTTCATATGTTATGTAATGAGATTGGTTATGCAATAAAATGAGTATTCAGTTTCTCCTTCACTGATTTAGTTTCAGAGGGTTGAGCTTGTGGGTTAGGGCCCAATCCATCAGCCTCATCTCTCTTATGTATTTTTGTTTCCTTTCCATGCCATTGTAGTTATTTGTTTCATTTGTTGTAGTTATTTTGCTTAAATTTCATCTTGTTGTGTTTATTTTGCTTCCATTTCATGTTTTTGTAGTTAGATAGAGTAGGTCATAGTACAGTAGCATATATAACTCCAAAGTTGTGTGTTAAAGCCTCCTTCTCTCACCTCTTTCATTGGAGCTTGAGGAGGGTAGATCATCACCACATGCCCAAATTGATTTCAGTTTATGATTTATTGGAAATAATAGACATGTTGCTTTGTTTAGCATGAACATGTTGTGAATGTTGAGTTAGTTTTCTGTTCCAAATGCATAGGTAGGTTTTCGTAAATTCAACTCATATTTTCCACCATTCTCTTATATATTTTTCAAGTATAAATTCAATTTTTTGGCGAATCTCTCATGAGATTATATTATCTTGTAAAATCATGGCGAATCATCAATACAAATGGCGAATCACTACTACAAAATGGTGAATCGTTGTCTAGTGGAGTTCGGGGTGTTGGTTCCAATGAAGATATGGTAGTTGAACCAAGATTAGAAGGAAGAGAACCACCGAGACCAAGCATGGAAAATGGTGACACTGCCCGCGTGTTCACGACTCCTTCACGCCTTTGATTCTTTGGTTTTGGTTCGAGTGCACATGTGATGATGAATCCTCGTTGAGCTTGTGGTTATCCTTTCGAACATATTACAAGTCTTCTTGAAATTTTAACAACTATTCCTCAATAACCTTGAAGTGCTCGAGACCTCTCTTGACTTTTAGCTTAGTCAAATTAGATCACAACAGTGTCCATGATAAGTAAGGAAATTTACTCAACTATACTAATGAAAATCCGTACCTCTGGGGTCAGGAGGCCAACCTTCAAACATGTGATCATAACAGATGGGCAAAGGACCACATGGCTGGCTCAGGTGGCGGAGATAATGGCACATCGAGCTATATGGTGGCTACTAGGGTCTACTGGCTGTCGGCTAAGGACCATCTAGGAGAAAAATTTTCTCCTATTCATACTACCCATAGGTGGTGGATAAAAATTCCTTAGGAGGCCCATTTTAGACCTCAAAATTTCTCTAATGTTTGTATGTGGTGCCGCAATATCTCGTAGTTCACATGTTGGATGATGATTGTTGTTCTTAAGTGAATGAACGTCATCTCTCCCCTTAAGAGTTTTATATGGGGCATTAATTGACCTTTTTGGTGACGATGTCATAAGTCACTGTGCCCTTAGCAACATTGTGCTTCCTTGAATGGGGTTTTTGTTCATTTTGGAAGGATATAACAAGGACAAATCATTTGAGTGTGTCTTTTCCCCTATATCAACTTCTCTTGTACTTTGATTTTTTGTCTTGGGCTTACCATCCATATCACCTAATATGTCTTTCTTGCAACTAGCCCAAAAATCATTCCAATTCCTTATGCCTGCATTCTGCCGCGCACTATTACCGTCAGGTTCAAGAGATTGATCTCTTTTATTTTTCTCAGGAGGGTATATCCATGACAAGTCAATTGGATGTGCCTTCACCCATGCTTCAAATTGTTTTGTTTTTTTCTAGGTTTTTGTGAAATTCTTCATTTTTCTGCCAAAAGTCTATGTACTCCTTCCCAAAAACCCATTCCGTCGGATCCATTTTTCCAATAACACCGCCAGGTTGGCACATTGGATCAGCTATTTACTTCTTCATGTGCCATGGCTCAATAGAATAACGCTATCTTTCTGGAGTTACTTATTTTAGGAATATCATTTTTAAGCCTTTTTATGAGAAGGATTCATGATGAAGTGTAACAGCTTACACAATTTTTATGAAAGTAGCTTAACACATTAACCAAAAACTAGCTTGTATCAGAAGAAATTACATTCTACATGTTAAGTGTTTGATAAAAGTTCACGTGGATAATAATTTAGAAAAAATATTTTAAGCCTACAAATGTTGTAGTAATGGATTAAAATTTTATGTAGAGTAATGAGAAAATGGTTGTAAAAGAATGGATGAGTGAATTGGTTTGATGTAGAGAGAGTTCTATGGAAATTGGAAAAACCCAATCAACAAGCCATATATTATTTGTAAACAAGGGATTACAGCCCATTCATTCAACCAACATGGATCCTTCGCAAAAATTAAAGTATGGCCTCCCTTCCTAGTCTTGTACAAAAATCACTATTTTTGGAATGGATACAAGGACTTTGTTCTCATTGTAGCTCGCATAAAGAAACTTACTAACAATGCCAATAATGAATAGGATTCTAAGTCCAAACTAAGTTTTTCTAGAGCTATAGGGTTTAGTTAATTTTAATGAAAATATGAGAAGAAAATTGTTATAAATGATATCCTTGGTTGCAAGCTTTCATGCCAATGCCACCACTCACATAAGAGAAAGACAATCAAATCATGTTTTCGTATTATTTCTTGATTGTTCAGGCTTAGCAATCAAATATGTGGTAAAGGATTTATAGCCTACTATTAATGGTTTCCTATATGTAGTGAGGACTCTGAATTAATATTTATTTCCTCTAACTAGATTCCTATTATTTTGGGTTGAGGACTACTTAATGGAGAATATATCATATCTAATACATCCTCAACACTTCCATTATAGAGAATCCATTGAGGGTAAAATTATGTATCTATGCAATTAGCCAAAAACATTAAGAATACATATATCCTTCAACTCATCCCTTACCCTGTGAATTTTTGGTTATATATCTTCCCATCAACAGTGGCCCACATAAACATTTTCATCACTTAGACATCATTAATGGCTACCAAGTTGGTGGTGCATATAGCTTAATAGGATGTGGCATCAAGCGGAATCGTGTGAGTTGAATTTTCTCAAAATGTATTCCACCATTGTCACACCCATTCACTTAAGTCTCAACAATTTTTTTAATGCTCTACTATTCACAAACCATTTTCATTCCTCCCTCTTTCACACAGAAGACAAGAAATTAAATAAAACAATGTTTAATGGTAAATTGGAACAAATGTTTGAGACATGATCAACTACATCAAGCATGAACCTAGAAGCAATTATAGCCTAGATAATTTTCATCCTTTACTTAATAACCAACAATTTCCAAATGCTCATTTAGCTTGAGCCAGTATGCAATTTGTTCTCTTGGTTTCTTTTCTTTTACCATTAAAAACAATTTTATCTTGAACACTTCAATATCTATGAATTTTTAATATATCATTCCAATAATAATAAGGAACATAACACTCAACTCAAAGGTAAAATACAATGTATTGTGCCACACATTAACAATTCAACTTGTAGAAGATTGTTATGGTTGTAGGTTCCCAAAAGAATTTTCCCACCAAGTCTACAATAAGAAATGTAAAAACATAAATCGGATAAATGTCATTGTACATGTACTTTGTGAATATAATGTGTAGCACTCAATATTGTTGTGATGATTTGTTAGTTATGCCAATGACTAAGTAAAGGAATGGTGGTTGTGGGTTCATCATCCAAGAATCTAACTAGAAAGAAGAAAATAAGAAATGATTGTAGCGGGTTCATCATGCAATCCTCTTGTATTTATAGATTTTCTTGTGGGGATTTTCCCTCCTTAATAATTGAGAAGGGCTCATGGCAACCCCAAATTTGGGCTTTTTGCCCCAGCTGCCCCCAAACTTACCCCATGCTGCCAAAACACTGTGTAATTGGGGTTTTCCCCTTTATCAAAGACTACGGCCTACGGGGATTGATAGGCTACTTTGTTCCCTGAGCAATTAATCCATAGGGGACATTACAAACACTCCAAGGTCATCATGTCTCGTCTTGGACACTCATATTTCCATGTCCCATGTCATTGTGTCAGCTGACTTAGGCAACCAGTAATGAGCATTCTCTCGGTTACACCACCCTTATTATAGCACTAAGAGCCCCATTCTATAGATTTCCTTTATGAATTTCTTGAAAGTTGAAACTAATGTCCTAGTAAGTGCTAATTGTGATCTTGATTTTCCAGTACAAAATCATAGAGTATCACAAAAGTTTAAGATGTGCAAGAGGGCTAGGCTTCAAGATCTTTCTGCAACCTACAAACTCTTACAAGTCGTGTGATACTTTGTGCTGCAATATTATAGTCAAGCTTTTCAGGTTGAAAATGAAAGTAGAAAACAAATTTCTAAGCAATCCGGATTACATATATCAGAAAATTAGATAAATTTCAGGATTCCGTCATTTAATGATAGTATTATCTTTCTTGTAATTGAAAGAGAAGAAAAGATAGACTCTCCGATAGCGAGAGCATCATCCTTTGCCAGAGGAATTAGTACATTAATATGTCTATACTAATTGTCAATATAATCTCATATAAGGATAAACATACAAAAATGTGTCTATCAACATTCTAAAATTTAAATAAGGTTATCACCTGTAGAGTCATTGTTCAGCTGCCTAGATGTCTGCACCTGTCCTCCCTTAATAGAAAATAATTGAGGCTCCACTTTGTTAGAAATCCTATATTCGTGAATGAATGGGTTCACAGGTGATATTCCAGCATTTCCCCGTTCTTGGTATGTCTCCTAATTTATTGCTTCATTGACATCTCTCTCTAGTAGTTTTTCCCATAGTGCCGGCTGATAATTCTCTGTTGATTGATTTATGTTTCCCCACATATATGAAATTGCAAGAAATTAGGCCAATTAGTAAAAAAATTTACCACCTATAACTTCTAAGAAATAAGAATAATCTTGCCATTGCCACTCTATTCCAATCCTGAATTTCTCACTGATCGCCAAACATAATAAAATAATATTTTTTTTTTCTTCTCATGCACTTCAAAATTTTCATTTCTTTCTCTACTTAACTGAACTAAAATTTATAGGCCTTGCATATGTACCAAAACAATGATGATCCTTAATTAAAAAATAGAACTGCTACTGGAAAAGAATAATATGAAAATGTGACGAGGAAAGATGTCATTCCAACTATTCATGTTATCAAGGATATCGCATGGTAAGCCTGCCTAGAGAACCTTGTTTTTGTTAATATGTGGAAAAAGTTGATAAATGATCATTCTGTAATAAGAACAATCTTTTGTTTTCTGCTCTGTTGTAAGATCAAATAGAAGCATAAAAATATGGAAAAACCTTTCTCAAACAACCGTTTGGGTAGAATGGAGGAAATCCAATCACAACAGCCACTAAACGAAACTCGGCAGGGTGCGGAACAATTTAATTGATACTACTGCAGGGATTCAGCTGCCCCGCGACCTAAACAGTAGATATTGTGTCCAGCAATCAACATTTGGTCCAATTCATAGATAGCGCTAGACCTGAAAGAGTTAGATAGGACCTGTCTTTTCAATACTATTCTACTTATGGCATTGCACTTTGACAATCCTAAGAATCCATGTTGGATCAGACTACATTATCAATCTCCTAAATATGGATTTTGCAAACTTTTGGCAATAACATCAGTTGTTCCCAGAGTACCTATATTTCCCAGCGACCTTTTGTCCAATGTCTGAATAATCTGTGTTAAAAGTATGGTTTTAATTTTAAGTACATTTATATATTGTTACTTTTGCAATCTACAATGACATCACATGTCTAGATCAGAACCATAATATCATAGACGAAGGCCCAACCAAGATAAGGAACACAATAACCAACAGGGATATATCATATTTTTAATTGGCTTTGGATGGTGAGGAACTACATTTTTTATTTCCCAACAGATGATTGTAATGTTAAACAAGTATCTAATCTTTTTCATCCGAGAGTTCTAGATTATTAGTATAAAATGAGCCAAAGTTAATTCTGAAAATATTATGAGAAGATAAAATCCCAAAGCGTGACAATTCATTACCATCAGTAGCGTACTTAAAAGGATTCTCGAGATTCTCAGGATTATGCTTGCTGACATCCCAATGCCAAGAATTGTCCACTGTTATTGTTGCTGTAGGATGAACTGCTAAAGATGCGTCACTGACAAATTCTTTAAACTGATGCCTTTTATCCACTACTGATTGTTCCAGAATTTTCCCATTGCTTTTGTGTTTTAATTCTTCTAGCAGAGCCCGTGATTCTACATTGTCAATACCTTGAAAGTTCAAGTCAGAATCTCTTACATCTGGTAGTAGAAATTCTGAGGCTAAAGGCTTGTGCTCAACCGCGTTCTGAAGGGATGTTTTAGGAAACTGTTCCAGTGACATTACAGTAGCTTTCGTATTTCTGTCAATATCCTCATCTATCATTATAATATTCGTTTGTGCAGATTTGTTTTTTCTAATCTCTGTATCCAAAAACCTTATTTCATGTTCACTTATACGTGGGTTTGTAATGCCATTATTTTGTACCAGCTGAAGTTCCCATGCTTTTGTAAATCCTGTTGTCGGGCTATCTGCAAAACTCTGCTCTTGATCAGAAATAAATAGTTCCCTTGAAGATTGCAAATCTAAATTCTGATATGAGGTTTTTTGAAGGCCTCTAGAACTTGGGCCTTTTCTTTCCTTTTCAAGTTCCCCGTCTTTATGAATTTTGGAAACTTCACTGATAGGAGGAGGAATGTCGGAATCTTCAAGTCTCACATGTTCTACACTTCTCTGTTCTTGAGAAGTGATCATGCATTTTGTCACTTCAGGATGAAAATTATCTACAACAATTGACTCGATTAAGGCTGCAGGAGATGGGTGTTCAAGCATCTTCCCTGTTTCTGGTCCATATGCCAAAGATTGAGGGTCTTCTTTCTGACTGAGAATAGATCCTGTAGAATTTTCTGCAAGGGACCACCCTTCACCACAAACAGAAGGGTGTGCCACATCATATAGCATATCTTGTTCGAAAATAGAAACTTTTTGTTTTGTATTGCCAGAAACTTGATGACCTATTTGAAATAGTTTGTCAGCACATCAAGGCAATAAATTATATAGATTTTTCAAAAATAAGTCAAAACCTTTCCAATTTACTCTGATATTCTTCACCTCAACCAGCTATTTGAAAGATTAGAGGACAAGCTACTAATAATACTTTAACTTAAATCATTATTACTATTGAAAACTCAAAATTGTAATTGAGAATATACTCATATCTAGGTCAGTGGCTTGCCAATTAGGAAGCAGCAATTTCATTTATCAGACTGGTATCCTAGTAAAATCATTTCATTTGTCTAGCTACTGTTATTCGATGGCATTGATTTACTCAACTTCCTTTTAGGTGTAAGCATAAATAAGGGTTTCTTGTACATGATAGGCAAGGCTCAATCTAATAAGAAGTAGAAATATGGAGTTTATCTCATAATAGTTTTAACTTTTCAATTATGCAAGTGAAAGATTTTTGACTGATTTGGAAGTACAGACTACCATTATATGGAAAAAGTTGTTATCATAATATACTTTTTGCAATAATGTAATATAAGATGGATTTTCCAAAAAATGTAATAATAATAGAAAATGAAGAAATCCAAAGCCTGAAATAGAGGCTTGGCTTTTATGATTTCAGCTCCATTCCTAGCACAATACGGATATTTCCAGCACGAGTATGTATTTTAAATTATTATTTACTTATGGCAACAGTTATTGCTTGCAGTTTTATGACATGTTGATGTCATTAAGGGACAACCTCTTGGGTCAGCTACTAAAAATTTCAGGGAACTGATGGCCCTAAAGATTACTCTCCAAATTGCTAGAGAAAAGGAATTACAAATACGCATATTTATGGTGATTCTTATCAATCAACTGGATGAGAGGTGTGTTCTCAATGAAAAACTATACTTTTTTGCCACCTTTTCAAGACATCAAAAAATCTTCCAGCATATTCGCTCATCCCTCTTTCCCGCATGTTTACAGGGAGTAGAACCATGAAGCAGACAGACTCATGAAAGTTGAAGTGGAAATGGACAGAGGATCTTGAATTTTTTTTAAAAGACTTTGGAAGGCTCCATAGAATATTTTCACACACACGGATTCAAATCTAATTAGAGACTAACTATGGATGTTTTCTCTTTTTTGCACAGGAAACCCTACAGTTATGAATTCCTATCAGCACTATTCTAACAGTATTTTTTTTTATAAAAACAGTATATGTTCTGATATTACAAGATCTTGGGCTGATATGATTTCTACAGGATGACCTCATCTCAAATATAGATGTTTTCTATCTTCTTAACATTTTTGATAATTGTTGATGTTCTCTTTTGCAAAACAGTTTGATCCCCCTCTTCTTTTATGAGGGAAATTTTGGGCCACAAGCCACAGGAATGCCACAAGCATATGCAGTTGTAATTTTGTATATATAATAAAATCACTTGCTTCTTTCTTTGGAAAAAGAAAAAAAAATCATGAAGAGCCAACTAAGATCAAGGAATTGTTTTGCAAGTACCTGCAGACCATGTCATGGAGATACTTAGAAAGCAGAAACCTTTTGTAGTTCTCTGGTGGAGAATACTGGCATCATAAACAGATCTTTGCTCTTCATCACAAAACAGGATAACACATCTTATTAACAGGGGAAAAAACTTCAGTGTTTGGCTACGGAAAGTGCCCAAGGAAAAATATGTATCTTGGAAGTCAAATTATAGCTATTTTGCAAGTACTAGAAGACAAGATATCATTACATTATTCTGCTGGCCAGAATAGAGTTCATGAACGAACTAGGAAATCTAGAGTGACCATTTGAAGGATTATACCATAATCTCCTTATAGAGTTCTATGATGAGTTAGTTGGGCAAGTTACGTCTTTATCCCTTTTATCAAAGCAAATCTCAATCAATGGATGATCAGATTTCTTATGCATTAACTGGGACTTATTTCATGTTCATAATTGTAATTTGTATATACTAGAGAATTAATTAGTTCACCAAAGATCTTCCAACACTATTTTCAAGGCAAGCATGTTGCACATGCATCTTTCTCCTCCTAAACTGAAAGTAAACCACTAACCATCTTAGGTTTTCTCTAAAGGGAAGTTAAGATGCTAATAAATTTGATGCCATCATGGAAAAATACTTCAGATACCCCTTGAAGACAGTTTTTATGATCATGATAGTTTTTAAATTAGAATAAATAATTAATTGTCTTGGGTCCAAACCCATATCTTTGGGTCAAAACTCCAACTACTTGGGTAACTTGCCCAACCAACTCCTTTTGGTGGGTTTTCACCTCTCAAAAATTCCTTTGAGCTACCCAAATTCCAACATAGTCCACCAAGCAACAAGCAGGTAATGATTTTATCCCTTGGCCATATGGTCTCAAGCTTCCCCACTCTAGCTTCCTAGTGTCAATCCCCATATCTTGGCTTAGAACCCTACCCTAGAGAATTACCATGACTAGCCTCCTAGTGTAACTAGTGTGGTCAATTCTTAATATTTATTTACTTGGGTAGTTTTCTATAGTCTCTTTCATGGACAAGACATGTAAACATTACATGAGTTGGTGATCTCTGTTTGACTCCTGGATTTGTTTGTGGAAGCTACATTTGTAGCCCTTTTTCTTATATTAAAGCCATATGTATATCATTCCTTTAATAGTTAAAGGAATCTGTATTTAAATATATATATATAAACTCCACTTCATAAACTGCTACCCCATTTGAAAACCTTCTTGAAATGTTTTTTTCTACCCCTACAACCATCAATACTCATAAAAGGAGACTATAGGTAATTTATAATCCTAAGGATGATGGTGAAATCAATGAAGAATATGTGATTCTCCAGAATCCTTTATACAAAATTTTCCCATAGATGGAGAAGGGATTTACAGATATGGTAAGCCAAGGAATATATTACTTCAGTAGACACATATTTATGACATCTCAATTCCTTCACTAATGAGAAGGTGAATGCAAATATTTTCAATGATCATGTTTAACAAATTGAACATGAGAATTTGGAATAGTTGGTGAAGCTGAAGGAAACCACATTTTATCTACTCTATAGTTCTCCATGCAAGTTAGTTGTCAGTGGTCGCTAGGAGAACTTCAACTAATTAATGATCGTCACCCACGCCTATTCATTGTTTCCAAATTGCAAAACTACACACATTGATTTGGGTAATGACCTCTGAAGAAAAGAGTGCTAAATTATAAGTACAAATTTATGTCTTTCCTTGAAGTTAAATCCCACAAATCCCTAAATCTACAAAGGAATGATACCAATTTGAAGATGGTCTTGAGGCAAACAAGTTGGGCTGCAAACTCTTCCCGAACAACAACCTGAGGTACATTCTGCTTGCATCAAATGTAACTAAGAAATAGGATCTGGACTCTTTCTAACTTCTCCCAATCAACTTGAGTCTTGAAATAAAATTCCATACATTTACTACCTTATTAGTTATACAACCTGTAATAAGGCATGTTCGTAAGAACAAATCAGTGAATCTTTTATATCCTTTTTCAGTATAGGAAAGTTCAGAAAGATAGTAAACAATACAAATCCACTTCCTTTTATCTATGATATATCAAATCCAAAGGGTATCAACAAATAAATTCTTAATCCTAAAAGGTACTAAATGTGTAAAACAAGCATATTCTATTATGCAACCCAAGTGACCAATTTAAATATGATGAGTATGCCAATGATTTCTACCAATCATAATATGGCAATATTTCATGTAAAATTTCTATTATTGGCCAGTGCAATATCTAACACCCATTATTATGTAAAATTAGCGCAAAAATTAGTACATCTTGCTCATAATTTTTTTTCATTAACAAGCATGTAAGCAACTTGTATTTCTAGTTGTATAACTTCATCTTTACTATATGCAAGATAATCTCAATAGTGGAAGTAAAGAGGAAATGTTCCTGGGTTACAAATCCATATTTTTGCCTTGTCCATTTAAGTTGAAATTGCTAAATATTGACACTCTCTGTAAGCACTTTACCATCTTGTGGATCATAGAATATCTCAATCAGAATTATAATGCACCTTATATCTTTGAACATTGTATAAAAACCTTGGAAATAAAAGCTATGAAGCAGACCCAACAATGATTCAAAACAAATGAACGTATATACAAATTGGCAATTTGTACCAAAAATATGATTATACAAGTTGTATCCAACAAGGTTTCTGCAGTCAAGCAAAGCTACGAAAGAGTAATGCTCGGAGTACTTACCAATATGCTTGACAATGGCAGCGGCTTTAAGCCCAGTTGTTGTTAAACCTGTAGACATTGTTGTTCTTTTTATTTTGCAAACCTTTCATTGAAGTCAGAAATCAATACCTAGAATCCAAGTTGATACTTGCCCTCAAATTGTTGGTGTATTTGTGGGGATGCTTAAGACCATTTCCATTAGCGACATTCATCCACATTGCCTCTGTTTTATTGCTTGGTTTAGTGTTGTCACTATAAATCAAGGGATATCTAAGTATTTTTACTTCGATACTTGCAATCAAATTGTTGTTGTATTTGTGGGGATGCTTAAGGCCATTTCCATTAGTGACAGTCATCCACATTGGCCTTTTTTTATTGCTTGGTTTAGTGGGAAATACCTTGCTAGTAGTAGTAACCAGTCTACCTTGCCTCAAACAGGAGCACATTTGACGAAGGACACACCCGCACTGTAGATTTGAACTCACGTCAAACTTTTGCTTCCACATTTACCCAAGTTTAAATGTTTATGACTCAGTTACTCAAAATTTGTCTTAAGAAACTGCTGAAATGAATTGCAGTCAATGCTTAATAAGCAGATAATGAATCACCAATGGAGGAGGTATCTGCAGGGATGGCTGCAGGTAATGACTATATTAAGGGCTACACTAAGCAGTCTACAACACCTCCATTTCTAGCTCAACCTTTGCAATATATGCAAAATTTCAAATCTCATATTGTTGGGCCTGGACCTCCAATGCAAAGCTTTTAGATTTTTCTCCATATTATCAAATTTATCCTAGAAGTCCTCTTTAATAGCTCAGTTGAGGACCTAATTGAATGACAGGAGATGACATGGCACATTTAGGTAATACGTGAATGGGGAAGATGATCTAGAGAGCTAGCCACTAATTGGAGTAACCGAGAGACCTTTGAGAGTCAACACTGAGCATGCCCTAAGAGACTGAATGAGGTAAATGACCTCCGAAGAACAGAGTGCTAACTTCTAAGTACAAATTTATGTCTTCCCTTGAAGCTAAATCCCACAAATCCCTAAATCTGCATAGAAATGATACCAATTTGAAGATGGTCTTGAGGCAAACAGGTTGGGTTGCAAACTCTGCCCGAACAACAACCTCGGGTACATTTTGCTTGCATCAAATGTACCTAAGAAATAGGATCTAGACTCTTTCTTACTTCTCCCAATCAACTTGAGTCTTGAAATAAAATTCAATACATTTACTACCTTATTAGTTATACAGTACTACTGAAAAAATCAATAACAACCTCTAATAAGGCATGTTCGTAAGAACAAATCAGTGAATCTTTTATATCCTTTTCCAGTATAGGTAATTTCAGAAAGATAGTAAACAATACAAATCCATTTCCTTTTATCTATGATATAGCAAATCCAAAGGGTATCAACAAACAAATTCTTAGTCCTAAAAGTACTAAACATAGAGAGCAACTTAGCCAGAGTCAAAGAATGACTTCCACCACCACTGCCAATCCTCCACACATAGGTGCATGTATGTAAGAACCACGGAGACTCAGCACACACAATAAGAAGTAGGACAAGCACAACAAATAGGAAACCAAAAACATAACAAAACCTTCCCAGACAGATGTTAGACATGATGAAGAAGAGCTCAATGAAGAGGGTCCCAAAAGGCAAGGTACCTGCTCGCAAGACAAAGGACAAGAAGCCATGAGGGGGATCTGGTTATTTATTATGTAAAAGCAATGAAAGTGGTGAAAGCCGTCCTTGAGGTAAGAATGTAAGTAAGAGCAACCCTGAAATGAAAACGTCACTGCTAATTTGATGATATATGCAACAAATTTCACTCACCAACATAAGAAAATCGAGCAACCAAGCGAAGAAATAGTCCTGGTGGTAACTTAAATTTGTTTACCAGCACTCTTTCTAGCCCATCGTATACTGGCATAGCAAAAACCTACAATTTTACAAGGCAATATCAAAAGCACAAACCTTGACATGGAAACAGAAATGACTGTTTGTGGTTGGTAAGAAGTAAACTGTTTGATTGAATGGTGCAAATTAATTAAGAGTCAAGTTATTGGAGCTGGTATAAAATGTACTAGAGTGCTAGCAATAATTTCAACAACTAGAAAAATACCTGATAGCTTCCAATAACATGTATTCCCACCATTATATTTGCTGCTACAATGAGCCAATCTGGTTTTTTTAGTGTCAAGAGTAAATTGGCAGAAACAGTCTGACCGAAGGCCCAGTAACCCACTATAGCTACTGGGAAGTAACAGAGAGCAACAATAATATATGCAAACATAACACTCCGCCACATGGGGATCTTAGATGGCCTTTCTGGTGATGAAGGAATGGTAGCTTGGATCTCCAGAGCAACATTATGTCCATAATATGCAAATCCAATTACTCCCAAGGAATTAAGAACACGAAACACTGCGGTGGCTGGTGTTTCATGTAAATACGCATAGCTTACATCCTCCACTCTACCATGATAAACACAGGCTACCCAAGCAATGGTGGAGTAGCTACACAAGATCCAGATGAACAAAGTCAAAATTGGATTCATGTTCATTCCCACCATACTTCTAAAGAATCCAATACTTGTATCAATAAATGATATTTGACATTTAAAAAACATATGAATGTCAAAGAAAAACATGGAATGAGTTTACAAGCTATTTCCATCCCTAAGTCTAGTCCTTTAAATTTTTGGACAAGCTAAATACTCGCCCTCTTTGAGATTTTGGAATAGTATGTGTCTCTAATGATAGTAAAGAGTATATCACAAATTAGGTATAAACAAATAATAATACAGGTTGTAGTACTAGGGATACCAAATTTTTTTCAAAAAGAAAAAAATGTTGTTTGTATTAACAGTGCATAGATCGAAACATTACATTCCATCATGGGCTGATGAGAAGAAACTGGTCGAACACATCAATCCCCAGTGACAACTTCTAAGGAAGAAAGGTGTCATGGCGGATAGATAGTAATGACCAAACATCACTGGGGAGTAATCACCCAGAACAAATTACGAGTCCAGCGAAGGGCACACAAAAATGGCCACTCTATTAAAAGAGAGGAATAGAAGCGGACAGTTGCTGAACTCTTCAATAACATGTGATATGGAAAAAGGATCAAAGTAAAAATCTAGCTCGCTTGTTAAAAACTTCGATGGCCCTGTGAGAAAGAGATAAGCACTGCAACATTGAGATCAAAGATTGTTAATATAAAACTGTATGCAATATAAATAGTTATCTGGATCTCTTATATTCCTTCGACTGGATCAATGAGAAAAATCAATTTCAGGCTCGCTTGACAAAACAACTACTGGCGTTGAATAATTTTCAGGCTCGCTTGACCGCTCCTTAAGATGTAATGAAGGCATCATATATCCAGAATGTAAATATAAAATTGTGTATAACAGGAACATTGGGGAACACATCATATCTGGCTCGCTTGATAGATCAGCAAATGTAGTTGTATGTTAATCAGATACGCATGAGAACTCCAATTGCTATGTTGAAAGGCCAATCATGTGTGACCGAAAACCGGTTCGACTAAAGCCGGCTCCCAGATACCGAAATGACTGGAGCAATGTAATATATCAGGCTCGCTTGAGAGCCAACTGTTCGCATAATATTAAAACTAGGCTCGCTTGACAGCATGAAATGATGATTGAAAGGCATCAGTAGCATGATTAAAGAGACTGTGAACAAGGACATCCGAACCCGTTGTCATCTTTACCCTGAGTGATAAACTTCAAAACTGAGAAAATAGGTAATAAAGATCCCATTACAGAGTGACATGAACAGCCATCAGGCTCGCTTGATGAGTTGATTATCTGGTTCGATTGAGTGGTGTAGGAAAACGTCGAAGGAATAAGAGTCAAACAAAACTATAATGATTAGCAAAAAACAAAAATCCAAACCATGGATGTATTTAATTACCGATTGTCATGGGATAGGGATAGATGTCTCCCATTTGCATACGCCATCCCTGTATTGAACCACCTGTATGGCACCAAACTCGGAAATTAAACCAATTTTTGACAGACCATCTGCCCTCATATTCATTTCTCTGAAAATGTGGGATAATGGAGGGGAGCCAAGTATATGCCAAAGATGTCAAATTCTGCTGATCCATCCCTGTAGATCTGGTGATTGTATATGTAATCTACCCATGATACTTCCAATGACCAAAGTCGAGTCTCCATATATATGAACATCTGATAATTCCATATTAACAGCTACATAAAGCCCGCCCCATAGTGCCATCAATTCAACCTTGTTGTTGGTACCCGAGCCACCATTCCAGTGTAAGTGAATTCTTTCTCTGTCGGAGATTTTTATCCAGGCTCCACAACCCATAATCCCGTCTTTGCAAGCACCATCAAAATAAACAGCTGGTAATCCAACCTCATGTGGTCGGATCCTTCGGGAGCCATCAATTGTTATGTTTTGTTTGATTGGAAGATCATCAATCCTGCGTATAATGGCACAATAGATGTGTGGTAAATTGAATGGGTGGCCATCAAATATGAGCCGATTCCTGGCATTACAAACTTCCCATATTAAAATGAAAGGCAATGATCGAAATCTACTGTTCAGCGAATCCCATTCCTGTGCGGCGGTTATGAAATCATGTGGATCCCATGCCGGGTTGATGAAATGAACAGAGAATAGTATCCATAGCTGTTTTACCACAGGACATAGCATGAATAGATGCGTGGTAGACTCCTCAGCGCAACCACAGAGGGCGCATCTACTAGGTCCCAACATTCCTTTCTTCATGAGATTATTCCAAGATAGAATTCTATCTTTCCAAACAAGCCACCCAAAAAGGACAATCTTCGTTGGCAGATGCCGCTTCCAGTATGTGGCGAAAACACGGGTGTATTGTTCAGAATTTACCTGGGAGTTTATTCTGTGGTATATATCATGCACAATAGGCATATTCCCCACTATTGGCCCGTCCCAGACAATACAGTCGCCGCCAGTCGCGCGACATACGCCAGCAGCCCGCAAGGATTGTGCCACTAGCCCCCATTCAAAGGCGTCATCTCCATGTATGTCCATTTGGGTTGCGTTTTTAAAAATGGGGGCGCTAAATGACCAATAATAAATTGTTTGAGACAGGTAGTTGATGCCTCTGTGCGCCAATCTGTGGATGAGACGGGCAGATAATTTAGTGTGTCTGTCGAAGCCTTGCATATTAATGTCCCCCAATGGTATTCTACTCCCATCCTGGAAGAGCCAAGTTAATCTATCAGCTGTATGACTCAGAATTTTCTTAAAACTTGCCCATATAAACGAGAAGCTCACTGGAATATAGAAAACGTTACAGAGAAGATTATGAAGGGTATCACCTTCCAGGTATTTGAATTTAATAATCTCTGACCAGATGCCTGTGCCATTTATTGCTCGCCAAAATGATTTGATGAGTAGGGCCATGTTAAAAATCCCGGTATCCAGAATGCCCCATCCATCATGCTCCTTGGGCCTGCTCAAGATTTCAAGTCTGACTAAATGGAATTTTTTAGTGTTTGCAGATCCATTCCATAGAAATCGAGCTATAATTTTGTTGATATCAGCCACAATATTTGCGGGCAAATAAAATAAATGACCCCAATAAACCAGAAGTTGGGATAACACCGCCTGGACCATGATGTATCTACCGCCCATGGAGAGCCATCTGTGAGTCCATTGAGTGATTTTACTTCTAAAACGCTCAAGCAACCAGAGCCAATCCGAACGCTTGTACCCGCATGGTTTAATGTTATATCCCAGATATTTCAAACCCCCAGAGAGCTTTTGAATTCCAACTCCAAGAAAATCAGCAATGAAACTAATCTCGTCGATATCACCGAACTCGTATAATAAGAAGGACTTAGCCTTGTTGATGCACAAGCCTGTTGCCGCAGCGAACCTGTTAAGAAGAAAGAGAATATAAAACCATTGATTCCTTTTAAGAATCCCAAACAACAGCATATCATCTACGAATAATGAATGGGAGATAGTGATGGATTCTGTGAAATGAAAACCGGTGACATATCCTTTCTGAGTGGCCATTTTCATCAGCTGACTGAAACCGTCCATGATTAAAATGAATATAAGTGGGGACAATGCACAACCTTTTCGAAGTCCCCGACCCGCCTCAAAGAAAGACGTAGGCAGGCCATTCACAATCACAGCATATCGAACAGTGGTTATGTAGGACATGATCCAGTGGATAATCCTGAGCGGCAGCCCAATCTTCAAAAGGACCAAGCGGATGTAAGACCAGTCGAGAGTATCATAAGCCTTATACAAGTCCACCTTCATAATAATTGCCTCTCTTTTCTCGAAATGTATGGAATGGAGGATCTCTTGGGCGACCGCGATAGCATCATGAATGGACCTGCCAGGAAGAAAACCATACTGCTCTGGAGATATATGTTTTGATAGAGCCTGTTTCAATCTGTTCACAATTAGTTTGGATGTGATCTTATATAGCAAATTACATAGAGCTATAGGGCGGAATTCTCCAAAAGTAGTGGGGTTGTCATTTTTTGGAATTAGAGCAATAAATGTAGAATTTAAATTTGTTGGAATATGACCAGAAGTTCTGAATAGTTCCACCATTTCTGTCAGCTCAGCCCCCATTATGTCAAAGAAGAAAATGAAGAATTCAGAGGTCCATCCGTCAGGACCTGGGCACTTGTCATGAGGGAGAGATTTTAGCACCCCTTCAACCTCTTCCGATGTGATGTGTTCGTCCAACGATATAATATCAGCCTCCTCATAGATTATGCGTACATTATCAATAACCCATCGTTGGCAGGTGTCATCAATCTCTTGATCCTATTGATAGAAAGATTTAAAATGAGAATGTGCAGCCTCCTGAATGTTCAGCGTAGAAGTAGCGAAACTGCCATCATCTTTTTGAATCCGCCATATTGTATTCCGACTTCTACGATCGCTGGCACATTTGTGAAAAAAATTTGAGTTGCGATCTCCATCTTTTAGCCACCTGTTCCTGCTCTTCAATTTCCAGGAAGTCTCTTCAATATTAAGGATTTCTTTTTCCCTGTCAGCCAGGGTCTTGAGCGTTTCATAAGCTTGAATGTCCGGGGCACAGTCCTTGAAGCTCATATAAATCGATTTCATATCATGCTGAATCGTAATCAATTCAGCCTTGAGGGCCCTTTTCTTGTTGATCTCCCACCTCTTAGTCTCTTGTTTCAGCAACTGCAATTTATGATGGAAGAGATTCCATCCGCCCAACCCTATCGGCTTCGAAGCCTATGACCATATAGACTGTATGAGCTGTACAAATTCTTTTTCTGCCAGCCAGGCTCTGTTGAACTTGAATTGTAGCCCCGAAGGTCTGTCTCCCACCCGCGAGGACAATAAGATCGGCATATGATCAGATATTTGGGAAATCAACACCTCAGCTCTGGGCAAGCCTAATGAGATTATAAGATTGTCTTTAACCATAGCACGGTCGAGCCTTTTACCAATGAACTCTGAGCCTATTCTTTTGTTTGTCCATGTTGGGATGATCGGCGTAGGACGGATGTCCACCATATTGAATTTCGTGAATAATTCATGAAGAAAATCCGCTAGTCCATCACCCCTAGCCCTGTCACCCCATATTTCATTCAGATTCATGGTCGAATTAAAGTCGCCCATAACAATCAAGTTCCTTAAATATAGAATCCCTGAAAATTTAAATTTGTTCCAGAAGACCAGTCTGTGTTGATACGGGGCATATAGATTGACAATATTGAGGGTTCCTGCGAAACCCCGAATATGACCAGTCAATAAGATCCCGCCATAAAATTTATAAGCCTTAAATTTCCCCCAAATTGGATCCCAAAGGGCGATGAGTCCACCCGAGTGTCCCACTGCATCAACAGCAACGGTACTCCAACCTTTACAGATACTAAGAAAAGTGTTAATGGCCTTGATGCGATTACTGAGAGTCTCCTGGCATAATATGATACAAGGTTCCCCTGATTTGATAATGTTTCTTAGGCGATGTTGTTTGGAGGCATCGCCCAACCCCCGGATATTCATTGAAAGGAAATGAGTCATTTAGAAATCCCGACGGGTAGACTTGCTCTAAGCGCCCGGATATCTTGATTGATGTCATCAGACTCAGCTATTGGAATGTTAGTAAAATTATCCTGTTCATCTGGGGCATGCGACAGAGCTCTAGGCGGGATCCTAGGATGACGAGAACATTTGTTCCTTTTTTTTCGAAGGGTGACGTTGGAACTTTTAGATGGAGAGATGACTGTATCAGGAGATGCAATGAGATTTTCGAAGACCGTGAGGGCAGCTAGATCCAGTTTTGGGTCGCCTAATAGCGTTTCGATATCAGTTCCAACCGAATTATGCAGGGAGGATGTTTCGGCTTGGTCATCAGCAGAGGACATAATGAGGAGAGGGTTTTTTGTGACATCAACATGCACGACAGACGATTCCCCTATGTGATACTGTGAGGATGAAAAAAGAGGAGGTTTCGCAGACTCACCAGTATTTAAAGGATCATGAGTTGAATTTTCATGTCGCTCGGATGGGCCAGACTCATGTAAATTTGACAGGGGAGAAAGGTCGACCACCCGCCCAAGTCCAACACCCCTGACATCATCCCGACAATGTATAGAATTTTGATCATTATCCTTAACAGATATGTCCAGAGCCGTATGGCATTGAGCCAAACCCGACCCAGTATGAGAATTGTCCACATGGAAAACATCTGAGACAACATCCCGATAATGTAAAGAAGCTGGATCATCCACCTTATCATAAATGTCCAGTACAGGATAAAAAATATCCCCCCCCCCCCCCCATCAACAACCAATAAAGTACTATCACTCGGATCATTGGCTGAAACATATTCATCCCCCTCATCAGAAGAAATAGGACAGGAGTTACCTGTGATGTGGCTGCCCGGATTACCTGATGCAGTATGTTTGTAATGATCACGCTCCTTATTTTGCCCTTTTTTTCCAAGTTTGTGACGTAGAGGACAGTGATCACGAAGATGTCCAGTCCGATGACAAATGAGACATCGAAATGGGATACCCCAGTAATCGATGCACTGTTTTTGTCGTCTCTGATTCCATAAAAGGTCCACATTTCCTGGTAGACCGCCTGCAAAATCCACCTTGACTAATAGCCAAGCAATCCTTTTGTTGCTGGCCCCGACAATACCTGGATCAATGTATTTGGTGTTGCCAATAGAGTTTCCGATGGCTCTGAGGGCCTTATGAGTCCAAAACTCCAGGGGAAGCCCAGGGAGTTTGACCCGAACGCTACGGCTCTTAGGTGCTTCCATTACTGGGTTAAACCCCAAATACCACGGGATAAGTTGCATGTAACAACGACCTCTGACCCAGGTGCGGCTCATGACCTTAAAGATATCTCTTTCATCCATAAAATGGATGCTAAACCAATAGTTAAGGAGCATACTGACTCGAGGAGCATATCCAATGTAGGGGATCCATACCTATCGTACCCATTCATCCATATCTATATTCTCTCCATCAGGGAACATCCATCTTCCGATCAAAACTCTCTTCTGTAAGCTAGCCACCCTGCGGCATAAGTCATTGTGATCCAATTGTATCTCCTTTATCACCAAATTGTGTTTGTAAAATGCTTTCTTTCTATTTCTACATCCTGTTTGCTTCTTAATATCAATCCGATCGGCAACATCTAGTAGGGCATTCCCCTCCGATGATGGTGGCGCATGACAGGCCTGTAGGGTTATCATATTATCAACCGCATCATCACAACCATATAAATTTTCAGCATCCATGGTGGCACTAATGAGAGAATCATGAGCTGAGGTGTCGGAATCAAGACCCAGCTTGGATCCATTTGTCAAATTCCCTTGATCTGTCATGTTCATGTCAGGCAGGGACCAGAAATAATGAAACCACTCCCCAGGTCACCGCCAAATGGATAAAAAACCAGCTGTGGCCTCGTATGAAACACCAGTATCTGTAAGATCTGATGGCCAGGTAAAAACAGACCAGAATAGGATTAAAGGACACTGACCATGACAACAGGTCACTTGCACCAGCTATGAAAGATCCAAGGAAAGATTAAATGTTACAACTTCCCAGAAAGGCAGAAGATATGATATAGATGAAGTACAGATATCGCCTGATAAGAGGGAATAAAATATTGTATCACATCTCGGGCCTCCAAACCCACCAGCTGCCAGATGCCGTCAGATCATACCTACTTCCGAATATAGAGACCCGAATGAAGCCTGGAGATCGTGGAGATAAAGTTAAAAAGGCACCATCCCAAGGGCACTGTAATAAAGAGATCCGTAGTCAGTGAATGCGATGGAGCAGATATCTTTGTGGGCAATTAATCAGAGATGCATTGGGGATAGCCAATAAAATATCAGCCGCCCATGGAGCAAAACCAAATCCGATAAGATTTGAATTGGACAAATGCACTAACTGCGGCAATTAGATGCACCAACGAAACAGTGTGAATTTATTGAGCAATTCCGGCAGCCGGAAAACGAGTATTCTGAGATTGTTAACGAGAAAACCAGAAATTCCGAAGCAGAGCTAAGCAAGGTCTATACGTGACAGCAACAACAACACAAACAACCGGGGCAAATCCACCATCTACCACAGAATCTAAAACTGTAGCTTTTGCATGGCTTTGAAATATTAAGAGAATCAACCCACATCCTCCAACGACAATACCATTTGTGAAATCCAGCAAAAGTCTGTGAATTAGATGAGAAATCAGATGGAGTACAGGAATCAACTGAGTTTTTGATCATTCGAGAAACACATGACATAAGGGCCGACAGAATAATGTAGGCAACGAATGATAGAATTATGATAAGGCAAATCTCCACCTCTTCAGAAAATGGCATAGATCTCAGCGTACACTAATGAGCTGGGGGGGTCCTTATAAGGAGAACAATAGTAGACTGCTACAAGGGAGGCCAGGGTGGTTCCAGATCATACAAACATGTAAAATGGAAAGACATAATCCATCTTCAGATAATATCTCACACCGTATCCAAATGCTCGGGAACGTAAGGAGACAGTGGCCACACCAAAATCAATCGGAGAGATCTATAGAGTCTTTGATAAACCCATAAGCGTCAAGACTCATAATTGGTAGAAATGGAAACATGGGGATAAATACAGAGAGATGGAAACTAAGAAAAAGAGTCCGGACCAGTGACTGCATTCCCCAGTATTTTGCCCAATGAAACACCTCATAATGTCAGTGAGCAACGATACACGACCATCTTCTTAATCAAAGCCTAAGTTTTGCATACCTGTGCTAGTGTAAGAAATCAGAGAAAAGCTCTCTGACCTCTGTCATCCCTGAGCAAGACCTTTTTCATGGTGGCTTGGATATTGAGACTGCTGGCCCATTGCTGCGCTCTCCCTTCTATATCGGAGTTACAATTACTCCAACCAGAGCAGAGCAAGCGAAGAGCAAATCATATATCTGACCCAAGCTCGGGAACTGGCCGGGACGATCCAGACTAGTCTGCAATAGCGAAATTCAGTTTCGGCTCTTAGCATTTAAACCTCTTATTCCTATTACAGTCTACAGAAATAGAAACTAATAGACTCCTATCGATGAAATTGCATAATGCATACCATAGAGACATAAGTGCTGCAGCCAATGAGATCCCTGCCACAGAACTCAGATTGGGTAACAGTGCTAAAAGGTAGTGAATACAACTGAAAATGAGGATCCAGTAAGACTGCCTCAGTGGTTTACAACTTCTGCACACTGTTTCATGAAATTTCTTTAATGATTGTCCACCAGTAACCATATAAACTATGTTCACACCAACTTCAACCATCAAATTCGGGGGAACAAGAATCCATAGGCCAACCTTCTCTCCAAACGCATGCTGTGCTAACTCGTGATATCCATCGAAGCGCTTTCCTGGGATGATTTCATGCATCTCTACCAGCTGCCAGAGTGTAAATAAGGTAACCAACCAAGAAAGCACATGTATCAGAATACCTGGACCCCTGCACATGAAAAGACTTCATAATATTACCGGATATTGTATGGCTTCAGCTCCGGTCCCAAAAAAAATCCACCCAAAACCCTCCATTTCCCTGTAAATCTGGGCGTATGCAATCCAAAACCACCGTAAATCTCCATTGCCCTGTAGATCTGGGGCATATTCAACCCAAAACCACTGTAAATCTGGGGCATATGCAACCCAAAACCATTGTAAATCTGAAGCATATGCAACCCAAAACCAGCATCGATCAGCGTAAATCTGAAGCATACGCAACCCAAAACCAGCATCATCGGGGCGAATGCAAATCCAGAGCCCTCCAACTTGGTAAATCGGGGGCGAATACAACCCCATAAAATCACAGACCGTGAATCGAAGGCGAATCCGACAATTTATGTTTTATCCGAACTTATTTTTTTTTGGCTAAACCATAATAATTATTTATTTTAAAAATAATTTTAGGGCTATTTATACAAAAATATACAAAATAGATTTTATATAAAAAATTCGCCTTCATTTCCTCTAAAATCTAAACCCTCAATTTCGCCTCATGTAACTCGCCTAAAATTTTCCTCCAAATTCATGAATAGTTAGTTTGCTTGCAAGTCTAAGTAGAGGAGCAGAGGAGGACTCCACCAACATCCTTAGCTTCAGTTTCCACCCTTCACCAATCAACTTTCAACCAAATCACCTTCAGCGCTATTTTTTGAGATATTCACAACAACACTAAGAGCCACCCTAGGGGTGCAAGACGGGCATTGAAATAAGTTATGAGCTTGTCCAAATGGTTGGCTACCTTCCATCCACCTAGGTCCACCTTAATTACACCTTTCCTACCCATTTCCTCACCATTTCTGGCCTCAAACTACCCTCAGCCTGTTTCCTGTAGCGTTTCAGGACATCCTGTAGCACTACAGGAAATCCTATAGCAGATCCTGTAGCAGCACCAGTCAGCCACTTCTTCAGCCCAAAACCTCTCTTTCACCTCACCTAGACCTGGAACAACCTCCAAGACACCTTCATCTCTGAAACCATGATTCCAAGACCTTCTTAATCCACCTAAGTGCCTCCTTCATTTGCTGCAAAAAAAAGAGTATTTACAAGCATATTTAGCTCATTAATAGATGCATTTTTAAGCATAGTATTCAAGCATGAAGTAACTAGAGCTTAATCATCCATTTGGCCCACTGTGTGCTTAGATTAGTTTCGCTTTCTGAAAGTTCAATTCAGTAATTTACTTTATGAATGCCACTTAGTTTAACTCTATTTCTTGTATTAGACTAATTTTGGATTCCCTTTGTTGCAAATAGCTAGACGAGTCTTTATGCTATATAATAGTTTATTTCTTACTGATAGAGTAATTATCATGATTTATTTCCAGTCTTAGGTTTCATTCAGAAGTGTGGCAGACTTCATTAGCTAGAAGAATCCATAGCAATAATAACCCATCGTAGGACTCAAAAGAGGATGGCATGAGAAGAATTCATCTGGTGTGTACATAGCACTGTCACCTCCAAGTTTGTATGAACCCTGGGTTGATAAAGTAAAGTAGAGTAGCCTCTAGGAGTTGCAACATTCTTGGAGCGATACCATGGCTCACCAGATATTATAAATATGAGGGATTAATAAACCCAGGGGATTAATATTACAAACCCAAGGCAATAATAAATACAAGGGACTAATACTAAAACCACAAGGGATTATGAACCCAATGGAATAATATTAAGTCCAAGGGAATAATATTAAATCCAAGGGACTAATATTATAAACCCTAAGATAAATATTATAAACAATAAAATAAAGATGGTTGACCATGGTTGATTTCCATATTGATACAATCCTTGTCAGAATGTGACGTTGGACCATGGTTAACCATGTTTCACCACGATTGGTTTACATATCGAGACAATCTTTGTCAAAATGCGACGTTGGACCATGGTTGACCATGGTTTATTTTCATATTGAAACAATATTTGTCACAATTCGACATTTGAAAATGGTTGATCATGGTTGACCATGGTTGGCTATGATTGACCATGGTTGACCATGATTGATATTATAAAGGAAAGGGAATAATAAACCAAAGGGATTGATACTATAAATATAAGGGAATAATAAACCCAAGGGATTAATACTAAAACACCAAGGTATTATGAACTCAAGGGAATAATATTAAATCCAAGGGACTAATATTATAAACCCAAGGTATATAAACCCTAAGATAATGATATAAACATTAAAATAAACATGGTATACCATGGTTGACCATGTTTAACCATGGTTGATTTTCATATCAAGACAATATTTGTGACAATGAGACGTTTTACCATGGTTGACCAACGTTGACCGTGATTGACCATGGTTGACCATGATTATCATATTGAGACAATCTTTTTCAGAATGCAACGTTGGACCATGGTTGAAACAATGATTGATTTTCAAATTGAGACAAAATTTGTCACACTGTGGCATTGAAGCATGGTAGACCATGATTGAATTTATAAAACATGGTTAACCATGATTCAATATTATAAACCCAAGGGAATAATAAACCCTAGGTATTAATACTAAAAATCAAGTATTATAAACCCAAGGGAATAATATTAAACCCTACGAATATGAACCCTTAGATTAATAAACCCAAGCGATAAAAATTATAAACCCACAACATATAAACCGTAAGATAAATATTATAAACCATAAAATAAACATGGTTGACCATGGTTGATCTCCATATTGAGAGAATCATTGCCACAATATGGCGTTGGACCATGCTTTATCATGATTTGCCATGCTTGATTTTCATATTAAGACAATATTTGTCACAATGCGACATAGAACCATGGTTTACCACAATTGATTTTCATATTGAGACAATATTTATGTTAATAAAATTATTAATAAATATAATTATGTTAATAAAAATATTATTAAATATTTTAAACCCAAGGAATTGATATTATAAACCTAAGGGATTAATACTAAAACCCCAAGGGATTATGAACACAAGGTAATAATGTTAAACCCAAGGGATTAATATTATAAACCCAGAAGATAAATATTATAAATCATAATAAACATGGTTGACCAAGGTTTATTTTCATATTGAGACAATCCTTGTCACAATGCGATGTTGGACTAGGGTTGACCATGACTAATTTTCATCTAAACAATCTTTGTCCTAATGCAACGTTGGAGCATGGTAGATTTTCAAATTGAGACAATCATTTTCACAATGTGACATTGGAACATGGTTGACCATGAATGATTTTATAAAATATGGTTGACCATAGATGACCATGGTTGATTTCCATAATTAGACAATCCATGTCGTAATGTGACGTTGGACCATGGTTGATGATACTTGACCATGATTTATTTTCATTTAAAAGCAATATTTATCACAATGTGACATTGGACCATGGTTGATCACAGTTGAATTTCATATTGTAACAATATTTGTCACAATGCAACATTTGACCATGGTTGACCATGGTTGGCTTGGCTATGATTGACATTGTTGACCATGATTGATATTATAAATCCAGGGGATTGATATTATAAACCCAAGACCCAAGGGATTAATGCTAAAATCATGTTTGTCAAAATAACCATTGTTGATTTTCATATTGACACAATCTTTGTTGAAATGTGACGTTGGACCATGGTTCACCATGATTGATTCTATAAAACTTGGGTGAACATGGTTGACCATGTTTGACCATGATTGATAGTATAAACCCAAGGGATTAACACTGAACCCTAAGGTATTATGAACCCAAGGAATTAATATTGTAAACCTAAGATATATAAACCCTAAGATAAATATATCACTACTCATTAATCTGCGAAAAATTAAAGAAATAATTGAAATTAACCCTAGAAAAATAAGTAAGAGTAAATTATATATATCTATATATATGCTAATTAGATGATGTATGGTCGAAATGTTAAATAACATTATAATAAGTTGAAGATTAAGACGAACAAATCAAACAGAATAAATAATTGATTAAATTAATTACCAATGAATTAATGTGTTTATTTTGGTTAGTCCATTTCATTTAACATTAATATTTGCAGTTTTCCTAAAGCCATCAACTAATTTCCAATAATATTTGTATTTGTGAAAAGTCATTAGTTTGTCTTTTTTGTTTTCGTTAGTAAAATCGATGTACTAATTTCCAACTGTCGTTGAGAATGATATATCAAAAAATTATATTAATTATTTGATAATAATAATAGTAATAATTAGTTAATAAATAATAATAATAAATATTTATTTTTTTCCGAGGAATAAACTCGCGGAGAACCCGGGCGCACTTCCCCAGAATATCTGGATGGTACGCGCGATAAATCGTCGGCGCTGATTACGGCGCCTGACCCCAGGGGACTCAAATTCAGAATCAAACCCGTGACCTCCCTGATTACGAAGAGGACCCACGTCTGGCTCAGACCAGTTGAGCTATCCCTTGGGGCTAATAATAATAAATAGTTAATATCAATTAATTATTATTATTTTTATTAATTATTTATGAATTATTTAATTATCAAAATTAATTATTTTTTTAATAAATCGATTCATTCCTGTCCTGAAGATGGATCCCCGTTGGGATTTGAAATGTCGACAAATGTTTTCTAACACTGTGGAAAATTTGGAAACCTCTTCATCAATTGATAACCACAGAAGCTTAAAAACCATAAATCGATTAATTATTTAATAATTTATTTAATGAATTAATTAATATAAATTTTTTAATTAATTTACAATATTTAAATATTTTATATAAAACGTTTTACATCCGTTTGTTAAAATAATTACAACATTCTTACAACAAATATATCTACCTATTAATTTGTTTAACCCTAGCCTACGATGTCATATTGTTTATTCAATGTTGTCGATCGAGCATTAGGTATTCACCAATGTTGTCTTTCTTCATAAGCATCATAAATTGGCTAACCCTGGATTCACAAGCATTATAAATTTTCTAACGTTCTAGATAATGCTAGATTAGTTCACAAGCATTATAAATTTTCTAACGATGTAGTTAACATATTGATATGGAGGAGATGTTAAGGTTAAGTTTCTAAAAAGCTATTTTTAAAAAAATTGAAAATAATATGTAAATTTTTCGTTAAAAAGAACCAAGGAAAATGACCAGTGACAATCTCAAAGGACGGTCAACATGGGAAAGGAAATAACAAAAGGGAATGGATTCCAACGAAAATGTGTAGAACCAAACGTGAAATTGAAACTCCGCTAGTATATCTGCCTCTTTGTTTCTGTAGCACAAAATTTTCAAACATAATTAGTCATACACAACCAGAATCTGAAAATTTTTAAACAGAACGAGGAATACATAATCAACATCTGCAACCTTCAAGACATAATTGGGTTATGCAATTCATTGATTCATTCTCCACATCTTAATTTCAAGATGGACTCTAGTTGAACCGAGAGGCGTATTACACATCACAGTATGATCTGGATGTGTATGTATGTCACATCCTCAAAAAATAATAATTTTTTTTGCTAATTTCATCCAAAACATTAACTTGAATATTAAATTATTTTTGATGGGTTGGAATGTACCACCAAAAATTAGGGGTCTCCCCGGTGTGAAACCTGAATTAGACCTCACACCGTTTGGGATAGGAGCCCCATCCGGTATGTGGAACCGGTTACCACCATGATTTTTTCTACTCTTGGTTGTTTAATGAGAAATTTTTTGGAAATATTGTCATTGATGGCAAAGGTATAGAAAGGAGCAACACCAGAATCATCGTTGATGGAAAAAGAGAATAGAATCAATGGTTATAAGGAAAAGGAGAAGATCATACATTGTGCATGGAATCCAGCAAAGAAACAGCAAAGACAGAAAAACAGCAAAAGCAGAGAGGAAGCGAATGTAGAGAGGCAGTGAATGCAGCAGAGGCAGCGAATTCAGCTAAGAAGGCAACAAAGGCAGCAAAGAAGCAGAAATAACAGAGATGCA
This sequence comes from Pinus albicaulis, assembly GCA_034641835.2. Taxonomy (NCBI): domain Eukaryota; kingdom Viridiplantae; phylum Streptophyta; class Pinopsida; order Pinales; family Pinaceae; genus Pinus; species Pinus albicaulis. The sequence continues at coordinate 562,652,214 of CM076573.1, read as the reverse complement.
ACGATTACCGCAGAGGCAGCAAATGCAGCAGAGAAGCAGCCGAGACAACATAGGCAAAGAATGGAGCAGAGACATCAAAGAGGAAAAGATGAATGAAGGCATTCGGATTTTCCAGACACGGCGAGGACTAGAGATCTTACACAAATATGATTAAGCCAAGAGAGAGAGGCGAGAGCCGAGAGAAAGAGAGGGATTTAATCAGTAGATGTTGAGTTTGATAACTCGAGATGACATTCATTAACCAAGACAAGCATAGGAGGAATATCGTACAGAAACCAGAGTTACAGAGCGGGATAGTGTAAACAAACGAAAAATTGACTAAGGCAGAGAATTCTTTGAGGAATTCCAAGGGAGGTGAATGGACAGTCAAGATTAGATCACAAAAGTGAAGGCTATAGATGGACGGCAGAGATCGAATCGCATCAAGAGTGATTTTGAAAATCACAACATTTAAGAGTTTAGAATTAAGGCATCGCATGGTAAATTAAAGTATTTATGATGCGAAATGGAGAAGACACATGTTGGCATGGAAAAACATCGCAGATCACAAGAAATAGAGTATAATCACAAATTAAATCTTATAAAGTGCGAAGTGCGATCAGATGAGGACCGTTAGATCTAGGGCCAGATCAACGGTGGATGACGAATCACGAGACCGCACATCGCAGCGCTTAAGAGATAGCAGGAATGCAACCGCAAGTTAAGTTAAATTTTTTTCAATGCGAAATGGAGGGACACGTGTCGACCTTGCGCAACATCGCATCTCGCAAGAAATAGGGTTTAACTTCAAATACATCACAAGGTATGTTTTTTTGGTTGCGATGCGGTAAGGATCAAGCAACGCGATGCGATGAATGGAGTCCACGTGGAAGAACCACGCACGAGCGCAGATAACAGATCGCATGGTTTAAGTTTTATCGCTAATGGTAGAGTGGGAAACCTGCGGCAAGCATTTGCAATGAGATACGATTGGTCAAGCATTGTGGGACCCAATAGCCATTGTTTCGTGTATGTTATATGTGCCATATTATAAAGTTTATGTTGTTGATTGCTAATCGTATGTATGTTAATATGTGTTGTTTGATTGCTGAAACATATGTATGTTGATAAAACTCGAAAACTGTAATCCCTGCGTTAAAAGGGAGTTTATGTGGGCCATACCCCACAGGCCACAAAGGAAAGACCTAAACGCATGACAAAGGACCAGGAGCCTGTGCAGAACTGTGTTGTGGCAATGCGTAAAACGAAAAGGTTGAACACAGAAGAAAATAATCGGGTAGTAAAAAGAAAATACTAAACACAATGAAGAAAGGCTCGAGTAAGAAAAATGACCCGACACTCATGCAGAGGTGTTATGCGGCTGCGGAAGTTTGATAAAAAAGACAGAACGTGGGCAGAAGGAGACTCGGGTAAGTAACCCGACACAGAGAAAAGGAACAGAGAAGAGCATAGAACGCTACAGGTAATATATTTAATAGGTAGAGGTGGTGTAAAGCATAAAGGCATGGGTCAAGTCGGGTTGAGACAGTAATGCAATAGCGCAGTTGGAAATGTAATTGCAGAAACATAAAAGACAAAGGGACAACAAGTAGAAGAGGACAAGCGCATAACAAAACTAAGAAACTAAAAGGGCTGAGTAAAATAATTGATTGTAACTGTAAATGTATTATTTATTTTATATTGTTTGTGACGCAAATGAAAGTCTCTGTAAGCAAATAAAAACTCCAATTTGATACAGTAATGATTGTATATATTGTTGTAACATTCGGAATATTTTGAGTGAGGAAATGAGTGGGTGAAAGGCAAGAGTCATTCATGTTCACTTCATATTCCCTGTAGAATGAAAACTGTCATAAATTTATACGTATAAAATAGGTAATATCAGTATGAAAAAGGAAGAGGAGGATAGAGGAAGAAAGAGAAAGGGTGCAACAGATTTGAAGAGTGCAAAAAAGGTTAGAAAGCTGCAGAATTGAAAAGAGCAGAAGAATGTAAGAGAGTTGAGAATTTTAGAGAGTGGAAGAATGGGAGAGAGCAGATAGAGATGTTGTGAAGATCCAGAGCTGATATGAAATAGATTTGAAGGCTGGAAGGGAAGTAGTGAATAAGGAGAAAAACAGAGCTGATATCCAGGTAAATCAACATATGATTTTATTATAAAGTGAGGAAGTTGGTGCTTCCGTATCAAGTTGTAGCTTGATAGATGTCAAGTTGTAGTTGGTTGATGTAGGAGCCTCATGTGGTTTGTATCCTACAGAAAGTACATGGGAGTTGGTGCTTCCATTTCAAGTTGTAGCTTGATAGATATCTAGTTGTATTTGGTTGAGGTAGGAGCCTCCTATGGGTTGTAGCCTACAAAAAAATACATGGGAGTTGGTGCTTTTGTTTCAAGTTGAAGCTTGATAGATGTCCAATTGGAGCTAGATGAGGTAGGAGCCTCCTGTGGGTTGTAGCCTGTAGAAAATAGATGGGATTTGGAGCTTCCTTGCAAGTTTTAGCTTGCAAAATTGAGGTAGTACCCTCCTATAGGTTGGATCCTACAGAAAATCAGTGGTGAGAGGGAGTTGGAGCTTGCCTTTTCATCACAACAATAATAAAATGTGTTTTTCTCCCTTATGGGTTTCCACTTATATCTGTTGTCCATGTTCATGATGATTATGTGTTGATGTTCTGTATTTAATCTGCTTAATTCTTTATGCTCACACATTAATATTGTTGTTTCATTAAATAATAAGTTGATCATGAAATGAAGGTGTAAATAAGTTTAAAGGAAAATTTTAAAATTCCATGAATGTATTAAACTGATTCACCCCCCCCCCTCTCAGTTTAACTAAAGGTTCAACAATTGGTATCGGAGTTAGTTCATTTGATGTAAGCCTAATAGCTTGAAGGAGATCTGATTGAGTAATGGACTATCAAAATGTACCCATGTTAAATACAACAAACTTTCTTGAATGGAGAGATAAGGTTAAAAAAAATTTAACTGCACAGACTCTCCCTCTTTTCAAGAACAACAGTGGAATGCCAAGGCAAAATGTGTGATATATAACAATCTTCGTAACAAGGATCTTGTTTTAATAATGGCTTTAACCTCTGCAAAGGGAATGTGGAATAGATTGCATCTCATGCATGAAGGACACACTAGTGGATGCATTATCAAGAAGGAGAAGATAAGCCAGAAGAAGAAGAAAAAATCCTTTCAAAAGGAAAAAGGTCAATCAAGTGAGATACCTGCTAGGGTGAATGGATGTGAGTATCATGAAGAAATTACAATTGAGGAAACAACCAAACTTGACACAGCCTTGACTGAAATAGAAAGATTTAAGAATGAACACAATAACCTTAAGACATTGGTACAAATATATGATGAGAGAGAATATGAAGATAAGGAAGAAATTTTTGGCCTGAAGGCACAAATTGAAGAAGAAAGGAAAGTAGAAGACACTCTATTGCAGCAAATAAGAGAGAAAAGTCTGGAATGTGGAAGATTGGAAGAAGAGGTGGTAAGCCTGAGGATGAAATCAGAGAAGGCCCAAATTGAATAATTATGAATATTCCACAAATGAAAAGTTTTGGACAGTTGGACCAGATTCTAAATGCTCAAAGGTCTCCTCTTATAAATTTTGGGATAGGCTATGAAGGAGAAACTAGTAAGTTCAAGGTAGAAGATAACAAGAATATAATTTTTGTAAAATTTGTAAAGGATAATGAAGCAGCTCAAAAGATGCCTACAGAAGTAGAAGCCAACAAGAACATGATTTTTAAAGAAACTAATAGAAATAAGCAACAACATGAAAGGATGGAGAATGAGAGGAAGAAACAGTCATCTGCAAAAGGCTCATACACTCCTGAATATGAATTGAATAAATTTAGAAGTTTTCAAAGGAGGTTCTTTCCTCCCATGAGAAGTATCACTTGTCTTTCCTGCCACAAACCTGGACATATTGCGGCATATTGTAAGACAAAGAAAATCTATTCCAACCAGCAAAGGATGCAGAAAATGAAAAGACTACCTCAAGCAAACAAATGGAGAGGAAAACCTTTCACTAGGTACACTAATCAATTCCATGGCTATTGTTTTTCATGCAATGAATTTCAACATAAATCTGTTGAATGTAAATTGTGTTAAAAAATGGGAACAAAATTCCATACATCAACTCAACCTTACTTAGGTAAAATAATATGTTATTCATGCCACAAGCTTGGTCACAAATAAAAATACTGTAATATTCCATATACATTAAAGAACTCTAGACAGATGATGGAATTCAATCAAATTAGAAAAAAATGTGAATAAAAAAGAAGTGCATACATTATGAAGAACCCAAATGAAGTATGGAAAGAAAAGAGAAAGGGGGAGTATGTTACCTCAACAAAATAATGAATCCATCATAGTCTCAGGGGGATCTGCTCTAGGAAGAAACGCAAATATCCATCCAATAATAGATGAGAAGCAACATCCTAGGGTGAGAAAAGTTCATAAATAGTCCCCATAAAAGTAGTTTAAGAAGAGCTCCTTGGAATAAGAACAGCTAAAATTTTAGGAAGGGAAAGGAAAATTCCTCAGACAAAACAATAAAGGAAGAAGGATACCTGAAACATTCAATATCCAACAAGATTGATGGAAGGAGAGAAGGTAGCAAGAAGCCATGGTGGTAGAGGGATCATCAGCCATTAACATGTAAGCTAAGAAGACAACAACACACTAAGTGATGAATGGTTAAAATCACAGAAAATTATTCTTTGAGATATAGAACTAGAAAGATCCATAGAGGGAGATCACAATGTGCATTGCACTACAAGAGTTAACAATGAATCAAATTTAAGAAGGACTCTAGGTAAATAAATTGAAGATGTCTTCTCGAAGATCATTATGTTTAGAACAGTTGAATTGTGTATAAAGCAGCAATGATTCCGGAGCAGTCCTAAAAAGGAATCTGTAGTGACATTCCTTTAAACCGGAATGATAGAATAAGCAAAATTTTAATGATGTCAAGATTAGGTTTAGTATTTTGATGATTTCTATTGAGAACAGTGGAGAGCTCAATAGTAGAAACTATGAACGTTGTATTAAATATGGGTGCCTGTGTGAGCTGAAGTGAAATTACTGCATGAATTGTCAAATTAGTATCAATTGGTATTTGGAACAAGAAGCCTGCCTATCAGCAGAATACCAAGTGTTATAAGTGAAGCAGTGGTATGGTACAGGTCCTTAGGATCAGAGTATTATGGAAGAAGTACATCAAGGTTGTATATCCAGCTTTATCTACATTATTAAAGCATGAAAAGGAAAATGAAAGTGCAAAAGAATCATTATCTTGTTTACACTTGAAGTATTATACTGAGAATTGAAGCAGTATCTATTTCTAGATATAATTGCATGCCTTCCTCAAGTCAGTACAGATATATCTTCAAGGCCTCTTTCTTAAGATCATTCATAAAACTATGTGAATTTTGTTTACTGATATTTCAATTAAACAACTTGAAGATGTTTTGCTAAAGATCATCATGATAGAATAGTTAAATTATCTGAAGTATGAAGGACTAGTTGTGTTAATCTTACCATTTGAATCTCAAAATTATTTTATTGATTCATCTAAAGCCTACTTCAACAAAAATGATTTGCTGGTAATTCACCATTGAAGAGAGATTGATCATTGACATACATACCCCCTTATGTCATAAATAAAATTGGATAGTTGATAAGTGAGACTAACCAATACATTGAATGTATCTAACCTCAAGGGTTAGTTTTGAAAAGTACTATGTACAAGTAGTAAAGTCACTTGGTCTCTTATATTGAAATATATTGTCTAATCTTACAATAAGTTGTAATTTCTGGTTTGACCCATTGTTCATATCAGTATCAAGGGCCTTTCGGCTGGTAGTGTACTATCTCTATCAGCAGTCCAACACATATCACCACCCACAGATAGTAAAGGTGAACCTCAACTATAAAATATATGTTAGATATAAGACTTTTGTGATCCATAATGTAGATAAAATTACTTTCAGATAAATCACATCATATATTGGCATCATCATATTTGGAAATATGTGTACTACAGATATGTATCTCAGATTTAGATCATAATATGGACTGAAGTATATTTGGAGCAGACTTATATGTTGTATGGAGCATTCTTAGTATTTTAGTATTGTTCCAATGATGCATCTCTGATTATATAAGTCTGATTATATAATTTTGTTCTATGAAGTGTCCTTATCATCACTTTCAGCTTCATACAAAGGCAAGGAGTCTATTCTTTGGGATGGTATCATCTTACTATGTATATACATACAAGTTCAACGATTCTAAAAAGTGTTATCCCAACAACTCTTGTACACCAGCCTAGAGCAGCAAGGTATAAAGTCAAAAGAAGAAGACCTAAACACAAATCAGAGAGAGGAAATGCAAAGATAGAAACTAAACTAGGAAATGTGCAACCTTTGCCATTGATGTCAAAGGGAGGGGAAAAGCAAGCAGAAGAAGAAAGGCTCTTCTGAGAAGCAAGCAAGAGGAAGAAATACACTTCTTAGAATGAAAGGGGGAGGAAGTCTTGGAGGAAGCATTGGAGTATTGGTGGATGTGTTGTCATCAATGCCAAAGGGGGAGACTTTTGGAAATATTTTCATTGATGGCAAAGGTACATAAAGGAGCAACACCAGAATCATCGTTGATGGCAAAAGAGCAGAGAAGTAGCAGTTATAAGGAAAAGGAGAAGATCAAGCATTGTGCAACGAATGCAGCAGAGATACAGCAAAGACAGAAAAGCAGCAAAAGAAGAGATGTAGCAAATGTAGAGAGGCAGCGAATGTAGCTAAGAAGGAACCAAATGCAACAAGGCAACAATGCAGCAAAGGCAAAGAATGAAGCTGCAAATAGTAGATGTAGTGATTACCGCAGAGGGAAAATGCGCAGAGAAGCAGTCGAGACAGTGGAGGCAACGAATGGAGTAGAGACAGAAAAGAGGCAGAGACAGATGAAGGCATTTAGATTTTCTAGACACAGTGAGGACCAGAGATCTTACACAAAGATGATTAAGCTAAGAGAGAGAGACGAGAGCCGAGAGAAATAGAGGGATTTAATCAGTATATGTCAAGTGTGATAACTCGGGATGACATTCATTAACAAAGACAATCACAGGATGAACAACGTGCAGAAAGCAGAGTTATAGACTGGGACAGTGTAAACAAACAAAAAATCGACTAAGGCAGAGAATTCTTTGAAGAATTCAAAGGGAGGAAAACAGACGGTTAGGATTAGATCAAAAAATTGAAGGCGAGAGATGGATGGCGGAGATCGAATCACATCAGGAGTGATTTTGCAAATCACAACATTTAAGAGTTTAGTATTAAGGCGTCACATGGTAAGTTAAAGTATTTGCAATGCGAAATGGAGAAGACACGTGTTGGCACGGTGCAACATCGCAGATCGCAATAAATAGAGTATAACCACAAAGTAAATCTTATAAAGTGCGAAGTGCGATCATATGAGGACCGTTAGATCTGGGGGCAAATCAATGGCGGACAGTGAATCGAGAAATCACACATCACAGCGATTAAGGGATAGCACAAAGGCGACCGCAAGTTAAGTTAAAGTTTTTGCGATGTGAAATGGAGGGACACGTGTCAACCTTGCGCAGCCATTAGGGGAATTTTGAGGTCTAAAATGAGCCTCATAAGGAAAATGTACAATCAAAATTCATTTTATGAGAACCAATCACATTTTAGGTGATGACAGCATCCAAAAATGTTGAGGTGGCATTGTTTGAGTTAAATGTACTTACTTGTTACATTCTCAATGGTAGATAAAAACTCATGGTTAACCATAGTAGTGCTCTAAGTACTTTTCAAGTCATAAAGTAAAGTACTAATAATAAATGTCATTTCACACTTTTTGAATAAAATATTATTATTATCATTTCATAGTTTTTGAAAGAAACAATCCATATCCTTACAAAATCTTCATGTCTTTACGCATTTTTCAATAAATATTATATTTGTATATTTTCATATATTTATTTTAAAATTATATATTCATCTCATTTTATTTAATATCATAATTTCAAATTAATTATAATTTAATATCTATACATATATATTATACATATGAAATCAAAATAAATAAAAATGTAACCTTGTAATTTTATGATAAATCAAATCTATGAATAATATTATTATAATATTAATAACAATACAAACATATTAAAATTAAAGAAAAAAAAGTAGATTAGTTTTGTATGATGAAAAAATGTACATTATTTTTGTATTTTAAAAAAAGTATACTAGGTTCAACATAGTTTGGAACAAAAAATGTCTACAATTTCAATGTATATAAATCTTATATTATTCTTATAAATATAAATTAAATCTATTTCAATACTTTTGTTTTCTTTAATTTTAAATACAACTAAATTAATTTCATTACGATTATATTAATATTATATATTATTATACATAATATTATGAAAAATAATCCAAATGTTATAGAATATATATTATATTCATTTTTATATTATATATTATTTTTTCTTATGTTATAAATCAAATCAATTCTATATGTAATATAAAAAAATACATAAAATAATATATTACATTTATTATTTTATTTTATTTTATTTTTATATAGTATATTAATTACATGTTATTATATAATTTAAATAATATAAATTTTAATTGATAGTATATTATACAATTATGAATTTATGAAATTATATTTATAATTTATTTTTATTTAATTAAGTACAAAGAACAAACACATTAGTTGTTCAATGATAATGACATTTTATTGAAAGGCTCATTCTTATTTATAGTAACATCAATACAAATTTTTTATTAATTTTATTTTGATACACTTTTTCAATTGAATTTAACCATGGTTACATGAATTGTGGTGCAAAAAAGTAAAATGCAAATTCATAAATATTATTTTATTGGCTTAGCTATTATTTTATTATTTCCTTAGGAGGCCCATTTTAGACCTCAAAATTCCCCTAATGATCGCATCCTGCAAGAAGTAGGGTTTAACTTCAAAGACATCACAAGGTATGTTATTTTGGTTGCGATGTGGTAAATATCAAGCGACACGATGCGATGAAGGGAGTCCACGTGGCAGCACCGCGCACGAGCGCAGATCGCATGGTTTAAGATTTATCTCTAACAGTAGAGTGGGAAACCTGCGAGCAAGCATTTGCAATGAGATATGATTGGTCAAGTACTGTGGGACCCAGTAACCCTTGTTCCATGTATGTTATATGTGCCATATTATAAATTTTACGTTGTTGATTGCTAATCGTATATATGTTAATATGAGTTGTTTGATTGCAGAAATGTATGTATGTTGATAAAACTCGAAAATTGTAATCCGCACGTTAAAAGGGATTTTATGTGGGCCATACCCCACAGGCCACAAAGGAAAGACCTAAACGCATGACAAAGGATAACGAGCCCGTGCATAATAGTGTTGTGGTAATGAGTCAAACGAAAAGGCTAAACGCAAAAGAAAATACTTGGGTAATAGAAAGAAAATACTAAACACAGTGAAGAAAGGGTCAGGTAAGAAAAATGACCCGACACTCATGCAGAGGTGTTATGCGGCTATGGAATTTTGATAAGAAATACTGAATGTGGGCAGAAGAAGACTCGGTAAGTAACCCGACACAGAGAAAAGGAGAAGAGAATAGCATAGAACATTGCAGATAAGATATCCAATAGGCAGAGGTGGTGTAAATCATAAAGGCATGGGTCAAATCGGACTAAGACAGTAATGCAGCAACACAGCTAGAAATGTAACTGCAGAAACATAAAAGACAAAGGGACAGCAAGCAGAAGAGGACAAACGCACAGCAAAGCTAAGAAACAGAAAGGGTCTAGTAAAATAATTGATTGTAACCGTAAATGTATTATTTATTTTATATTCTTTGTGATGCAAAGGCAAGCCTACGTAGGAAAAGAAAAACTCCAATTTGATACTATAATGATTGTATATATTTTTGTAACATTCGGAATATGCTAAGTGAGGAAATGAGTGGGTGAAAGGCAAGAGTCATGCCTATTCACTTCATATTCTGATCATGAGATCATGTTTTATGCTCAAAAATGAAAGTGCTCGAAACTATACCAAACCTGAGTGACCAGAAAGGTCTCGTCGTTGCGATTCTGGCGCCATGAACGGTTCGAAAAATCGATGTCGTATGAGGAAGATATCACGTTCTGTTCGTTTTCCCAAACAGCTAAAATTTTGTGACTGGGATGCCCAGCTAGCATGCAGGTACAGTCAGCAAATGGCATATGCTAGGGAATATTCCTTTTCTGACATCCAATTAGCTCGCACCACGTGTTTGAATCTGACACATTTATTTGATTGTACGATATGTGTTTCTAACCATTGGATGGGGTTTGTACGTTTCTTATTTGGGTCATTGGATGAGAGACAGATGGCAAGCCCGGAGGTTGCCACGTGTCCTCAGGAGGGTATTGTAAAAAAAAATTGGAGGCCACAGGATTCGACCTTGAGACCTCAAGCGCGGAGGCAGACACACATTACCAACTACTCTACGGGTGTTACTTAACACTATAGGTCTACGGCTTTATTATATTGTTTAACAATAGTTTTGGCAGATAAAAAAAGGGGCCAATACGGAAGGGCCAACCTTGACCAACATATAATCGACGACTATGACCGAGACCCCAACATTATCCAAATCGCACAGTTAACGTAACTTACCATGGTCCATTGCTTGGGTTCCGCTGACGGTTGTGGTGGATGTTAAGGTTAAGGTGCACATGTGGCCACCCTAACCATAATATTAATTTCTAATTGTTAAGGAATGGCGGGGTTGGAGCGTGCCCCTAATTTTAGGGCATTCCATTAATTGAACTCCAGTTAAGTGCTAGTCTCCACTTTTAGTGGAGTTTTTCTAGCTGACATTGGGAAAAATGCATTGGGAGGTCAATTTTCGACGGATTTGGGTGAAACAAGAGTCTACCTAGGCTAATTTTAGCATTATGGAGCCATTTGTGCAGAGAAAACAGCCATTAGAGGCTTGTAAACAAATTTATAGGCTTGTAAACATTATTTTTTAGTGTTTTTTAGGCTTATTTTCATGCTTAAAGTTCACAAATTCATCTATGTTTCATGGTTAAAACACTCATTCCTTAAGAAAACAAATGGATAGAAATTGTACATGTTTTTATTACTGAAAGGACACTTAGCACAGAAAAACTAATACACTCCTTTCAGATCAGGTTGGTATCAGAGCTAGAGTTTATTCTCTGATGTTTTGTGTGCAAAGATTTGTTTAACTATTTGCAAGGGTTTTCATGCTTACTAGGCTCAAGCTTAAGAGAGGAGAAGGAAAATTGGTGGAAGAAAGAGGTTATCAAAGTGAGCCACAATAAAGGAGGGCAATATTGCCACATTATCGACCACTTGGTTCACCTCCAAAATAAGAAGAAGAAGCAATAAGCATGCCTCCAGGAGAAGAAGAAACCCATGAAGAGGTGGATCCTAAAGAGAAAGAAAGAGTGTACAGAAAATCATTTCTTGTCTTGACTGAAATGGTGAGAGTCCTTTATCAAGAAAGGAATGAAAGGTCCAAACTTCATAAGGAAGGACAAGGATCATCAGGAGGCCACAATGATGAAGATAAATCAAAGAAGGGCAATGGAGGAAATGGAGATAGTGGAAAGTCACCATCATCATCCTCTACTTCATCTTCAGTACATCAGCCATCAAAGTCAAAGAACACTGGTAAAAATCCTTTTCTAAAACTTGGTGTTAAGTTTGAATTGCCAATTTTTAATGGTGAATTCAATGCAGAAAAGCTAGATAATCGAATTAGGCAATTGGAGGTCTATTTGAGAATCCAAAATTTTCATGATGATGATACCAAAATCCAACTAGCTTCATTGAGAATGGAAGGTGCAACACTTGTTTGGTGGGAAGCCAAGACAAAGGAGGAGATCAAGAAGCATAGTAATATTATTTTATCATGGACTGATTTCATTAGTGCAATAAAACAACATTTTATCCATTAGCTCACATGCAGAAAGCCATAATGGACTGGAAATTTTTTAAACAATTGAAAGGACAAAATGTACAAGTTTATACTCAAGACTTTAGGAGAAGATCTCTCTTATTAGGAGTATATTTGTAGAGCCAAGACACTTTTCTCAAGTATATAGGAGGCTTACATACCTACCTAAGACATACTACCCTCGTGTTTAACCCTACAAGCCTAGATGAAGTTTGTGTACAATCCACACATTTGGAGGCAAGGGGAAAAAAAACATAGATGAGAATGAGGAAAATGAGTTTAAAAGAAAATGGAAGAAAAAGATAAATTCAAATATCAGAAAAGAGAAAAGAAAAATATTTTTCAAAAACTATTCTAGAACTAGCCATGAGGAAAACCATTGCTGGAAACTTCATCCAGAGTTGAAACCAGAAAGTTTGAAAGCCAAAGAGAAAGCCAAGGAGAAAGGCAAAAATGTTGCAATAGCTGAACAAGGCTTAGGGTCAGATTCAGGAGATGAAACAAAAATCATAGCTATGGGACTAAAGAACATGTAGGGGAAAGAGATTGAAACTAAACCCAGTTCTAATATATCTAACTGTCACATACAAGCTCCAAATGAAGAAGAGAGAATTGAACTATTTCATGTGAGGGTCATTTCCAAACATACCAAGGTTGACACATTATTTGACAGTGGGTCACAAGAAAATTTAATCTATGAAGACTTGGTCAAGAAACTTAATCTTGAGACCATTCCACATCCAAAACCATATCCACTTGGTTGGATTTGTAAGGATGCAAACTTATAGGTTTCAAAGAAAGTGCATATTGCGCTTTGCAATAACTGCACATTTTGTTGACACAATTGAATTAGATGTGGTTCCACTTGATATAATGGGTATGGTGTTGGGCAGTCCTTACTTGTATGACAGGAAATAAATGTTCCATCGCCATGAGAACAAATACCATTTATTCAAATATGGCAAGGAGTATATTGTGAGAGCTCATCGCAAGAAACTAGACTCTTCTTTAGTTAATGCAGGGAAAATGAAGAGGCTAGTCAATGCAAGCCAAAACTTGAAATTGATGATGATTAAACAAAGAGATGTTTTACATCATCCTTTTCAAACAAATGTTGATGTATGTAATGAGTTGTTTCAATTTGGAAGCAAGCTTTTTTTTAAAGAAGATGACAAGTAGTTGCAGCAGTTGAAATTGAAAAAGAAACTTGAAAAAGAAGGCATGGGATTCATAAATTTTCATTGCTGGTTTCCGAAAGGCATGGTACAATGGCGAAGAAACTTGGTCAAGAGTTGACACAAGTTCAAAGAAAAATCAGCAAAAAATTGCCATAAGAACAGAGTGCAAGGTGAGAACAATTCCAAGTTTCCATTGATTATAGACCAATGTAGAAACAAGATGTTTACTACAAAGTTAGATTGTTGTTCTGCAAGTTCATAAAATGTGTAGCGTGATAGTGTCAAAGACAACAATGGATGGTCGATGGAATCAAGGAAAATTTTTTCTTTTCATGAAAGTTCCAGTTAATGAAATTAGGGAAATTGTAGTGGATAAAGATTGGAAGAGTGGGGACACAGTCTCCTCATCTTCATGGTCAGTAATCCAGAGAGCTTTTGGGGTCCAAAATATTCCCAGTGGGGACGTGTGATCAGGAGATCATGTGTTATGCTCAAAAATGAAAGTTCTCAAAACTATACCGAACCTGAGCGACCGGAAAGATCTCGTCGTTGCAATTCTGGCGCCGTGAACGGTTCGAAAAACCGATGTCGTATGAGGAAGATATCACGTTCTGTTCGTTTTCCCAAACAGATAAAATTTTGTGACTGGGATGCCGTGTCAGCATGCAGGTATAGTCAGCAGATGACATATTCTAGGGAATATTCCCTTTTCTCACAAAGAATCATATCGTGCCATGTGTTTGAATCTGAGCCATTGATTTGATTGTACGAGATGATTTTCTAACCGTTGGATGGGGTTTGTACGTTTTTTATTTGGATCACTGGATGAGAGACATGTGGCAGCCTCTGAGGGTATGGTAAAAATTTGTTGGAGGCCACAGGAGTCGACCGCGAGACTTCAGGCGCGCACGGACACGCATTTCCAACTGCTCTATGGGTGTTACTTAACACTATAGGTCTACGGCTTTATTATATTGTTTAACAATAGTTTGGGCGGATAAAAAAAGGGGCCAGCCCTGACCACCATATAGCCGACGACTATGACCGAGACACTAGCGTCATCCAAATTTTGTGGTTAATGTAACTTACCATGGTCCTTTGCTTGGGTTCCACCGATGGTTGCAGTGGACGTTAAGGTTAGGGTGTGCATGTGGCCACCCTAACCGTAATATTTATTGCCAATGGCTAAGGAATGGCAGAGTTGGAGTGCACCCCTAATTTTAGGGCTTTCCATTAATTTAACTCTAGTTAAGTGTCAGTCTCCACTTTTATAGTGGATTTTTTCTAGTTGACATTGGGAAAAATGCATTGGGAGGTCAATTTTCGACCAATTTGGGTGAAACAAGAGTCTACCTAGACTAATTTGGGAATTCTGGAGCCATTGGTGTAGAGAAAATAGCCATTAGAGGCTTTTAAGCACATGTAATTTACAATTTTTAGCATAATGACAAAGAGGGACATGCCATTGGGAGCTGGACCAGCAAATGTATCCCAAGAGGGGTGAACTAATTCATCATGCCTGCTGTGTAAAACTTATGTGTGATTTTTTTCTTTGTTGTCACAATATTGTTCAGTGTTTTGTAGGCTTATTTTCATGCTTAAAGTTCACAAATTCATCTATGTTTCATGGTTAAAACACTCATTCCTTAAAAAAAAAATGGAGACAAATTGTACATGTTTTTATTAGTGAAAGGACACTTAGCACAACAAAACTAATACACTCCTTTCAGATCATATTCCCTATAGAATGCAAACAGTCATAAATTTATATGTATAGAACATGTAATATCAGTATCCAAAAAGAAGAGGAGGATAGAGGAAGAAAGAGAAATGGTGTAGCAAATTTGAAGAGTGCATAAGAGGTTAGAAAGCTGCAGAATTGAAAAGAAAAGAAGAATGTAAGAGAGATGCAGAATTTTAGAGAGTGGAAGAATGAGAGAGAGTAGATAGAGATGATGTAAAGATCCAGAGCTGATATGAAAGAGATTTGAAGGCTGGAAGGGCAGCAGAGAAGAAGGAGAAAAACATAGTTGATATCTGAGTAAATCATCATATGATTTTATTGTAGAGTGAGGAAGTCGGTGCTTCCATATCAAGTTGTAGCTTGATAGATGTCAAGTTGTAGTTGGTTGAGGTAGGAGCCTCCTATGGGTTGTAGCCTATAGAAAATACATGGGAGTTGGTGCTTCCGTTTCAAGTTGTATCTTGATAGATGTCCAGTTGTAGCTGGTTGAGGTAGGAGCCTCCTGTGGGTTGTAGCCTACAGAAAAATACATGGGAGTTGGTTCTTTCATTTCAAGTTCTAGCTTGATAGATGCTAGTTGGATTTGGCTGAGGTAGGAGCCTCATGTGGGTTGTAGCCTATAGAAAATAGATGGGATTTGGAGCTTACTTGCAATTTGTAGCCTGCAGAATTGAGGTAGTAGCCTCCTGTAGGTTGGAGCCTACAAAAAATCAGTGGTGAGAGGGAGTTGGAGCGTGCCTTTGCATCACAACAATAATAGATGTGGTTTTCTCCCTTATGGGTTTCCACTTATATCTATTTTCCATGTGCATGATGATTATGTGTTGATGTTCTGTATTTAATCTGCTTAATACTTTTTGCTCACACATTAAGATTGTTGTTTCATTAAATAATAAGTTGATCATGAAATGAAGGTGTAAATAAGTTTAAAGGAAAGTTTTAAAATTCCATGAATGTAGTAAACTAATTCAACACCACCCCCCCCCCCTCCCCTCTCATTTTAACTAAGGGTACTACAAAAGTTTAATATTGTGGACAAGAATGAAATGCCCAGACAATGAAAAAAAATCATCCCAATATTCAAAAACTACAGAGAGAGGAAAAAACATGTCTCAACAGCAATAAGAAGGGGTATGCCATGAGAGGGATCAGTGAGCCAAAACCCAATCAGACATACATGAACAAAAACATGCCAAAAATTAATTGCAAACTAGTTCACAATAGATTACAAACATGGTGAGAAATAAGTAAACATAGATTCAAAAGCAAAACATACATGTAAAAAATATGAACGAGTCCATAAAATATTTTGTATATGAAAGCACACATAAAAATACGATGAAAATATGAGACAACCAATACAACCACCATGAGTAAGCATGGGAATGAGTTTCAAACATGAAGAACATATTATTAATGTTGTTGCAACTTCAAGTAAATATCTAGAAATTGGTCAAAACCCAATAGTAGATCATGGGTTGATCATATCATTGTCCAAATCAAAACCCTAGCCTCACCATTGCTCACTCTATTAGCTACCAAGATCTAATTTCCTCTAAATCTCGAGCAGAAATCAGTTATCTAATACTAGCCTCAACTCAAGTGCTAAAAGTCATGAGGGCACATTTATAGAGGTGGGTTTATTTTTCACCCACTGTGACCTTTGACCTACCCTCATGACTCTTGAGCTTCCTCACTACTCTCTCATGCCTACTTCCTAGTACATGATCAATGATCTTAGCACAAACGCTGACACCATGATGAGGACATTTACATATTGATTGAAGATAAAAGGTGAGGAGGATGAAAGGTGGTGGCTGGAAACCCTAATGTTGTGGTGTTGTCATCATAAGCTATTGCACATGGTTGCGATGCATTGATTGTTGATTTTCCTACTCCTAAACCTGTGACTGAGGTTGACATAATATTTGGGAAGCTTATTATGGTTCCATGTAGGGAAAAAATTGGCTTCCAATACTTCATAAGGTAGGACCACTTGCGAAAGAATCAAACTTCCCATGTCTTGGCAATCTTTAACCATTATCATAGCAAATGAGACATAATGTTGTTGTTTGAAACCTTAGAATCCCTGTTGTCAATGTTGTTATTAAACCATGGGGATTCAATTGAACAGTTGAACAAGCCATTGGTGTTGATATGTTGTATTGAATTTTCATTCTCTTGCTTCTACTTCTCCCACTAGGTTGACATAGTGCCTTGGGATGCTACATGAATCTTGATAGCTTGTTTGTCAAATCCTAGCCATACCTCTGTTGGAAACCATAGCTCCCAGTGTATTCTTCTTGCACACAAAACACATTGGTCATATACGTAGGTAATTAAAAGCAAATGAATAAAACATAACATGCTCATGAAAAGCGCATATTAGTTTTGGACCCCTGTATAGTCCATTCCGTGTAGCTATGTTTTCAAGGAAAGTGGCCTTTGAAATGTCTATTTGTTTCTTGGATAACCATACTACTCCTTAGGAAGTGGAGATTCTTACTCTATATCCTCTGTAGTATCTCCTTCATCAATTTTGTAGATAGTTTGTCGATCTTTTGTGCATCTAATAGTTTTCCTTATTACTGTATTTTGATACAACCCTTGTCAAGTACATCGGATTTGGCTGCAAGCCCTCTTGGATATCTCTCAAAGATCAAACCAAGTTTCTATCCAATGGCTTGAATGTTATAAACTTACATATAAGTTCTAACCATATTTATGTCCACATTACAGGGTGTTCCTGAAACCCCTTGAATGGCATGGAGATTCCGAAGTATGTGTCAGAAGTATGGTTTATTTTGGTAAGGAAAGGTCACCTATTTGTTCATAAGGTTCATGGAATGAAAATCCACCCATGCCCTTCTCGAGTAGTAGGTGTGGAGCCATGTATGGGTGCGATTCTCACATGCTAAGGCTGCACTATGGACTAATCCGGAAGAACCAATAAGCCATCGCGTAACTTGTATATCTTTTATGAAATAAGCATTGTTGGTACTAATTGAAAGAGTACTATATGCCATTTATTTCACTTAATGTAGCGTCCAAAATTTACTCTGAGCATGTTTACTTGGCATTATTACTTTGATTTTATGCAACAGGGTTGTATGTAGGCTTTGTAAAAACAATTCCTTACTTCATTACATTAACATTAGCACACCTGATGCTCCTTACTCTCCAACACAATACCTTTTCGATGGCTTTAGAATTTTAGTGCCAATGGTCAACGATCTTGACTAAGGGCATGAGAAGCTCAAGTGTAGTCTTGTGGCTTGTGGATAGGTAGCCAGGGAAGGATGTGACTTAGAAACTTGTTCACATTCTAGTTTAGATTTTAGTGCTGGTCCTTTGTTGGGGCTGATAATTGTGATTCTGAGACCACACGACACTAGCCAAGTAATCTGAGAGTGCAATAGAGGTTACTCACTCTGACTTCTTTCCTGAGGCGTGGAAGTGTGATTGTGTGACACTGGTGGAAGTGCGACATAACGGAAGTTTCACAGCCACGTCTTGAAATGGTCGCACACCCTTGATGCACATATGAGGAAAAGGAATGTGACTATGTGACCAATGAGGGAGGTTGTGACTTGTGGGAATCATAGAAGGAAACTGCGACTGGTGAAATTTGCATGGTCCCCATTTAGAAGGGTCACTTCCTCTGGCCGCTTCCTTAAGGCTCTGAAATGTGACCTTGTGACTCATAAGGATGTCGCATGGTCTCTTTCCATGCACGTCACACTACGGAGATATATGCCTTCACTTCTGCCCTGCGAATTTCCAACTCATAGAGCTTCAGGAGAGGGTCGGGTCGCAATTCCATCTCTTTTGGATAACGTTTTTATCACAACAGAGTATATCCCTTCGCTAGCCCTTTTATTTTTAATCACACATTCTATGTTTTTAATCGATTCATTGGCATTGGCTACACATTTAACATGTCGGCAATTTTGGCATCATGTTTTCTTCATCTGGGAAACACATTTTCTTTCCCTTTGAGGATTATAAGGCACTTGCTGGATAAACCTTTTACCTTTGAAATGTGAGCCTTTATATCACCTTGATGTAACCCATTCCAATTTAAACTCACCACCTAGTACGTGACGAAAACGTTAACATCATCCCATAACCGCTTGGACTACGCCCTCATCGCTGCCCTTTTTGTGCGCTATTGACACTTGTGAATTATGTGGAGAGCTTCTGCGCATATGGGAGTATGTGGCCTCTTCTATGGTGCCTTACTTTATCTTCTTTCCACCACGTATGATTCGCAGGAAATGTGCTTATGGTATGCCAATCTTGTGTCACAACCTTTTCAATTCTAATGCGACAGCGTTACAATGACCTCAACGACTCTCAAGGCATTATTTCATGCCCCTTGATACTTGAGGAACAAGCTCATGACCCCGCTTTGGCATGTGTCGCATGATGCATGTTTTGACAACGACCCCCCAAATAACCTTTAATGTATTTCCTGACAACGCATTTCATCTTTCTACATGCAAGCCCTCATTGACCATATGATTTCCACAGATGCGATGTTGGTGAGTGGATTTTAATCATAACAATGTCAAGCTTTGGAGTGCGATGATGTTAGAGGTGTGGCATAACTCCTAACGCATCCCTCGTCGCACGCATCCATAGTGCTCATGTTGGTTTATTTATCCTACTATGAATACACCACACTTTTGTAATTGCTTGGAGACAATATCTTTTAATTGGTGTGTGTTGGTCTCTCATTTCATTTCCATTTGATGGGGCAGCACCACGGTAAATACATTGGCCCAAATGAATAAGTAATGGGGATTTTAAGTGTGAGGAACATTTCCAATGGCTCTTATTCCTTGGTATGACACTAGTGTTGTGCTCCCTTTTCTTTCCCTACATGTCAAAATACCACATGGATTAGTGGATTCATTAACATGCATTTCAACTATACAACTTTAATAATAAACAAGGAAATTAAAAGGCTAGTCTAAGTGACTTCCACAAGGACCAGGGGACACCTATCCCATTAATGTGGTCTCTAAAATATCACAGATATTCTTTGATTCATTAATGTGGTCTCTAAAATATCATAGATATTCTTTAATCGAAGTACACAACTCAAAACACACAACTCATGGACATTAGCTTGCAATTTACAAGTGGAAACTCTTGATTAACCTAAACCTTGAAAAGGGCATTAAAGGCACTGAGGATGGCATCGAGTTTCAAAAGATGCAATCGTTACCGCAAACCTTAATGCACATGCAAAGATGGGATATTGGTCATGAGCCTATGGAAATAAGAAAAGAATCAATTCTCACCATGACGCCATGTGATGGGAAGGATAATTAGGTGACTATGAAGGGAACTTTTCTTTTAAAAATTTAGCATTTCTTCCAAACCCTAATATGGTCCACATAATAAAATCTGAATTGAAGTCTTGTTTTTCCAAACACTGTGCCTTTTCAATGCATATTATAATATGATTTCCCATCGAAGCAACCCACCACCCTAAACCCTAATGCAGTCATGAGGTCAATAATTGGGGTGAAAAGTAAGGAATGAATGCAATATGCATTGTGTGATCATATGGATTGATAAGGTTGGGTAGAAATAAGTCATGAGGATATTGACACATTGAAAACCCTAATCAAAACCCTGAAGGCTTGAGGCGAATGGAGGGGACCCAAAATTGTTTGAATATGACCAAAAATTTGGGTGTTGTTATAGTGGCTACAACAATTATATATAACTTGAATCTATAAACTATATATAGCTTATTAATGTTACTAATGGACTAATATTAATTATTAAAATATTATTATATATAATTTTATTGGATAATAAATTATCTCATGTGTTTAATAGTTCCTTTATCATATATGTGAATTTCAGAGGAGCATAAATTTACCTTTAACAAATTCTTTTACCACATTAAAATTCCAAATTAGTAAAATTTTAAACATCTTTACACTTTACTAAAGCCAATACCATTTCTTAAATCAAAAGGAAAAGGTTAATTCAACACAAAGGCTAGAAAAACTTGCTTCCAAAATCTTTTAATATTTCTTTTATTTAAATATTTATAAAATGAATCTTTAAAAGGAAAAACCATATCCTATGGACATATTAAAAACTTTAAAGACATAAATATTTCCACATCAGAGTTGTAATATTTAAAAATATTACTTTGATGTAGTTTTACAATAGATTTTATTATAGTGTCGTGTAAAAAACATCATTGAATCTAATATTGATATTAAAATATTAATATTAAATATAATATTAATATTAGTATATTATAATATTAGTATTATTAAATTTAATAACTTTGGATGAATACAATATTAAATTTAATATAATATTCAATTTGTTATACTATAATATATATTCATATATCATGATATATATTAACTCTAGATATATATGGAGGGAATAACAAAGACATAGAGTGAGAGGTGGAGAGGTAGATGGAGTGACAAGTGAGAGATGGAGATAAAATGAAGAAGGGTGAGGAGGAATGACAAGAGAGAGAAAGATAAGAGTGTGATATGTGTAGAAATTATCGAAAGGAATTCAATATGATCTTGTAATGTACTAAAACAAAATATGGAATCCTTCTACAATTTGTGGAAACCAATTACGATCACACAATCACATAACAAGTAAGAAAAAGAAATAATCAATCGCACAACAAGAGATGTATCTGGGGAAAGAAACTACTCAAAACCCTTCTATCTTTATATTGTATAATGTTAATAGCATGAAACAATACAATTCTTTTCTCTCACTAAGAAACATTTTCACTCTGCTGACTCTCTCATTCTGATCTAGGAAAAATCAGTCAAATACTTAATCAATTCTCAACCTCTGTCTCACCAGCCTTGCTCACGCATTCTTGGAGAAATTTTCACTCTATTAAATAGGAAATTCCAAAGAATTTATTGCACAAATCCTCCAAGGATTCTTGATGACTCTATACATCACCTGTACAGGTTTCTAAATATGCAATTGATATTTATCTTCCCTTTAACCTCAAACTCAACTCGGCCTTATTTAGAACTGACATGCAACAACTATTTATAGTGAATTATCAGTTACTTGATTGATCACTACTTGTGAATTAAATCAAATTTAATTCATTAGACCTATCACTAGCTCATCTCTCAGTTAGAACTAGTTAAACTGATTTTAACTCAATTAATTGAGTTAACTAATTACAACTCATTAATAATTGTAACTGAACCCCTTAAAATCATGGCAGAACCGTGCATGCCTCCTTTTTGACCTTCAACTCGAATTTCCTAAGCTAAATAAGTCTTCATGACTCATTTGACACTTACAAGTTGTTATGAGATGAAATTACAATTTCTCTTCCAATTTAATTAAGGGAAAATTAAATCAGAAGTCCCCTTGGGGTGTCGTTTCTTGGTTCCATTTCAACACTCCCTCTCAACAAGAAAGGGATTATCTGCTGCCCCAATCTTGTCTCTGTGGAACTCGAATTTTCTTCTTTCTAGTTCCTTTGTCAAGATATTTGCATCCTTATCCTCCATGGGAATGTACTAGAATGACATAATCTACCTCTACGCACAATATCTAAGATGGTGATACTAGATATAAATATACTTGGACCTGTCATGAAAAAATGGATTAACCGAGAGTATGATGCAACTCTGGTCATCACAATGTATCACTATCAAATCCATTTGTCGACCAAACAAACCAGCAACTATCTTCCTCATGCAAATGGCCTCAGATGTTGCCTAACTGGCCACCATGTACTTTGCCTCTATTGAATTGAGTGCAACTGATCTTTGTTTCCTACTATACCAAGAAACTATTGTTGATAAGATGCCCCATGATGTACTCTTCCTATCAGATGGACTATTTTCCCAATCTACATAAGTGAAGCCTTGAAGCTTCACTCCCTTTGTATGTATGTACCATAGCCCATACTTTGTGCTGCCTTTGAGGTATCTCAACACATTCTTGCATGCCTTCTAAAAGAGCTTGGTAGGATTAACCATATATTGACTAAGACGGCTAACTCCGTAGCATATTTTTTATCATGTGTTCGCCAAATACATGAGTGAAACCACAGTTTTCCTGTAAACAATAACATCCACTACTTCACCCGAAGTAGCATCCTCCTTCCTCCAGTTTCTTGCTAGAGGAGTCTCCATGGGTTTTCTACCCTCCATGTGGAACTTGCTGAGGATCTCATTGGCATACTTTCCCTGATATACAAATAGTTCCCCATCTCTTTGCCATATTTCCAGTTCTAGGAAATAGTGCAAGAGCCCCATGTCCTTCATCTCAAATTCTCTTGCAAGGCCCCTTTGCAAAACTTGACGAGATGCTCATCGCCTATCAGTAGAAAACCATTGACATAAAGTATAATAAACAAAATCTTACCATCTACCACAATCTGATAAATTTTCACATCCACTTCACTCTTGGTGAAGCCCAACCCGATGAAATAACTCTGGATCCTCGTGTACCAAGCATGAGGTGCTTTCTTCAGCCCATACAGTGATCTCTTAAGTATGCACACATGTGACTCCTTGTTTAAGGTCTCAAAACCTTTCGGCTGCTCAATGTACACCTATTCCTCAATAACTCCATCGACAAAGGTTGTATTTACATCCATCTGATGTATCTGCCCTCCCATCAACACTAAGAGTTCAAGGATGGATCAGACTGATGAGTACCTTGTGACTGGTGCAAAAGTCTCATCATAATCTATCCCCTCCACCCAAGAGAACCCTCTAGCCACAAATCTAGCCTTGTGCTTCCCCACACTCCCATCTGTTGCCTGCTTCACCTTGTATATCCACCTAGATCCTACAATTGACTTCCCCACTGGTCTTGGGACAACTTCACATGCATTGTTTATGATAATGGAGTCATACTCCTCAACCATGGCATCAAACCAAACTAGTTGTTGCACTGATTCCTCGAAAGAGGATGGTTCTATCTATATGCCTTCGCTCATAAGAGCCATGTAGCGAGTGTAATGCTCTAGGGACCTCCTCTACCTGCAATGTGATGTGGGTTCTCCCACATTCTCTTTCACATCTAGGAATAATTTTCCATGATCTCTAGTGTGTTTCCTTCCATCTCTGGTGGATGGTTCTGTTGAGATTCAACAAGATGATGAGCTTAGTGAAAAGAGTCGCCTTCACTAAGTGGGCCCGCAGGATATTTTTGGCGCAAGTCTATTTTTAGACATGGTGATCATATTTCAGAAGTTGCAAGATGTTATTTGTGGATGGTTGATCAAGTTGGAAAAATAGATGAAATTATATTTTTAGAATATTGGGCAAATTTTATGTATATATCGTCGATCTAAAAATAGAAGTGTCGATTATTATAAGCTCTTAATAATAATCCGACAATAAGCAACAACTTATTCTCTTGGAGCACTTAATTTCAATGCACATATTTCGCAAATCAGTGGGCTGAGGGAATTACGCAATTCCAAAGGGAAACTGGTGGTTCATGCATGGAGGACTCAGTTAGAACTGAAGTGGCAAATTTATGACAAATTTGGAAGAGTAGTTCATGGATTTGTATTTAGTTTAACTTGTTGGGGTCCTGTGATTTTGAAGATTGGCATACCAAATGACAAGGCAACATCAGAACCACTTTGGAATCCTAGGATCTAGCCCTCCTGGATTTAGAGAGGGATCTCTCTATATGTGTTTTCAAAGGATATGTCTTTGAGGCTTAAGATATGATATTAGGCTAGTTATGGAGCACAAGGGATTTGTTTGTTTTTGGTTTGGAATCATTAAAAGAGAAGGTCATATGAAGTGAAGAAGGAAATAAGTGGAATGATGTTTCAACATGGGAAGATAGGTCACAAAACAGTGCTAAACCATTGGGCTATGGAGTCATAAAAGGGTTTACTTGCACAACAACTATACAAGGGTTTCCAAAGGTCAAGTCATCTATATCAAAAGATATTTTATGTTGATTTTTTGGTATGAAACATTAAGGAGTGAGGTGAAAGAAGCAACATGTAAGAAAAAAAACGGCAGCCAAAGATTAGGTAAGGAATTTTAACCTATCCTGCTTTTGACATACTCTTAAGATTAAAACATTTAAGATAAACATAAAAGGTCACCTAAGATCAGATAAGGAATTTTAACCTATTCTGCTTTTGGAAAACTCTTAAAGGGAAATCTTCAAAATAGTTGTTTAAGACTAAACCAGGGACATGGCTAACCATAAACTTCCTTGATTAAGACTCTGCTTAGCATGAAATGAAAAGATCATTCAAGAACAACATCTCAAGTTCTACTCAGGAAGATATGGGCTCACCAACATTCATTTACTGGTTATACTCTATTGAAATCATTCCCAAATACACATTTAGAAGAAAACATAAAGATAAAGATTTATCAGTGAGAGCTAGGGTACTTCGTAGTAAATCCTTCTCTATATTTTTTGTTCTTTATCAGAGAATATGAAAAAAGTGGAAACATAAAGAAAATAAAAATTACAATGAGAATAACATCACCAATGATTTAGATTAGGATCCAGTGAATCTGCTTGTCTATTGATGTGAAAAACCAGTTACATACTTTGAGTCCAATAGCTTATAGTCCAATGCTTTTCTTCCCAGCATCCTATATTACAACTACTCAGAAACTCTTACTCAATAACAGTTCAGGAAATTAACAATTTTCCAACCCTTACAATGAATTTTTTGTGAATACTTATAGGTGAAAAAGGAAGAGTGCTGCAGAAATGATAATAAATATGAATTAAGATAGAGTGGGAGAAGTGTTCGAATGCCCATTCTGCTTAATGGTCATTGCATTAACTGATTGTACCACTTTGGTAGTTTTTCCTGTTTTGATGCATATCCGGTAGGCAGGGTAATAACTCCGAAGTGTTTCTTTGAAGATAACTGGGCTGAAGTACCCTGTTTGACTTCTCGGATAAGCAAGCTGTCATTTTTTTGGGTTTTGTAGCCCCATGTTTGCCTGATAACTGTTCTGACAGTTCCACAAAGGGTTTGTCAGCAGGATGGATGTCAAAGTGTCTATGGAAAGTAAAGCAGGTTGCAGGTGTCTTGTTGGTCCTTTTGAGAAATAAATACTTTAATGATCTGGAATTCGAGACTTTCTTCTGTTGATCTGTCTTGTTTTAGTCCCTTTAAACATTGATATTTTGCTTTAAATGTGTTTTTAAGGCTGTATTAGGCCTTCTCGGATCATCTTTGGTCCTCGTCTAACTGCTGTGTACAGGTGGCTACGCTGGAGGGTTTGATTGAAAACCGATATCATGGAAAACATCTCCTTCTGTCCTTTTTCTACATTAGTTAGGCCACAGAGGATCGTCACCCTCTGCCTCTTCCAACATTCTTTGACTGTGAGATGTTTTTACGAACAACCGCTAC
The DNA here is from genome assembly GCA_034641835.2 of Pinus albicaulis. Lineage (NCBI taxonomy): Eukaryota > Viridiplantae > Streptophyta > Pinopsida > Pinales > Pinaceae > Pinus > Pinus albicaulis. The sequence continues at coordinate 562,625,850 of CM076573.1, read as the reverse complement.
TTAACCTGCACAAAACTGTAAACCATTATAAAATCCTGTGTTTCTTGGGTTTAATTGCGAACAGAGGGCTCAGCAAGGGGTCATGGAGCAATGTGGAGGCAAGATGAATGCAATGGGGAAGGATTTCATGGCGCAAACCATGAAACCTGGGTCATAACTGAATTCGGCGCGAAGAATAGGAAGAGTGGTTTTGGGAATACCAGAGGTGGTATTCACGTAGGATAAAGGCGGTAAGTGGTTTGGGACTGATCGAACGCTATACGGTCCAATGGTTGACACGTATGCTCCTAAAAACCACCCTTTTCGCGTGCAAATATCTCGGTCAATTTTATTTATGAAATGAGTGCAAAATGGATTTGGGGCCATTAGATCTTTGGGCCGAAGATCTACGGTTGTAGATGAGCGTGAGGGGAGACAAGATGCATGGCGGAAGATTGAGGTGGGGCCGGGGTGACATAAGCCAATTTTTCGCGTAGCGGGAAGGCTTGAGGTTGAGTAAACGATGAGCGCCGTGGGTTTATAGTGTTAAAGGGCTATAATCCATGTATGGCGAATATTAGTAAAGGGAAAAAAGGTGGAAGTGGGAGGGAGTGAAGGCACTTCTGGGCCGTTGGATTTGGGGAGAAGATAGATCAACGGTGGAGATCATGAGGAAATACAATGAAAGGCCCCAGCGTGGTTGGGTGGGACCAGCGGGGTTAAAAAGGAAATATGAAAGAAAAATGTGTTGCAGGGGCACTTGCGATACAGACGAGTTTGTGGGCTGGGTCCCCCTGCAGTACATCTGGACCGTCGGATGAAGACTTTCCATATCCCGAGGAGTCAACTGTGGGGACACTCATATGGTTAACCTTTGTGCTGAAGAGTGCCTGCAGGTGGAAATAGGGTGAATCGATGGGAGCCGTCGGATCATGAGGATCGACGGTCAAGATCTTCTCGCAGATGCAAAAAAAAAAATGAAGGAGCGAGAGGACGGGCGGAATGCGAAAGAGCGGTGGCCGTTGGATCGGGAGGATCAATGGTCCAGATTAAACGATGAAGGAGAATTAAAAGGGCAGGGGTTGACCTACAGGAGTAATGTGGACCATCGGATTGAAAATATCAACGGTGAAGATCGTATCAAGGAACGACCGAAATGAATGAACGGGGCGGAGGAAAACGATAGTGTGAAACAGTGTGGACCGTCCAATCAGACTTGATCGACGGTGGAGATTTGATCGCAGGATCACATCGGCGTGAGGAAAAGGGTCAGGAGACAAGGGAGATTTGAATTTGCGACGCGCCGATGCGATGAAGTGGAGCGATGCAATGAAGCGATAGTCGTCGGATCTTGGGGAATGGACGGCTATGATCTTATCAGGGGATCGGCCATCGGCACAAAAGAAAACGTGGAAGCGGGAACTTGGAAACTCTGATGTGTGATGGCCGACACGATAGCGAAGTGCGATGCGATGGAACGATCAAGGCTTCGCATCAGCGGTAAACATTTTTACAAAGGTTGCGAGGAAAGGCGAAAGGCCGAAATGTTGATGGGCCTAGCGCTAGGTCGCAGGGCAAGGTCTTATTGAGAAAAAAGGGGCTTGGGCTTTAAGCAGAAGGGGCTTAAGGCCTAAAGGAGAGGAAAAGATTTTTCAAAGGTTTTTATGGGTTTTTACGGGTTTTTTAGTGTTCCAGGTGAAGTAAAAAGGATTTTTAAAACCAAATAAAAAGGGTTAAATGGTTTAAAAGGGGTTTTTAAGGAAAACAAAGGTAAATGAGGGAGGAAAGGGGGATTTTTAGAATGAATGAAGGATAAGAAAAGGGGAAAAATAATTGATATGGGGGCAGTTGTGAAGATGAGATGGGGGGGGGAATAAAATGATGGAAATGGGGCCTTGGAAAATAGTTTTTTCTTCATGATAACAGCAGGGTTTTTCTGAAGATGTATCCCTTGGACAAATGGACATAGAAAGGCTTCAAGAAGTCACAGATTGGCCTGAAATTTGTTTCTTGAAGACTAAAGACCTGTTTTAGCCATCTTAGTATATGAAAAATTTATAGATGGCTAACAGCGGCTCCAACTTGGGGATGACAGCTCCTTGGAGGTGTCAAGAACCTCAGAAAATTTATCTCTGGAATGTAGATCAATGCTTTATCCTTGACAACCTTTTCTTCCTTGATCATGCTACTTGAAAAATGATCAATCAATTTTCCCCAAAAAAATACCTACACAGCCTACTTTCCTAACATTTTCTCTTCAGCAGGTTTCACTTGGACTTGCAAACCCTTTGACATCAACATTTTATTTTTTTAAACAGGAAAAACTAATCTAAATCTACCCTTATAACTTCCATGAGTCCAGATTAAACAGTTGGGCTCAAAAATTATTTACCTAATCTACTATCTGTCAAGATTAAGTTGTCTGACAGATTTCATTCTCTATATTCTAAAACATAAATTGAAAACAAAAACAAACTAGGATTAAGCTGTCTAATTTGTTGTAGTGTCCATGGAAAAAGAAACCAGCTGCACATAGACTTATTTGCAGAAAATTAAAGCAAAACTATGAAGGCTCAAGATTTGAAAATTACAAGCATCCTTCATTCTTTCTTTCAGCTCTGGTTTTGATCCTTTATGAGCTGTCTTCTTTTTCTTTACTTGGTTCAAGTTTTCAGCATGTTAGAACCAGTCTTTTTCCTTTCTTTGGCTCAGGTTTTGAGCTTGTTTGAGCCATATTTCTTTTGATTCTTTGGTTCATATTTTGAGCATATTAGAACCATTTCTTTTTCTATCCTAATATAATCTACTGATAAGCCAAGATTAAACAGTTTGGCAGATCTTCTTCACTAACCTATCAGCAGTAAATTGAAATCTATCTATTCATGATTAGGTTATATGACTAAGTAGCAGTGATTTTCTTTTAGGTAGTGGCATTTAGGCTTGCACACTTTCAGACTCTCTCCTTTTTTGGTATGGGGATGTACCTTTCTTCTTTTATATCTGCCCTCTTTTTCTCTTTTCTATTGTTTTTGTACTTTTCAATTTTTCAAAACAAAACAAAGCAATGATATTTACAATGGAAAATGAAAGCTTCAAACAAAAGTTTCAGCAGAAATAATGTTTTAGCATCCTGCCATTGAAAGGACCCCCAAACAAGTCTATACCATCCATATTTTATAGAAAAAATGCATTATGACCAATGGCAGATTGAATGATGTAAGGGCCTTGCCATAATTTGTCAAACTTTCCATGTTTGCCCTTATCTTCTCTCCTGGAATCCCATTTGAGTACTTTGTCACCAATCTTGAAATCGTTGGCCTTTGTCCTCTTATCAAACAGCTTTTTGATATTCTCTTGTACTTTTTATGCTCTGTTATAAACTTCTTCCCTTGTTTTTTGAAGATGTATGGTCTGATTTATCCTTCTCATCATGCTATCTTCTTCTGATTGTATTTCTTGGACCAACTTCATCACTGGCACTCCTAAACTGGTAGGAAAAACTGCATATGCTCTATAAAACAGCTAATAAGGAGACATTCCAATTGATTTCTTTGTTTTCAATCTATCTGCCCATAAAGCATGTACCATATTGTTGTGCCATGACCTCTGATTTTCTTCCAGCAGCTTCTTTATTATGTTTATCAGGCTCTTATTGGAAGATTCTGCTAACCCATTCCTTGAGGGTAATAAGTTGTGGAATGACCAAGCACAATATGATATATGTGACAGAAATCAACCCTCTTTTTAGAACCAAATGTAGCAACAATGCCAGTGATAATTCTCCTAAGACAACCAAATCTAGACAGGATATGGTCTTCAAGGAATTTTATGATAACTAAGTCTGTGGCATTCCTAGAAGGGATGGCTTCTATCCATTTGGTGAAATAATAAGTGGCTGTGAGTATCCATCTATGATGGGCAGATGAGGCAGGATGGATTTCCCCAATGAAGTCTAGGCCCCACTATTGAAATGGCTTCTATTCATTTGGTAAAATAGTCTGTTGTAGTGAGGATCCATCTATGTTGGGCAGATGAGGCAGGATGGATTTCCCCAATGAAGTCTAGGCCCCACTATTGAAATGGAGCTTCAATAGTGATTGGTTGCAATGGTAAGGGAAACAGTTTTCTCTTACCTTCAAAGATTTGGCATTTGTGGCAGGAAAATATCATTTTGTGGACATCTTGAAAGAGGGTGGGCCAGTAATAGCCAGCTCTAAGGATTTTATTAGTATTGGTTTTCCAATTTAGGTGGCCTCCACATTCTCCTTCATGAAACTCATGCTTGATCCTATCTGCATCAACCTCAGGCAAACATTTAAGCAATAATCCACTAGCATTATTCCAATATAAACATTTATCTAAAATGCAGTAATTAACATCTTTCAACTTTAAAAATCTTGCCTTTGTTTTAGACATACTAGGAGGGGCATTGATATTAGTAAGCACATACAAAATATCAGCATACCAAGATGAATGGAGGAAATGATCTTCAATAAGAGGAGTTTCCAACTCTTCATGTTCATCTAATGCATCTATCATGTTTATATAAAGTGCTTGTAAGTTAGATTCAGCCATTAATTTTGCTAGGCCTTGACCCTTGATGAGTTTAGTAGGTTTAATTTCCAAATCATATTCCAATATCATAGAAATCCACTTGCCTCTTTTGCCATCGGGGTCTTGTGGTAAAATTTCTTTCACCACTATATGAGGCACAAATGCAATAATGTGAAAGTGTAAGATATAAACTCTGAAATCCTTCAAGGCTTTGACCAATGCATAGGCCTGTTTTTCCATGATATTATGTTTCAGAGGTGCATCTCTTAATGCCTTGCTGAAAAACGCAATTGGCTGCTCTTGTCCTTATGGATTTTTTTGTAATAGGACAGCAGCCACAATATGTTTTGATGCAAATGAAAATATGAGGAATTCCTTAGTGAAATAAGGATTGATAAGGACTGGTGCTTGGGTAAGTGTATGCTTGACCAGTTCAAAGGATTTCTTTTCTTCTAAGGTCCATTTAACTCCTATCTCTTTCTTTAGCATGTTTTTCATGCTCCTAAGGAGTTCTACCAAATTGGGTATGAACCTTCTTAAGAAATTAATCTTTCCAGTGAAGGATTGAAGTTCTTTGATGTTTATGGGGTGGCTGATCTGTAGTATACCTTCAACCCTTTTTGGGTATATTTTGATACTTTTTTCAGATATGATATGACCAAGAAGTTTACCTTCTTGGAGACCAAACAATGTCTTCTTGGGATTTAAATATAGCCCAAATTTTCTACATTTCTCAAGGACCTTTCTTAGGTGTACTAGGTGTTCTTCATCAATTTTGGAATAGACTGTAATGTCATCTAAATAAATCACAATGAAGTCGCCTATTTCTTCTGAGAAATAAATATCCATGGCTCTTTGAAAGGTGGCACCTGCATTCATTAATCCAAAAGGCATTTTCACATACATAAAGGTGCCCCAAGGAGTAGTGAAGGTTGTCTTCAGTTGGTCTTCAGGGAGTACCAATATCTGATTATATCCTGAAAAGCCATCTAGCAAAGAAATTCTCTTGGAACCAACTACCCTTTGTAAGATGTGCTCCATTTTGGGCAAGGGATAGTTTTTCTTTAATGAGGCTTTGTTCAAGTTCCTAAAGTCAATACACAGCCTTATTTCTCCTGTTTTCTTTCTTACATCTACAATATTAGACACCCACTCTGAGTATATCACAGGGACAATAATTCCATCATCATACATTTTCTGAATTTCTTTCTCAATCATAGGTAACTACACAGGGTTTATTCTACGTAATTTCTGCCTATACGGTTTCTGGTTTTCTTTAAGTGGTATTTTATGTTGAATGGTCTCTGTGTCATATGCCTTTAAATCCTCATAGCTCCAAGCGAATACATCCGAAAACTCTTTAAACAACTCAATATATTTCAATTTCATGTGAGCTGGTAATGTTTTGGATAACTTGATCATTTTAGGCTTGTCTTTACTACCTATATTGCATTCCTCAATATCAGATTCAGTGGGTTATATTCTTGGTTTCTTAGCAACGTCATTAAAATCAAACAAGTCTTCTAGAGGTGCTAGTCCTTTGGGTAAGCCTTTGTCTTTAGACCATAGTACCTCTATGTATTCTCTTTCTGAGTTTATGTACTCCTCTGTTTGATTTTCAAACTCTCGGGTTAGCAGATTAATTTCTGTAATGGGAGAAGGTTCTTTTTCAACATGTTGTTCCTCATTAAGACAGTCTTTATCATACTTTGAGTCTAAATTTGGCAATTCAAACTCATTTCTCAACTACAGAAAGTCCTCTATCTATTTGTCTCCCTCAAAGAACTACAAATACTTTTCATTGTCTAGGACAGCTGGCCTATATTTCACTTGGACTATGAACTTTTTGTTGTCATAGGGTCTTTGGCATGAACTAGCAGCACAAGCTAATCCATTGGCAAGAATGTTTTGGTCTCTAGGGACAAAAACAAGTTAATATTCCTCAAAAATTTTCAAAAGGTCCATAGCATAATTTCTATAGGCTCTTAGTCTTGGATGTTTGGCAGTGTACTCTCCATTTATTTGTCTAATGATCAGTTCAAAATCTCCATGAATAGTTATCCTCCTAGCTCCTAGTTTATTCAATAAATGTAGTCCTAAGAGGAGTGCTTCATACTCTGTTATGTTATTTGTGCATTGGAATTTTAACTTGTATGAATGGATTTCAGAGTGATTTTTCTTTGTGTTGTGAAGCCACACACCTGCTCCTACACCAGTTCTATTACAAGACCCATCAAAACTCATACTCCAAAGAGGGCTAGTTTCGGACTTCTTGTTGTTTTCATTCCTGTCCTATTTGTCCTGTGGGTTTTGACTATCATTATTTAGTTTTATGGGTTCTGCAGCATGTTTATGTTGGTCTTGTTCCTTAAATTTTTCATGGAGTTGAGGCCTTTCTTCTTGACTCTCATGATTTACACTAAGTTGATGGACAATGGGTTGTTCATACTCTCTGTTTTGTTTACTGTAATTTTCAAATTTGGCAAACTGTTTGAGAGCCTCTCCCTTCCTATCCTCTTCTTCCATGTTTTCTATTATGTTGGGTGCTTGCTCGCTATCCAACTCTAGCTCACCAAAGCTTTCATCATTGCAAAGAATGAATGATTCTAGGTCTGTATGGACAGAATAAAGAGGGGAATTTTCTAATTTTTTTTTACTACTCACCATAAATTTCATGTGTGATTCCCTATAAAGTCTTCTAAGTTGACTAAAGATAGGGATGGTGGCATATGTCATGTCCATTTTCATGGTACCTTGAAGCTTAGCACCCCATGATATTGAAAGAAGCATGCCATATTTGGGGGGCACATCAGCTACTACCACATCCATCACCATGCATTTGGTTGGGATTTGGGTTAAGTTTACACAAAGATCTTTGATCAGGCCTAAGAATTTTACTCTACTGGAGTTAAAAGAATACAAATCTTTATATGGTCTGGTTATCTCAAGGCCCAATCTCTCCATGATTACTTTGGGCATGAGGTTAAGTGAAGCCCCTGAATCATGCATAGCATTGTGTAAAATCTTATCATGAATGTTCAAACTGACATAGAAAGGAGGGACCACTCCTTCTTGGAATTGTCCTTCAATTTTAGGACCAAATAAAAGGGCTAGTTGATCATCATTTAGATTGACAGAGTCATTATTTTCTTCCATGTTCAAAGCCTTTAACACTTTACATTTATATACATCTTGAGTGACTAACTCAGTGAAGGGGACAAAGATCTTGATTTTAGCAATTTCACTTTCCAAATTGAAAGGGAACTGATTTTTTGAAAGTCTCAAATCTGTCTTGTTAGTCACTAACTTATCAGCAAAATCAACTTGCTTGTTTTTACTATGTACATCAGTTAAAACTATTTTTATAGGGGTACTAGCTGAAGTGCTAATGCTGCTAGGGTCAACACTCTATTTAACAGTGGTTTGAGTGTCTTTCCCCTTGTTTTTACCAGAACTTTCAGCTGTTATTTTGTTGTTTTCAGTAGCCTTTCTAATCACCTATTTTTAGCAGTCGTTTCATAGGTATTTGTTTGGGGAGTTTCTTGGTTCTTTTTTCTCATGAGGTCATATTGTTTATGGACCTCCATGATGGCATTCTCAAAGCCTTGCCTATAGTCTTCAGATTCTAAGCCTTCATTATCATAATATGTATATGTGGCCTAGTCATCTTCTGTGAAAAAGGTAGGGTCTTCATTACTTCCTCCCAGCATGTTTATAACAGTTCCCTCTGGCTCTTCTATCATTCTGTCATCTTCATCAACATAGTTTTCTTGAAATGGAGGTCTGATATGTTGATCAGAATCTCTTTGTCTCATCTGAGGGGGGTTTTTCCTAAAAATATGGTTCTGATTTTGTGGTCAATTCCTATTCTGAGAATTTTTTTGGACAGCCAACCTCTCCATCATTTTTTCTAACCTGTCCATGTTCTTGGCAAGATGGTCTAATTTTGAGTCAGATGTGGAAGGTGCAGTGTCTTCCCTATATGTTACTTTCTTTTCAGACCTCATCCTAGCTCTCTTCTCAATCAAATTCGCTTCCACACTAAGAGATCCCTTCTGCATGTCTTTTAAAGTTAAGGGATCCCTTTCTCTTAGCTGATAGGCCATTTCGGGATCAAATCCTTCAGGGAATTTGGCCAAAACTGAGCCTTGTGGAGGTTTCAAATCTGGGGGTAGTGTGTTATAAACACTATTGAATATAGTGCAATAAAATTGAACACTCTCCCCAGCATTTCTATTGAGGTTGTTGTAATCTAAAAGTATTTGGAGGGGGTTCTTCCTCATTTCCCATTTTTTTATAAATGTTTGATGTAAAGATGGGAGATAATTTATACTATTAAGAGTTAAACCTTTAAACCATTTCTTGGCTTCTCCTCCTAAAATTTGGGCAAAGATTCTCATATTAATGGTATCATCTTCTATTTCCATATAATCAAAGGCATCATTCAACTTGTCTACATGTTGTTGAGAAGTAGTGGATTCATTTCCTGTGAAATGAGGAATTTTGGACTGATATTCATTGGGTAAAAGGAACCAGAGGTTGTGGTAGCACTAGGGGAGCATACCATGCTTCCATGATAGGATTTTGTGGGAGGAAAGGAGTGGTTTGGACAATGGGGATATGGATGGCAAAGGTGATGGGACCAACAAGAGACTGTTGAGTAGATTTGGGGTGAGAGAAACCAAAGTTTTGAATGTAATGAAGATCAGGAGGTGTGGATGGAGGGGTTTCTCTGCTGCCAATATGTTGGCCACTATGTTGTGGTGAACTTGGAGGCTCAAATTCTATCTGATCTATACCACTAAATGACTTGGTTCTTGGTAGATTACCTGGAAAATCTAAGTCAACTTGGATCTCTTGAAGAGCTGAAAGGTTTTCAGGGACAGAATTAGCTCTGTGAATTGAACTGATAATAGTTGGATTTCTAGATGCAGGATACTTCCTAAGAATGCTTTCTGGATTATCAACTATTTCAGAAGGATTTGGGCTAGGATAGGCTCTGGTATGAATTTTTCTTGAAGCCAGTTTGTTAAGATTCAGACCCAAAGAGAAGAAAATTAGCCATATATGACAATCTTTAAGAGGAAAACTAGCCTTTAACAAAGAAAACTTAATCCTCAAATTTTCCTAATCGTGGGTGTGTATGATGTTTTAATGGTAGTGTGGACTACCCTAGTGGAGTTTTTGTGAAACCAAAAGTAATCAGCAGGCCTATTGGTTACCAGTGGATTCTTTTGGTCTTTTATGAGTTGTGAAGTCGCTAGGTGGATGATTTCAAATGTTTTAAGATTAGTTGTTGTCCACCATCAGTAATTAACTACCAATTTGAGGCTGTTGTGGGTCTTCTAAGCTCTTAAGGATGTCTAAGATTCAATTTACTCAAAAATCCCCAGTGGAGTCGACATTACGTTGGGGTCCTATGATTTGGCAGATTGGCATACCAAATGACAAGGCAACATCAGAACCACTTTGGAATCCTAGAATCTACCCCTCCTGGATTCAGAGAGGGATCTCTCTATATGTGTTTAGAATGATATGCTTTAAGGCTTATGATATGATATTAGGCTAGTTGTGAAGTACAAGGGGTTTGTTTGTTTTTGGTTGGGAATCATTAAATGAGAAGGTCATGTGAAGTGAAGAAGGAAATAAGTGGAAGGATGCTTCAACATGGGAAGATAGGTCAAAAAACAGTGCTAAACCATTGGGCTATGGAGTCATAAAAGGGTTTACTTGCACAACAACTACTCAAGGGGTTTCAAAGGGCAAGTCATCTATATCAAAATATATTTTAAGTTGAGTTTGTGGTATGAAACATTAAGAAATGATGATAAAGAAGCAACATGTAAGAAAACAAAGGGCAACCTGAGATCAGGTAAGGACTTTTAACCTATCCTGCTTTTGACATACACTTAAGAATAAAAAAATTGAGATAAATATAAAAATTCACCTAAGATCAGGTAAGGACTTTTAACATATCTTGCTTTTGGCACACTCTTAAGGGAAATCTTCAAAACAGATATTTAAGACTAAACAAGGGACAGGCTAACCATAAAATCCTTGATTAAAACTCTACTTAGCATGTAGTGAAAAGATCATTCAAGAACAACATCTCAAGTTCTACTCAGCAAGATATGGGCTCACCAACATTCATTGACTGGTTATACTCTATTGAAATCATTCTCAAACACACATTTAGCAGAAAACATAAAGATAAATATTTTCAGTGAGAGCTAGGGTACTTTGCAGTATATCCTACTCTATATTTGTTGTTCTTCATCAGAGAATATGAACACAGTGGAAAACATGAGGAAAATAACAATTACATGAGAATAACATCACCAATGATTTAGATCAGGATCCAGTGAATATGGTTTTCTATTCATGTGTAAAACCAGTTACATAATTTGAGTCCAATAGCTTTTACAGTACAATTCTTTTCTTCCCAGCCTACTATATTACAACTACTCAACAAATTTTACACAATAACAGTTCAAACTATTAACAATTTCCCAACCCTTTACAATGAATTTTCTATGAATACATATAGGAGAAAGAGGAAGAGTGTTGCAGGAATGGTAGTAAATATTAATTAAGACAGAGTGGGAGAAGTATTCGAATGCCTACTCTGCTTAATGACCGTTGCATTAACTGATTGTACAATTTTGGTAGCTTTTCCTGTTTTTATGCACATCTGGTAGGCATGGTAATAACTCCAAAGTGTTTCTTTGAAGATAACTGTGGCTGATGTACTTTGTTTGACTTTTGAAACAAGTGACTGTCATATTTCGGGTTTATGCTTTGGTCTTTGGATTTATGCTTTAACCTTCAACTTCCACTGATCTTCTTTGTTTCCCTTTGTGTATAGGTGGCTACGCCGAAGGGTTTTCTATGTAATCATGTCCATTAAACATTTGATTAAGCTTTGAAATTCGACCCCTTGGCCCCTTTGCCAGTGTTTCCTTGGCTGTGGGAGACCTGTGTATCAATCCACCATTAAAACTTGCACACGATGACAAACTAGTTATGAAATCCTGCGTTTCTTGGGTTTAACTGTAATAGAGGGCTTTGGCAGAGGTTATGGAGCAATGAGGAGGCACAATGAATGCAGCGGGGAAGGGTTTAACCATGGTGGAGACGAACTAGGGTTCAAAATTAATTATGGCATGAATATTTGGAAAGGCAGTATTAGAAAACTGGCAGTGGTTTTTGTGTGGGGTGAAGACGATAAGTGGTTTTGGACTGATCAAATGTGATACAGTCCAATGGCTGACACGTATGCTCCTGAAAACCTCCCAATTTGCGTGAAAATAGCTTGGTCAATTTTATTTATGAAATGAGTGCGAAATGGATTTGGGGCCATTAGATCTTCGGGCCGAAGATCTATGGCTGTAGATGAGTACGAGGGGAGACAAGATTCATGGTGGAAGAATGAGGTGGGGCCGGGGTGACGTAAGCCAATTTGTCGCGTAGCGGGAAGGCTTGAGGTTGGGTAAACGATGAGCGTCATGGGTTTATAGTGTTAAAGGGCTATAATCCATGTATGGGTGAATATATAAAGGGAAAAAAATGTGGAAGTGGGAGGGAGTGAAGGCGCTTCTGGGCCGTTGGATCTGGGGATAAGATAGATCAACGATGGAGATCATGAGGAAATACAATGAAAGGCCCCAGTGTGGTTGGGTGGGACCAGCGGTGTTAAAAAGGAAATATGAAAGAAAAATGTATTGCGGGGGCACTTGGGGTATGGACGGGTTTGTGGGTTGGGTCCCCCCGCAGTACATCTGGACCATCAGATGAAGACTTTCCATATCCCTAGGAGTCAACTGCGAGGACACTCATATGGTTGACCTTTGTGAAAAAGAGTTCCCGCGGGTGGAAAGAGGGTGAATCGATGGGAGCCTTCGGATCATGAGGATCGACGGTCAAGATCTTCTTACAGATGCGCAAAAAATAATGAAGGGGCGAGAGGACGGGCGGAATGTGAAAGAGCAGATTAAACCTATTTTAAAATCCTTTTAAAAAAAAATTATAATTTTTTTTTTTGACACTTTTTCAAAAACCTCACTTTTCAGCACCTTTAAACTAATCCTTTTTTAAAAGACCATTTTTAATTCATATAACAACCCTTCTTTATACTCCTTTCAAATCCTTAAAAAAAACCATACGAATGTCAAATCCCTTGTAAAAAATCACACTTATGCAAACAACTTTTTAAAATAATTCACACGTATGTGGCTTTTAAAAAAAACATAAGCCATCGCCAACCAATGTGTTAACTTTTAGAACACGTCGCTCACGGATGTCCGCCTCATGGCCGTCAGCCTTTAAATATAAAATTCAATTCCGCACCCTTAGACACGAATAAACCGCGGATTAAACCTATTTTAAAATCCTTAAAAAAAAAAATTATAAAAATTATTTTGTGACTCTTTTTCAAAAACCTCACTTTTCAAAACCTTTAAAATAATCCTTTATGAAAAGAACTTTTTCAATTCATATAACAGCCCTTCTTTATACTCCTTTCAAATACTTGAACAAAATCATATGAATTTCAAATCCCTTGTAAAAAAACACACTTGTGCAAACAACTTTTAAAAAAAATTCACACGTATGCCGCTTTTAAAAAAAAAAATGTAAGCCACCACCAACCAATGTGTTGACTTTTAGGACACGTCGCTCACGGCTGTCCGCCTCACGACCATCGGCCTTTAAATATAAAATTCGAGTCTGCATCCTCAGACACAAATAAACCGTGGATTAAAACTATTTTAAATTCCTTTTTAAAAAAAATTATTATAAATTTTTTTTTTACTCCTTTTCAAAACCTTTAAAATAATCCTTTTTGAAAAAACCTTTTTCAATTCATATAACAACCCTTCTTTATACTCCTTTCAAATCCTTAAACAAAATCATACGAATGTCAAATCCCTTGTAAAAGATCACACTCATGCAAACAAGTTTTTAAAAAAATTCACGTATGTGGCTTTAAAAAAAAATGTAAGCCGCCGCCAACAAATGTGTTGACTTTTAGAACACGTCGCTCATGGTTGTCTGCCTCATGGCCGTCGGCCTTTAAATATAAAATTTGAGTCTGCACCCTCAGACACGAATAAACTACGGATTAAACCTATTTTAAAATCCTTTAAAAAAATATATATATTATAAAAAATATTTTTTTGACTCTTTTTCGAAAACCTCACTTTTCAAAACCTTTAAAATAATCCTTTTTGAAAATACCTTTTTCAATTCATATAACAACCCTTCTTTATACTCCTTTCAAATCCTTAAACAAAATCATACGAATGTCAAATCCCTTGTAAAAAATCACACTTATGCAAACAACTTTTAAAAAAAATTCACATGTATATGGATTTTAAAAAAATCGTAAGCCACCACCAACCAATGTGTTAACTTTTAGAACACGTCGCTCACGATCATTGGCCTTTAAATATAAAACTCAAGTCTGCACCCTGAAACACAAATAAACCGAGCATTAAACCTATTTTAAAATCCTTTTAAAAAAAAACATTATAAAAACTATTTTTTGACTATTTTTCAGAAACCTCACTTTTCAAAACCTTTAAAATAATCCTTTTTGAAAAGACCTTTTTCAATTCATATAACAGCCCTTCTTGATACTCCTTTAAAATCTTTAAACAAAATCATACGAATGTCAAATCGCTTGTAAAAAATCACACTTATGCAAACAACTTTTTAAAAAAAATCACATGTATGTGGCTTTAAAAAAAAAACGTAAGTCACCGCCAACCAATGTGTTGACTTTTAGAACACGTCGCTCATGGTTGTCTGCCTCACAGCTGTCGATGTTTAAATATAAAATTCGAGTTTGCACCCTCAGACATGAACAAATTGTAGATTAAACCTATTTTAAAATCCTTGAAAAAAAAAATTATATAAAATATTTTTTTGACTCTTTTTCAAAAACCTCACTTTTCAAAACCTTTAAAATAATCCTTTTTGAAAAGACCTTTTTCAATTCATATAACATCCCTTCTTTATACTCCTTTCAAATCCTTAAACAAAATCATATGAATGTAAAATCCCTTGTAAAAAATCACACTTATGCAAACAACTTTTTAAAAAAATTCACACATATATGGCTTTCAAAAAAAAAATGTAAGCTACTGCCAACCAATGTGTTGACTTCTAGAACACGTCACTCACGGCTTTCCGCCTCACGGCCATCGGTCTTTAAATATAAAATTCGAGTTTGCACCCTCAGACACAAATAAACCGTGGATTAAACCCCGATATTTGCCAAATCGTAAGTTTCACGAAACTGTCACAGTTTTTCTAAGGAGAAGTTACAGATCTTCGCGAGACTGTACAGGAGGACAGAAGGAGTAGATTTTTTTTTATTTTGTTTAAACTTACACTCCATCTCGCATTGAAGTTTTGATTTTAAAACCTGCAAGTTCATTTCTTTGGTTAAATGGTCGTAGCCTGTTTTGTATGGAAAAGCCGTGGTTGACTGCACAAACATCTGATTCATAAAGCCCTGCCATACCCGCATTAAAACATACACCAACCTCCTACGTAGGCACCCTCTAAACCATGCGATGAACCATACCCTACCATTGCCACATCACAAACATGTGGACCAATCCGCGTCATATCGCAAATCTCTGTGCCTACGTCAACAGGGCATAAAATGGATGCGATAAGGCTTTATCCAATACACTTGAATTCGATTGGAGTCCGTCATGGGGTCTAATGCCATCCAATAGAAATTTGTTCACATAGCCTTGGAGTCCAGTCAACCATCAGCAAAATGGATGCAATAAACCATCAAAAATAATTTTGTTTAAGATTTTTAACTCCGCGAAAAGGCATGTGTGTAAGGTTCAAACTTTAGGTTAGGTTTTTTTATGTTTTAATGATTTTCTTTTAATGGGGCAGCATATGTTTTGACTCTTTGATATATATATATAGAATTTTTAATATATATATATTATAAACTTGCAAAGTTTATGATATATATAATTTTTAGTTTTTTATATAATATATATATATATATACACACACACACAGCAATAGAGAGTGGTGTAAGGTGCATAGACTGTGTATTGTTTTGAAAAGAGCCTGAAGGCTAAAGCATAGAGTGTGTTAAATACAAATTTTTTTTTTGCATACACTGTGTATTGTGAAGAAAAAGCTAGAAGGCAGAAAGAAGACAGAGAGAAAATTTCAACACTGCATGTGCAGCAGCTTGTTTTTTTTTTAAGTTTAATGAAATAGTAGTTTTGTGCCATCTCTGTCCAGAATTTTTACATTAAATCTCTATGTTGAAGTTGAGGAATTTTATTTCCTCTGTTGTTTGGAATCATTCAGAAATTCCAACATGGTATCGAAGTTAGTCCAGGCTCTTTGAAATTTGTCAAAGAATCTGAAGGAAAGAGTTTGTTGTAGCTTTTGACCAGTAGAGTAAAGGCTCAGCAAAAGCAAGGTATTTTACAAAAACAGAATTTTGTTTTGTTGTGAAAGAGTGCAGTCCAGAGAAGTATTTTTAAAGATAGAGTATATCTCTCAGCAGTGAGAAATTTTATTTAAAAACGTAGTCAATTTTTTTTAAAGCATAGTTTAGTAAGCTAACTATGGAAGGAGCCAGCACAAGCACCAGTATGGGAAATACTCAAATCCCATAGTTTAATGGGAATAACTATGGCTGATGGGAAATCACAATGAGAGCCATGTTTTCCTCTCAGATTTATGGGAGCTATTTGAATATGGTCTAGAAGAACTAGCAGATGAATAAAATTTTAATGCCTTAACAGAGGCATAGAAGGATTTGCTAAAGAGTAATAGAAAGAAGGACTCAAAATCCCTCTTCTATCTCTATCAAGCAGTGCAAGAAAGTGTAATTCCAAGTATTGCAGTAGCAAAGAGGTCCAAGAATGCATGGGATACCCTCCAGACAGCATATCAAGGTATGGAGAAGGTAAAGACAGCAAAACTTCAATTAATGAGAAGATATTTTGAAGTTATTTGCATGAAAGAGTCTGATACAATAGACTCATTCTTCACTTATTGATTGGGTTGGTTACCCAAATGAGATCTCATGGAGAGACAGTAGAAGAAAGAAGAATAATGGAGAAATTATTGAGGAGCTTACCCTCAATATTTGACGTGATAGTCACAATCATTGAAGAGACAAAGGGTCTCTCAAAGTTTACTGTTGATGAGCCTCATGCATCATTGATGACACACGAACAAAGATTGGGTAGAACAAGAAACTCATCTTTGGAGCATGCCTTTAAGACCCAAATTTCATTTGGAAGAGGAAGAGGTCAAGGCAGAGGAAAAGGAAGAGGCAGAAGCCAAAACAAAGGAGGAAGAAACAGCCCTGCAAATACAAGTGGAAGGGGCAGCAATCAAAATCAGAACCAAAGCCAAGGCAGCAGTCAGCAAGGTGGAAATAATCAAGCACATGGACAAAGGTATGATAAATCCCAAGTCTAATGTCATTACTATAAGAAGTATGGCCATTATTCCAATGAATGTAGGAAGAAACAGAGTGACATGGGTAGTAGACCCAGTGCTAATTTTACTATAGAAAATATCAGTCAAGAGAAGTTGTTTTTAACATGTAATATGGGTGAAGAAAAGAATGAATATATATGGTTTCTAGATTCAGGATGTAGCAACCATATGTCTGGAAACATTTCTATGTTTTCCATGATTAATGAAAATGTAAAGTCTTAAGTAACATTGGGGACATACAGTAAGGTCTATGTCATGGGAAAAGATAGAGTAACTATTTTGATAAATAAGGGAGAAATAAAAACCATATCAGATGTTTATTATGTGCCTGGTATGAAGTGTAACCTTTTTAGCATTGGAAAACTCATTCAGAAAGGCTACAATGTATTTTTTGAAGATGGTGTATGCACCATCTTGGATAAACCACCAAGAAAGCAATGTATTGCACAAGTGAAGATGACAAGGAACATAATGTTCCCTCTCAAGATGAGAGCATATTTGAAGAAAGGAGATGTCATTGTAGCAGTAAAACAAGAGACATACCAAAGAGAAGCCAAGAATGAAAACTAGTTATGGCACTTGAGATTTGGACATCTCAACTTTGGAGGTCTGAATTTGTTGCAAAGAAAAGGAATGGTAAAGGTATTACCATTGATTGAAAAGCTAGACAGCCTATGTGAAGGCTACATCTTGGGAAAACAACACATAGAAATCTTTCCATCAGGAAAGAGCATAAGGAAAAAGGCACCCTTAGAAATTTTCCATTCAGATTTGTGTGGACCAATGCAAACACCATCATTAGCAGGCAGTCATATTCTAACCTTTATTGATGATTACACAAGAAAAACATGGGTTTATTTCTTGAAGTTCAAGAGTGAAGTGTTTGAGAAATTTAGCCAATTTAAGGCTCTTATAGAGAATCAAAGTGGGCACCATATTAAAGTCTTAAGCACAGAAAGAGGAGGAGAATACATCTCTAAAGAATTTATGTGTTTTTGCAGAGAAAATGGGATTCACAAAAAATTTACAGCAAGGTATATACACCGCAACAAAATGGAGTTGCTGAAAGGAAAAATAGAACCATCATGGATAGGGTAAGAAGCATGTTGAAGGCAAAACATTTTCCAAATGAATATTGGACTGAAGTTGTACATTGTGCAGCATACATCTTGAATAGATGCCCAACCAAAGCTATAATGAACATAGTTCCAGAAGAAGCATGAAGTGTCAAAAAATAGTGTGTCACCCACATGAGAGTTTTCGGTTGTGTGGCTTATGCACACATTCTGGATCAGCTAAGGAACAAGTTGGACAGTAAGGGGGAGAAGTGCATATTTATTGGATACAGTGAAGAATCAAAGGCATACCAACTATATAACCCTTCCACGAAGAAGTTTTTTATAAGTAGAGATGTACAATTTATTGAGGAAGAAGCTTGGGATGGAAGCATCGATAAAATAGTGAATGTTAAAAGTTGTTTGTCTCATGATGAGGATGAGGAAGAGATGGCTGAAAGACATCCCTCATTAGCAACACCACCTCCACCAACATAAGGACAGCAAGGAACACCACAATCAAGTATGAGAACACCCTTGAGAAGTGATGACAGTATTTCTCCAAGCACATCACAAGGAGTAGATTTAAGTGCTTCTACAAGCACAAGTTCACCAAGTGAAAGAGGAATCGGATTCATAAGTCTGAGTGAAATATATGTGCAAGAGGCAGAAAATGAAGGTATGAACTCTTTATTTGCATTATATTGTTATGTAGAGGATCCTATTCATTTTGAAGAAGCTGTGAAAGATAAGAAATGGATAGATGCAATGGATGAAGAGATAAATGCCATAGAGAAAAACAAAACATGGGAACTAGTTGATCTCCCAAAGGCAAGAAATTCATTGGAGTAAAATTGGTTTATAAAACCAAGAGCAATGATGAAGGTAAGATTGAAAGGCACAAGGCCAGACTTGTTGTCAAATGCTACAAGCACAAAAAAGAAGAGATTATGAGGAAACTTTTGCACCGGTTGCAAGAATGGGAATAGTAAGAGTAGTGTTGTCCATAGCAGCACAACACAAGTGAAAAGTTTACCAAATGGATTTGAAATCAACATTCCAGAATGGAGTATTGATGGAAGAGGTTTATGTTGAACAACCTCTGGGCTATGTGAAAGAAGGCCAAGATCACAAAGTATGAAGATTGAAAAAAGCTCTGTATGGGCTGAAACAAGCACCAAGAGCATGGTATAGTAGGATAGATGCCTATCTACTAGAAAATGGGTTTGAGAAATGTGAAGGAGAACCTACATTATACATCAAGGAGAAATATGGAAATATGATCATTGTTGTTTTGTATGTTGATGATGTGATCTTTACAGGTAATGATGCTTACCTCATTAAGAATTTAAAAACAATCATGAAGGATGAATTTGAAATGATTGGTATGGGATTGTTGAGATACTTCTTAGGAATAGAAGTAGAGAAAAATGAAAATAAAATTTTTATTTCTCAAGAAAAACATGTTAAAGAAGTTTTGGAAATATTTAACATGCAGGATTGCAAGGCAACAATTACTCCTACAATGATGGGAGTGAAGTTAAGCAAAGAAGACAACAACAAGGATTTTGATCCAAGTTTGTACAAGAGCATAGTTGGCAACCTCATGTATTTGACTGCAACTAGGCTAGATATTATGCATGTTGTGAGTTTAATTTCAAAATTTATGGAAAGGCAAAAGGAGAAACATTGGCAAGAAGCAAAAAGAATTATGAGGTATGTGAAAGGAACAAAAAGGTATGGTATTTTATACACCACTTCAGAAAATTTTGCATTGATTGGATATACTAACAGTGATTGGGCTATAATTATAGATGATAGGAAAAACACCTCTGGATATGTTTTTCATATGGGATCAGGAGCCATTTCATGGGCTTCTAAGAAACAACCAATTGTGGCTTTATCAATAGCAGAGGCAGAGTATGTCACAGCTACAGCGGCAGCATGTCAAGCAATCTGGATGAGAAAAATGTTGAGGAGCTTATGTTATGAACTGGTAAAAGGCACAACAATTTTTGTGATAATAGCTCAGCAATAGCATTATCAAAGAATTCAGTGTTTCACAAAAGGACGAAACACATTGATGCCAAGTATCACTACATCATAAAGCTAGTGAACAATGGGGAAATTGTTTTGCAACATTGCAGAACCCAAGAGAATTTTGCTGATATCTTGACAAAACCATTGGGGCAAAAGAGTTTTACTTAATTAAGAAAATGTCTGGGTATGGAAGAGAACCCAACAGTTGAATTTAAGGGGGAGCGTTGAGATATTAAATCCAAAAAAGCAGACTATACAGGAGGATAGAAGGAGAAATTTTTTTTTATTTTGTTTAAACTTACACTCCATCCTGCATTGAAGTTTTGATTTTAAAACCTGCAAGTTCATTTCTTTGTTTAAATGGCCGTAGCCTGTTTTGTATGTAAAAGCCGTGGTTGACCACACAAACGTCCGATTCATAAAGCCCTACCATACCCGCATTAAAACATACACCAACCGCCTACATCAGCACCCTCTAAACCATGCGATGAACCATACCCTACCACTGCTGCATCACAAACACGTGGACCAATCTACATCGTATCGAAAATCTCTATGCCTACGTCAATAGGGCAGAAAATGGATGCGATAAGGCTTTATCCAATACACTTGAATTCTATTAGAGTCCATCGTTGGGTCTGCTGCCATCCAAAATAAATCTGTTCGCATAGCCTTGGAGTCCAGTTAGCCATCAGCGGAATGGATGTGATAAACCATCAAAAAGAATTTTGTTTAAGATTTTTAAATCCTCGATAAGGCATGTGTGTAAGGTTCAAACTTTAGGTTAAGTTTTTTTATGTTTTAATGATTTTCTTTTAATAAGGCAGTATATGTTTTGACTCTTTGATATATATATAAAATTTTTAATATATATAATTTTTAGTTTGTTATATATATATATATATATATAGCAACAGAGAGTAGTGTAAGGTTCATAGACTGTGTATTGTTTTGAAAAGAGCCCGAAGGCTAAAGCAGAGAGTGTGTTAAAAATAGAGTTTTTTTTGCATAGACTGTGTATTGTGAAGAAAAATCTAGAAGGCAGAAAGAAGAAGATATAGAGAAAATTTCAACACTACGTGTGCAGCAGCTTGTTTTTTTTTAAAGCCAGAACAACAATTCTATGGCGACATTGTAATAGTTTTTTTTTTTTAATTTTAATGAAATAGTATTTTTGTGCCATCTTTGTCCAGAATTTTTACATTAAATCTCTGTGTTGAAGTTGAGGAATTTTATTTCTTCTATTGTTTGGAATCATTCAGAAATTCCAACATGGTATCGAAGCTAGTCCAGGCTCTTCGAAATTTGTCAAAGAAGCTGAAGGAAGGAGTTTGTTGCAGCTTTTGATCGGCGGAGTAAAGGCTCAGCAAAAGCAAGGTATTTTACAAAAACATAGTTTTGTTTTGTTGTAAAAGAGTGCAGCCCAGAGGAATCTTTTTAAAGACATAGTATATCTCTCAGCAGTGAGAAATTTTATTTAAAAACACAGTCAAGTTTTTTTTTAAGCATAGTTCAGTAAAATAGCTATGGCAGGAGCCAGCATAAGCACGAGTATGGGAAATACTCAACTCCCACAGTTTAATGGGAAGAACTATGACTATTGGGAAATCATAATGACAGCCCTGTTTTCCTCTCAATATTTATGGGAGCTAGTTGAAGATGGTCTAGAAGAACCAACAGATGAGCAAGATTTTAATGCATTAATACAAACAGAGAAGGATTTTCTAAAGAGTAATAGGAAGGAGGACTCAAAAGCCCTCTTCTATATCTATCAAGCAGTGCATGAAATTTTATTTCCAAGGATGCATGGGATACCCTCCAAACAATCTTTCAATTTATGGAGAAGGTAAAGACAACAAAGCTTCAATTAATTAGAAGAGATTTTGAAGTTATTTGCATGAAAGAGTGTGATATAATAGACTCATTTTTTACTTTATTGATTGGATTGGTTACCCAAATGAGATCTCATAGAGAGGCAGTAGAAGAAAGAAAAATAGTAGAGAATTTATTAAGGAGCTTACCCTCAAGATTTGATGTGATAGTCACAACCATTGAAGAGACAAAGGATCTCTCAAAGTTTATTGTTGATGAACTTCATGCATCATTGATGACACATGAACAAATATTGGGTAGAACAACAAACTCATCTTTGGAGCATGCCTTTAAGACCCAAATGTCCTTTGGAAGAGGAAGAGGTCAAGGCAGAGGAAACTACAGAGGAAAAGGAAGAGATAGAAGCCAAAACAGAGGAGGAAGAAATAGCCCTACAAATACAAGTGGAAGGGGCAGCAATCAAAATCAGAACCAAGGCCAAGGCAGTAGTGAGCAAGGTGGAAAAAATCAAGCACATGGACAAAGGTATGATAAATCCCAAGTCCAATGTCAGTACTGTAAGAAGTATGACCATTATGCCAATAAATTTAGGAAGAAACAGAGTGACATGGGTAGTAGACCCAGTGCTAATTTTAATAAAGAAAATATCAGTCAAGAGAATTTCTTTTTAGCATGTAATATCGTTGAAGAAAAGAATGAAGATATATGGTTTCTAGATTCAGGATGTAGCAACCATATGACTGGAAACATTTCTATGTTTTCCATGATTGATGAAAATGTAAAGTCTCAAGTAACATTGGGGATAGAAAGTAAGGTCTTTTTCATGGGAAAAGGCAAAGTGTTTTGACAATGAAGGGAGAAATAAAAACCATATCAGATGTTTATTATGTGCCTAGTATGAAGTGTAACCTTTTGAGCATTGGACAACTCATTCGGAAAGGCTACAATGCATTTTTTGAAGATGATGTATGCACCATCATGGATAAACCACCACGCAAGAAATGCATTGCACAAGTGAAGATGACAAGGAACGGAATGTTCCCTCTCAAGATGAGAGTAGATTTGAAGAAAGGAAATGCCATTGCAACAGTGACACAAGATACATACCAAAGAGAAGCCAAGGATGAAAACTGGTTATGGCACTTGAAATTTGGACATCTCAACTTTGGAGGTCTGAATCTGTTGCACAAAAAAAGAATGGTAAAGGGATTACCATTGATTTAAAATTCAGACAGCCTATGTGAAGGCTGCATCTTAGGCAAACAACACAGAGAAAGCTTTCCATCAAGAAAGAGCATAAGGGAAAAGACACCCTTACAAATTGTCCATTCAGATTTGTGTGGACCAATGCAAACACCATCATTAGTAAGCAGTCATTATATGTTGACCTTTATTGATGATTACACAAGAAAAACATGGGTTTATTTCTTGAAGTTGAAGAGTGAAGTGTTTGAGAAATTCTTCCACTTTAAGGCTTTTGTAGAGAATCAAAGTGGGCAGCATATTAAAGTCTTAAGAAGAGACAGAGGAGGAGAATACATCTCTAAATAATTTCTGCGTTTTTGTAGAGAAAGTGGGATTCACAAACAATTTACAGCAAGGTATACACCGCAGCAAAATGGGGTTGCTGAAAGGAAAAATAGAACCATCATGGATAGGGTAAGAAGCATGTTGAAGGAAAAACATTTTCTAAATGAATATTGGGCTGAAGTTGTACATCGTGCAACACACATCTTGAATAGATACCCAACCAAAGTTGTAATGAACAGAGTTCCAGAAAAAGCATGGAGTGGCATATAACAGTGTGTTACCCACATGAGAGTTTTCAGTTGTGGGGCTTATGCACAAATTCTGGATCAGCTAAGGAATAATTTGGACAGTAAGGGGGAGAAGTGCATATTTATTGGATAAAGTGAAGAATTAAAGGCATACCGCCTGTATAACGCATCCACCAAGAAGTTTTTTATAAGCAGAGATGTACAATTTATTGAGGAAGAAGCTTGGGATGGAAGCATTGAGAAAACAGTGAATATTAAAATTTGTTTGTATCATGATGAGGATGAGGAAGAGATGGCTGAAAGACATCCCTCATTAGCAACACCACCTCCACCAACACAAGGACATCAAGGGACACCACAAGTAGGTATGAGAACACCCTTGAGAAGTGATGACTGTGCTTCTCCAAGCACATCATAAGGAGTAGATTTGAGTGCTTCTACAAGCACAAGTTCACCAAGTGAAAGAGGAACCAAATTCAAAAGTCTGAGTGAAATCTATGAGCAAGAGGAAGAAAATGAAGGTATGAACTCTTTATTTCCATTATATTGTCATATAGAGGATCCTATTCATTTTGAATAAGCTATGAAAGATAAGAAATGGATAGATGTTATGGATGAAGAGATAAATTCCATAGAGAAAAAAAAAACATGGGAACGAGTTGATCTCCAAAAAGGCAAGGAAGTCATTGGAGTAAAATGGGTTTATAAAACCAAAAGCAATGCTAAAGGTAAGATTGAAAGGCACAAGGCCAGAATTTTTTTCAAAGGCTACAAGCAGCAACAAGGCCCAAGAGATTATGAGGAAACTTTTGCACCGGTTGCAAGAATGGGAACAGTAAAGCAGTGTTGTCCATAGTAGCACAATACAAGTGGAAAGTTTACCAAATGAATGTGAAATCAACATTCCTGAATGGAGTATTGATGGAAGAGTTTTATGTTGAACAACCTATGGGCTATGAGAAATAGGCCAAGAGCACAAAGTATGTAGATTGAAGAAAGCTTTATATGGGCTTAAACAAGCACCAAGAGCATGGTATAGTAGGATAGATGCCTATCTACTAGAAAATGGGTTTGAGAAATGTGAAGGAGAACCCACAATATACATCAAGGAGAAAGATATTAAGATGCTCATTGTTGTTTTGTATGTTGATGATGTGATATTTACAGGTAATGATGCTTACCTCATTGATAATTTTAAAACAGTGATGAAGGATGAATTTGAAATGAATGATATGGGATTGCTAAGATACTTCTTAGGAATAGAAGTAGAGAAAAATGAAAATAAAATTTCTATTTCTCAAGAAAAGTATGTTAAATAAGTTTTGGAAATATTTAACATGCAAGATTGTAAGGCAGCAAGTACTCCTACAGTGATGGGATTGAAGTTAAGCAAAGAAGACATCAACAAGGATTTTGATCCAAGTTTGTACAAGAGCATAGTTGGCAGCCTCGTGTATTTGACTGAAACTAGGCCATATATTATGCATGATGTGAGTTTGATTTCCAAATTTATGGAAAGGCCAAAGGATGCACATTGGCAAGCAGCAAAAATAATTCTAAGGTATGTGAAAGGAACAAAAAGGTATTGTATTTTATACACCACTTCAGAAAATTTTGAATTGATTGGATATATTGACAGTGATTGGGTTTGAAGTATAGATGATAGGAAAAGCACCTATGGATATGTTTTTCATATGGGATCAGGAGCCATTTCATGGGCTTCTAAGAAATAGCCAATTGTGGTTTTATCAATAGCAGAGGCAGAGTATGTGGCAGCTACAGCAGTAGCATGTCAAGCAGTTTGGATGAGAAGAACATTGAGGAGTTTGTGTTATGAACAGGTAAAAGGCACAACAATTTCTTGTGATAATAGCTCAGTTATAGCTTTATCAAAGAATTTAGTGTTTCACAAAAGAACAAAACACATTGATGCCAAGTATCATTGCATCAGAGAGCTGGTGAACAATGGGGAAATTGTTTTGCAACATTGCAAAATTGAAGAGCGGTTTGCTGATATCTTGATAAAAACATTGGGGCAAAAGATTTTTAATTATTTAAGAAAATGTCTGGGTATGGAAGAGAACCCAGCAGTTGAATTTAAGGGGGATTATTGAGATATTAATTCCAACAGCACATAATATACAGGGGGACAGAAGGAGCAGAATTTTTTTTTTTATTTTGTTTAAAGTTACACTCCATCCCGCAATGAAGTTTTGATTTTAAAACCTGGAAGTTCATTTCTTTGGTTAAATTGTCGTAGCCTATTTTGTATGGAAAATTCGTGGTTGACCACGCAAACATACGATTCATAAAGCTCTGCCATACCCGCATTAAAACATACACCAACCGCCTACGTTAGCACCCTCTAAACCATGCGATGAACCATGCCCTACCACTTCTGCATCACAAACATGTGGACCAATCCACATCATTTTGCAAATCTTTGTGCTTGGATCAATAGGGCAGAAAATGGATGTGATAAGGCTTTATCCAATACACTTGAATTCGATTGGAGTCCGTCATGGGGTCTATTGCCATCCAATAGAAATCCGTTCGCATAGCCTTGGATTCCATTCAGCCATTAGCAGAATGGATGTGATAAACCATCAAAAAGAATTTTGTTTAAGATTTTTAAATCCACGAAAAGGCATGTTTGTAAGGTTCAAACTTTAGGTTAAGTTTTTTTATGTTTTAATGATTTCCTTTTAATGGGGCAACATATGTTTTGACTCTTTCATATATATATATATATATATGTGTGTAAGTTTTAATATATATATATATATATATATTATAAGCTTGCAAAGTTTATAATATATATAATGTTTAGTTTGTTATATATTATAAACTTTGCAAGCTTATAATATATATATATATATATATACATATGTACATATCAACAGAGAGTAGTGTAAGGTGCATACACTATGTATTTTTTTGAAAAGAGCCCGAAGGCTAAAACAAAGAGTGTGTTAAAAATAGAGTTTTTTTTGCAAGACTATGTATTGTGAAGAAAAAACTAGAAGGCAGAGAGAAGAAGACAGAGAGCAAATTTCAACACTGCGTGTGTAGTAGCTTGTTTTTTTTTTAAAGCCAGAACAACAGTTCTATGGCAACATTGTAATAGTTTTTTTTAAGTTTAATGAAATAGTAGTTTTGTGCCATTTCTGTCCAGAATTTTTACATTAAATCTCTGTGTTGAAGTTGAGGAATTTTATTTCCTCTATTGTTTGGAATTATTAAGAAATTCCAACATTTTCTTCACTGCAAACGCGTAAAGAAAATTTAAGAAAAAAAATTGATGGCATTTTGCTCTTACCTTTCTTCTATGGATCTACTTGCCCAGGGATTTTCTAATCCTTCCTCAGCTCTTATACTAATTGTTGGATAGGCATAGGATTCAAACACAAAAATAACACAAATATTTCACACATAAAAGAATGAGCTACGACTCTTCAATTAATCTTCAAGCACTCTAAATCACAATTAATAATGAGATGGGTGAAAAGTATTTAACCTAATTGACATGCACACACTCTCACATAGCTGAAATTGATGAACTCACTTAACTCACTCGCCAAATTTATTTATCACTCAACTCAACTAACTCACTTAACTTATTTTCTAACAATACATGTGGGAGGTAATTACTTATTTTAACACGAAGTAGTTTTTCTCCTCCTGGCTCGGCATCGTCGACTCCTTGTGGCAATCCTACACTACCTATTCCTCCGCCCTCAGCAGCTGGCAGGACGTCTTCACCGAAGCCGGCGGCAAGGCCAACTATTTCATCGTGCCCTTTTTCCTAACCAGTGGAGGTTTGGGGGACGTACAGGCCAAAATCAACCAATTCAATGATATTATAGATGGTCTCATGGCATGGGACACCTCCGCCTAGCCTTACTACGACTCCACCGACCAAACGCCATCGGGTAACAAGGACAACAACTATCTGCAGACCTGTAACGAAAAGGGTAAGGTGTACATGGCTACCCCCAGCCCTTGGTTTTTCAAAAACATCTAGAGCGATAGCTGTTGCTCGTCGGCGTTCATGAATTCCGACAAAGACAATTGCAATTTCCAAGTGAAGGGCAATTACGAGGGCCCCCTCCTCTGGTTCACCCGATGGCAACAGATCATAAGCCTCAGTCGTCATCTTGTCAAGATCGCCACGTGGAATAACTGGTTAGAGAGCTCCTACGTGGCACCTCTGCTAAGCATAACGCCAAGAGCGTGGCGAGCTTCACCCACAAAGAGTACTTGAATGTGGACAAGCATTACATATGATGGTACGAGACGAGCAGCGAGACTACGGTGATGGAGGACGGTCTTTACTTGTTCTATTACACCCAATCCAAGAACGATATTTCCAGCAGGGATAGTTGCATAGTGTTGCACTTTGAGCAACTGAGCGATAAAGTATACGTGACCGCAGTGCTAACTAATGCTTCCACCATAGTGTTGAATTCTGGGAGCGCTAATTCCCAGCCGTTCAGTGTTCCAGCGGGGATTAACACATACAATATGGATTTCAACGAAGGGCAGCATTCTGCCACGTTAAGCCGTGGAGGGTCAGTGGTGAAATCTGTGAATGGAGGCATCCAAATCAGCAACAACGGCATCTCACACTACAATTTTAACGTTTATTCCACTTCTACATCATAATAGAATGAAGATCTCTCTATTTACAAATAAATTTGGTTACCCATGGGTTCTCGCTATGGTTGCAACTTGCAACCAAGTGAAGGCAGGTAAGGTTTGAATAAGAACCTGCGCCAAATAATGATCTCATGTTTCGTATTGTTGTAGCATTGCTTATGAAATAATTTGAAATAATCTCCACAATTGAAGTTTTAAAATCGTGTGTTTTGATTCAAATATAATTAGAAATTGTTTTTATATATTTTGATTCAAATATAGGTATGAGGGATTGGGATTGAAACTACTAAAATGAATCACATAGCTTTACCTGGTAATGAAGATTCCAAAAAATTATCTTCTCCCAAATTTATTTTGGCTCAATCACACTTAAGTGTGTAGTTTTCTCCCCACAATCAAATCCACTTAAATTGCTACCTTATTTGCAAAATCTTACCAAGTATTATGCATCATGAACCATTCAAGTAGAGCTCTTTTTACTCTTTGTATTTAAGGATGACGTGTTTCCCTAGTGGATGATATTAGATATCTTTTTTAAGATTCAACTACATTAAGTAATTCACTCATTTATAGCCAGTTCTATAAGAAATAATCATAACTAATTCAAATATAATTGAAAAGAAAAAGAAATCTAATTGAAAAAAAAAAGAAATATAATTGAAAAAAATGGTGTTTTTGAAACAAGGCTGGAGACAAATGAAAACGACAAAATAGAATTGACTGAAAAAATAAAATTTAAATTGAAAATAAATTCGTGGCTTGCTCATGGCATTTAATATGCAATAAAAAAATTAAAAAAAATTGAATTTAAATTTGAAATAAATTTGCGCCCAATCCAATTTCAAGAGTGTGTTAACGGATATGGCGTCAGGTTGGCTAGACTTAACGGAAAACAAGTAGCCAGAATTTAGCCTACGCATATTTTTTAAAAACACTTAAATTTTATATCATTTTTAAAAGTATTTAACTATTTTCAAAATAAAATATTTATAAAACTTTTAATGATAAAACTGTGTTATTGGGCCAAGATGTACAAAGTATTATGATTTTAATGTGTAAGTATATCAAAATAAAAAGACAAAAAAAAAATTTAAATAATGTTGGCTTAAAGAGTGACTTGTATAACAATATAAATAAACAATAAAAATCATTAAAAATATTTTTTGGCAATATAAATTTAAAATATGAAGAAGTTTGGGAACACTCAAAATAGATATATGGTTAATAAATAAAAATATAAATAAACAAAGATATGGTAAATAAATAAAACCTCTTTTTATATTTACTTAAGAAGTATGGTAAATAAATAAAAATATAAATAAACTAGAGGTATGGTAAATAAATAAAACCTATTTTTTATATTTATTCACTAAACTCAAAAAAAGGACTTTATTCAGGTGAAGTCTATCTATCAATAACATGGCAAATACCATATTTTATAAAAGAGTTATAAAGACTCAAGGTAAATTGATAAAAATTTATCATAAGATTAGAAATCAACATCTAATTATATACTGACCCTATGGGTCAAATACCATCCACTAAATTATTATTAATACCATGTAGAAAAACATTATTAACCTTAAAATTAATATTAAAATATTTTAATGTTAGGGTTAATATTATTATTATTATTATTAAATCTAATATTCATATTAATATATTATAATATTAAAATTATTAAATTTAATAACTTTGAATTAATATAATATTAAATTTGTTATATTATAATATATATTAATATATCATAATATATATATTAACTCTAGATATATATGGGAGGGAATAAAAAAGACATATGATAGAGGTGGAGAAATAGGGGATTGACAAGGGAGAGATGGAGATAAATTGAAGGAGAGGGGAGAGGAGGAATGAAGAAAGAGAGAGAGAGGGAGAGGAGTGAGAGAGGTAGAGAAGGGTAAGAGAGGGAGATGGAGACATAGAGATAGAGGTGGGAGAGAGAGAAGGAGAGAGGATTGGAGGGTAGAGAAAGAGAGAGAGAGAAGGGGGGAGGGAGAGGGAGGTAGGAGAGAAAGGGAGAGAGAGGAAGGATGAGAGGAGGAGGAGAGAGGGATGGATAGAGAGATGGAGTTGGAGGGGAAGAGAGTGGGGGAAGAAGAAAGACATAGAGAGAGAGAGAGAGGGAGTGACAAATGAGATATGTAGAGAGAGTAAGTATGTATAGGGGTGAGATAAAGATACATAGAAGGAGTGATGGAGACAAGGGGGGAGAGAAGGAGAGAGAAGGAGAAAGGGAGGGATATAGTAACATAGTTGGAGAGAGATATATAGTGATGGGGGAAGAGAGAGGATTGGAGGGAAGAGAAAGAGAGGGGGAGGGGAATAGAGGGAGGATGGAGAAAGGGACAGAGAGGAAGGAAAAGAGAGAGTACTTGAGAGAGAGGAAGAGAGTGACGGGGAAGAGAGAGGAATGTAGGGGGGGAGAGAGAGGAAGAGAGAGGGAGGTAGGAGAGAAACTGAGAGAGAGGAAGGAAAAGAGAGGGGACTTGAAAGAGGGGAGGAGAGAGGGAGGGAGATAGGAGGAGAGGGAGCGATAGAGAGATGGAGTTGGAGGGGGATAGAGGGAGGGATAGAGATATGGAGATGGATGGGGAGAGAGGGAGGGAATAAGAAAGACATATAGATTGAGTATTGGAGAGACAGAGAGGGAGAATTAGGGGAGTTTTGAGGTCTAAAATGGGCCTCCTATGGAAATTATAAAATAATAGTGGAAATAATAAAATAATATTAGATTACATCATCAAATTTTAGAGGGAAAAAATAATAAAACTACTTTTTCAACTCGCATTTTCAACTTATCTCCCTAATTTTTAATTCAAATTTTGAGTGGAAACACTCATTGGATGTTGGGTGTGGAGCCTGATTTTCTTCCTGATTCAAAGATCCTTGTTTTAGCTGGATGTATACCCCAGGAAAATTGTACACCCTTGCATGTAGGGGGGTGCGAGGGGGAATTGTCTCTTCATTTTGCTGGGTAATAGAAAGGAAGGACTGGCTGTTCAGGGTGGAAATAGCCCAAACTGGGTGAACCACGTATATCTATGTCTCTCTGGTTTTATATGTTTTGTGTGCTTGTATTTTCCGCATATTTTATGTGTTGCATTGCTCTGTAATATTTAATTTTCTAACAACTGATATCAGAGCCGAAGGTATATTTGGCTGATAAACTCGCAGGAAAGAAGGGTTCCTAGTTCGAGTGGGACCAATGGTGGAAGATGCTAAGTTTAGGGTCGAGAAATTTAACGGCCAAAACTTCCCGCTGTGGAAGATGTAGATGGAAGATTATCTGTATCAGAAAGATTGTACCTACCATTGAGCAGAAAAGCAAAGAAGTCGGTGGCCATGACAGACGCAGAATGGAACATTCTCGATAGAAAGGCACTCAGAACAGTATGGTTGTGCCTTCCGGCGTCAGTCGCCTTTAATATTTCGAAGGAAAAAACAACAGAGGGTTTGATGCAGACGTTGGCGAAACTATATGAAAAACCCTCGGCCTCAAACAAGGTATTTCTTATGAAACGACTATTTAATATGAAAATGTCGGAAGGTGGATCTGTTGCAGACCATTTAAATGATTTTAATACAGTTACTAGTCAATTAAGTTCTGTAGGGGTAAAATTTGATGATGAAGTTAGAGCTCTGTTATTTCTGTGCTCATTGCCAGAAAGCTAGAATGGTTTAGTTATGGCCATTAGTAATTCTGTCTCTGGATCTAGTACTTTAAAGTTTGATGATGTTGTCGATGCTATCCTTAGCGAGGAAATGCAATGGAAAAGATCCGGTGAGACATCGGGTAATGCTTTGAGTGCAGAGTCTAGGGGAAGAAGAATGGAAAGAGGAAAGAGCTCGGAATATCGCAGTAAATCAAGAAAAGACAGATCCAAGTCCAGATCGGGGATAGTGTGCTGGAAATGTGGAAATAAAGGACACCTAAAGAAAGACTGTAGATCTCGAAAGGGAAAAGAAGGAGATTCACAACAAGAAAATAATCATGAAGCAAATGTGACAGGTGATGTGTTACAAGATGCTTTGATTCTTTCTTTCAAAAATGTTACTGATTCTTGGGTTGTAGATTCAGGGGCTTCATTCCATGCCACACCTGATAAGAAATATTTTCATGACTATGTTCAAGGAGATTTTGGACAAGTTCGTTTGGGTGATGATAAACCCCGTAAAATTGTTGGAATGGGTAAAGTTCTTGTAAAACAACAGAATGGAAACCAATGGCTACTAAAGGAGGTAAGGCATGTTCTAGATCTAAAGAAAAATCTGATTTCAACAGGGAAGTTAGGTGGTGAAGGTTGTGTGACAACTTTCACATATAAAGCTTTGAAGGTCACCAAAGGAGCCCTGGTAATAGCAAAAGGAGAAAAAGTTGGTACATTGTATTTATGCAATGGTATTTCTAACTCTGTTAATGCTTTAACTTCCAAAGGAGCAGATGTAGCATTATGGCATCATAGGCTCGGACATATGAGTGAGAAGGGGATGAAGATTCTTCACTCAAGAAATTTGTTGCCAAGTTTGAAGAATGTTGATTTGGATTTCTGTGAGAATTGCATTTATGGAAAACAAAAGAGAGTCGGATTTCTCAGAGTTGGGAAAGAAAAGAAGAGAAAAAAATTGGAGCTTGTGCATACAGATGTATGGGGACCGACTCAGGTATCATCTCTCGGTGGTTCTCACTATTATGTTACGTTTATTGATGATGCAACTAGAAAAACTTGGATTTATTGTATTCAAAATAAATCTGATGTATTTGATACTTTCAAGAAATGGAAAGCTTTGGTTGAGATTGAGACATGAAAGAAGTTAAAGTGTTTCAGATCAGACAATGGAGGTGAATATTGCAGCAAAGAGTTTGATAGGTATTTTTCAGAGCATGGAATTTGTAGAGAGAAGACAGTTCCAAGAACACCACAAGAAAATGGTGTGTCAGAAAAGATGAACAGAACAATCATGGATCGTGCAAGGTGCATGAGATTGCATGCAGGATTGCCTTTACAATTTTGGGCAGATGCTGTAGATACTGTTGTTTATCTAATAAACAGAGGGCCTTCAAGTTCCTTGGATGGTTGTATTCTAGAGAAAGCATGGACAGGTAAAAAGGTAAACTACTCTTTTTTAAAGCCATTTGGTTGTGAGGCCTTTGTCCATATTAATAAAGAAAATAGAACAAATCTTGAGGAAAATCAAAGAAATGTACCTTTATTGGATATGGTGCTAATGATTTTGGTTATCGCTTATATGATTATGAAAATCACAAAATCATTAGGAGCAGAGATGTAATATTCAATGAAAAGGTCTTGTTTAAGAATCAGTTGCAGGAAAAGAAACAGGAAAAAGAAAGCAAGGAATATGCGGTTCTTTATGAGATAAATGAAAAAGTAAAGGTGCCTGAAAATGATAATAATCAACAACCAAAACAGCAACAGGCACCTCAAACACCTGAAAGTGGTGTTAGAAGATCTACCAAGATAAGTAGACCCCCTGAACGATACTCTCCTTCATTGTATTATTTATTGCTGACTGATTCTGGTGAACCTGAATGTTATGAAGAAGCAATGCAGGTTGAAAGCAGGAAGAAGTGGGAGCTAGCCATGGAAGAAGAGATGGACTCCTTAATGCATAACCAGACTTGGGACTTAGTCAGGTTGCCTGCAGGTAAAACTACATTGCAGAATAAATGGGTTTACAGGCTGAAGGAAGAAGATGGAGGAAAACAGAGGTACAAAGCTAGACTTGTGGTGAAGGGGTTTGCACAAAAGAAAGGTATTGATTTTGATGAAATATTTTCTCCTTTTGTTAAGATGAATTCAATCAGAACTATCTTAAGTCTTGTAGCAGTGGAAGATTTACATCTTGAATAGTTAGATGTAAAGACAACATTTCTCCATGGAGATTTGGAGGAAGAGATATACATGCAGCAACCAGAAGGATATGAGGTCAAAGGGAAAGAAAAATTGGTGTGTAGGTTAAAGAAGAACTTGTATGGCTTAAAACATGCTCCAAGGCAGTGGTATCTAAAATTTGACAAGTTTATGTCTGAACAAGGTTATAATAGATGTCACTCTGATCATTGTGTTTATCTAAAAAGGCAAAATGATGGCAGCTATATTATATTGATATTGTATGTAGATGACATGCTTGTTGCAGGATCTAACATGCAGGAAATAAATGTGCTCAAAATAAAATTGGCAAATTCATTTGCAATGAAGGATTTGGGAGCTGCAAAACAAATCCTTGGTATGAGGATAACTAGAGACAGAAAAAATTGCAAATTAACACTGTCTCAGAATGAGTACATAGAGAAGGTGTTGAAAAGATTTAATATGCAGAATGCAAAACCAGTTAGTACACCTTTTGCTAGCCATTTCAAACTTAGTAAGGAGATGTGCCCAAAGACCCAAAAAGACATGGATTATATGTCTAAAGTTCCATATGCATCAGCAGTTGGAAGCTTAATGTATGCAATGGTCTGCACAAGGCCTGATATTGCACATGCAGTGGGAGTTGTAA
Source organism: Pinus albicaulis (assembly GCA_034641835.2). Classification (NCBI taxonomy): domain Eukaryota; kingdom Viridiplantae; phylum Streptophyta; class Pinopsida; order Pinales; family Pinaceae; genus Pinus; species Pinus albicaulis. Next base: position 562,590,914 of record CM076573.1, on the reverse strand, counting down.
GCAGGTACATGAATAATCCAGGAAAAGAACATTGGATAGCAGTAAAATGGATTCTCAGATATTTGAGAGGTACCACAAATCAAGCATTATGCTTTGGTGGTTCAAACATTGCTCTACAGGGATATGTTGATGCGGATATGGCAGGTGACAGAGATAACAGGAGGAGCACTACAGGATATGTATTTACTGTAGGTGGAACAACTGTCATTTGGGTTTCAAAAATCCAAAGTGTTGTTTGCACTTTCATGCTTAGAGAAAGCAAAAGTATGTGTTGCTAAGTGGTAATGATTTGGTTACAAAGGCTTATGGGTGAATTGAGTGAATGCATGATATGGGCACATTATACAGTGATAGCCAAAGTGCCATTCATCTTGCAAAGAACTCAGTATTTCATTCCAGGACTAAACACATAAAACTCATTTTTATTCCTACAGTTAGTATTAGGCAAATTGAAGCGGAAAAGATACACACTAGCCATAATCTTGTAGATATGCTGATAAAAGTTGTAACCAGGGAGAAATTGAGAATATGCTCAGTTTCAATTGGTCTTTAAGGATGAAAATAACTATGATAAATACTCAGGTACAAATAGTAGTCATTATCTAGCAAATGAAGCAGCGGTGGATTTGCTACAATTAGTATTCAAGTGGGATATTGTTGGGTGTGGAGCCTGATTTTTACGGTTCGGAAGATCATATTTTAGTTGGATATATACCCAGTGTGCCACCACGGGGGGGTGTATGGGGGGACTGTCCCCCTGCCAGGGGGCCCCCAAAGCGAGGGCCTCGCTCTGGGCAGTAGGGGCAGAGTAATGGCAACAGGCAGAAAGTTTTCAGAAAGCATGCCAGAAGCAAAAATAGTGTAAAAATTGCCTAAAAGTATGGTAATTTCTGGTCAATCAAAGCATTCATTAGGCAGGATGATCTAATGGTAGAAGGTCATGGTTTGAGTTTTATTTAGAAAACAACTTCCTAGCTTTGTGAGGGTGTTGTGTTAGAAGCTGCGTGTTGTTGTGCCATTCTGCGGCGGAAATGAATGAGAATGTGAGAAAGCAGGATATTCGACGGTCTTGTTGTAGGTTTTGTCTCTTCATTTTGCTGGATAATAGAAAGGAAGGACTGGCTATTCGAGGTGGACGTAGCCCAAACTGGGTGAACCACGTATATTTGTGTCTCTCTGGTTTTATATGTTTTGTGTGCTTGTATTTTCCGCATATTTTATGTGTTGCATTGCTCTGTAATATTTAATTTTCTAACATTGAATGCATAATTTAATTCATCATCCAAGGAGTACCCATGTTGCATACTGCCGATGGACCATGCTACACGAAAAATGATAAATACAAATCACGTTTTTTCATGTATTTCTCATTTTTCGTGTATCAGGGTCCATCAGAAGTATGAAACATGGGTACTCCTTGGATGAGGAATTAAATTATGCATCCAATGAGTGTTTCCACTCTAAATTTTAGTAAAAACTTAGGGAGATAAGTTGAAAATGCGAGTTGAAAAAATAGTTTTATTATTTTATTATTTTTTATTCTTTGTACTTTTTTACTCCAAAAATTGGTGAATCATCCCTCGTGGTTGACATCATCATCTTCAATCCTATTGGTTCTTATAAAGTTTATTTTTTTTGTACATTTTTCTTAGGAGGCCCATTTTAGACCTCAAAATTCCCTTAATGTGACAAGGGAGATGGAGAGAGAGTGTTTATGTTTGGGGGTAGTATAAAGATACAAACAAGGAGAGATTCAGAGACTGTGTATGTTTGGGGTAAGATAAAGAGACAAAAAAGGAGAGATGGGGAGAAGGGGGGAGAGAAGGAGAGAGAGGGGCATATAGTAAAAAAGTTGGAAGTGAAGATAAAGAGAGAGAGAGAGAGAGGTGGGAGAGAAAGGAAGAGAGAGGGAGTTAAGAGAGGTAGTGAAAGTGAGATGAAGATGGAGGGGGAGAGAGAGGGAGGTAAGAATAAAGACATAGAGAGTGAAAGGTGGAGAGAGAGAGAGGGGGGGGGGAGGTAAGAATAAAGACATAGAGAGTGAAAGGTGGAGAGAGTGTGTGTATGTTTGTGGTAAGATAAAGAGACAAAAAAGGAGAGATGGAGAGAAGGGGGGAGAGAAGGAGAGAGAGGGGCATATAGTAAAAAAGTTGGAAGTGAAGATAAAGAGAGAGAGAGGTGGGAGAGAAAGGAAGAGAGAGGGAGTTAAGAGAGGTAGTGAAAGTGATATGAAGATGGAGGGGGAGAGAGAGAAAGGTAAGAATAAAGACATAGAGAGTGAAAGGTGGAGAGAGAGAGAGAGAGGGAGTGATAAGGAATATGAAGAGAGAGGGAGAGAGGATATCAGGAGGGAAGAGAGATAGACACGGAGGAGAGGGAGGGAAGGGGAAGAGAGAGAGAGAGAGAGAGAGAGAGAGAGAGAGAAGGATGGAGTGATGATAGATAGTTTGGAGAAATAGAGTGTATTTTTTAGGGTTGATATAGAGAGACAGATCAAGAGAGAGATGTAGATGGAAGGTGGAGAGAAAGAAGAGATAGATGGAGACAAGAAGGGTGGGACAAAGAGATTGATAGATATGGAGTGAGAGAGCGTGTGTGTTTCGCGGGGTGAGATAAAGATACAAAGAAGGAGAGATAGAGGGATATAAAGATATAGATGGAGGGGGGAGAGAGGGAAGAATATTTCCTGCACTAGATGCATTTATTTCAGTGTAAGTGGTGATATCTAAATCTATTTGATTTCTTTCACTAGATGCATTGATTTTAGTGTATTTTTTGATTCCTAACGATATTTTATTACTTGCACTAGATGCACTGATTTCAGTGTAAATGGTGATATCTAATCCTATTTGATTTCTTGCACTAGATGCATTGATTTCAGTGTAAATGGTGATATCTAATCCTATTTGATTTCTTGCACTAGATGCATTGATTTTAGTGTATTTGTTGATTCCTAACGATATTTGATTACTTGCACTAGATGCATTGATTTCAATGTAGATGATTTATAATCCTATTTGATTTCTTACACTAAATGCATTGATTTCAGTGTAGATGGTGATTTCTAATCCTATTGATTGCTTGCACTATATGCATTGATTTTAATGCATATGTTGGTTTCTAATCCTATTTTCTTACTTGCGCTAGATGCATTGATTTCAATGTAGATGTTGATTTCTAATCCTATTTTATTACTTGTATTATATGCATTGATTTCACTATAGATGTTTTTATATAATCTTATTTGATTTCTTGCATTAGATGCATTGATTTTAGTGCATGTGTTGATTTATGATTTGATGTATTGGATGTATAATGGTACATTAATTTTAAATTCATTGGATTAATAATGTGCATTGATTTGAGTGTAAGCATAAAAAATTATTGATAATGTACATTTATTTTTGTGTTATAGTAATTAAACCTATTAATATTGGAGAACAAGAGAAACAAGGTATGACTCAAGCTAAATATTTAAATGATTTACCAGCCTAGATCCATCTTAACTCCGGATCTATCAAGCGCGAGAGGGATCAAATATCTAGAGGTGCAAAAGAGGTTTGCATATAGAGAGATTTGATCCCTCTCCGCCCTTGGAGTTAAGATAGATCTAGGATGGCTTATTTGTTTCATTTATTTTTTCTATAGTTAAATTGTTTCTACTTTTAGTATAATTATAAAAGAATTATGATTATTTTCTTTTTTTATCAGATATTTTATGTGGCTTAAAAAAAAAATTATTAGATATTTTATAGAGCTTATCAATCGGTAGGTTTAAATTAAAATTCATATACTTCCACCAAAACTAAATACTAAATAATATATTCAATTTTTGTTTCAAAATATTCTTGTCCCATCTGAAAGATTAGATCACATTTTCAGTAAAAAAATAAAAAATGAAATATGAAAATAGACTTCTACACATAAAAAATATATATAACTAATATTTACTATGTCAAAAATTACAAAGTATATTTAAATTAACATTTTTCATAAGCTCATAATGTAGATATAAATACATGTGCTCTAGTTCCATTGTTAGAATATTTTCTAGATGGTTTGAGATAACCAACCATGGCTATTTGGATAGAGTAAAAACTTATAAGAACATCTTTGGAATTTGAACGACATGGCAACAATTTTCTTTAAAAAAATACACTGATAATTGTACTCGGTTTTTTCAATATTTATAATAAAATAAAAACATATGTCATATGTAAGCATTCAAAGCTCCACATAGATTCTTATTTGCAAGGAAACCAGAAAGCAGCCAATATCCTGGCAAATTATGTTAAATGTTTAACTTTTAACATATCTTACCAATGCAACCAGCTGATCCAACCAGGGCAACATATCTAACCAAAATAATATAATTTCTCATCTGTAAGGTATTTAGTGCTCTAGATATGTATGTATTTTGCAAAAGAAACTAAGTTTAAATACTTCAATGCTAATATTTACAGTGTTAAAATTGGAAACAAGTGAAGAAAAAAAACAATGTTAAAATTGGAAACAAATGAAAAGAAAAAAGAAATTGGAAATATTTGTACACCCGATCCTTTTCAAGCCACAGTCAATCACATAAATGATCAAATGACTTGTTTAAATCTTTTTCTAGCCACAGAAAATCACATAAATGACCAAATGACTTATTTAAAATCTAATATGTTCTTATTCTTGTTGCTCTGGTCTTTAATATGCCCAATATAATCAAAACTGTGTTAAAAAATAAATCTATTAACTATTAATTAACTGGATCTCTAGGTGAGATACCTAGAGAGTGTACACACACTCATACAAGCTCTGACTATTGAGTCATATGAGCCTCAATTATATAGGCTTTCACACTAACGGGATGGTTTCAACCACTCCCTAGATATTAGGATTTGAGATCTAAGATTAGAGTCTCAATCCTATCTTCATCACAAAAACCTTCTAAGTTTAGGTTTCTCCATTACTTCCAACACTCCCCCTTAATGGAGAAAGGGTACTAAACAATAACATACGCCTGTTGGTCTAGTCTCAACTAGGCTTACAAAAAAAAACATGGAAAACTTGGTAACAAAGTTTTCATTTTTGTCTTTATGCTTGTGACTCCATACTTGTTCATTCTGAGGTGAGGCTTCATCTTCACTTTCCTCTCCGCGAGGTAGTGATGTATTTTCACGTCATTTATTTCCCAATGATGAAAAGCTTGAATTCTTATCCTCACCCTTTTCAAAATTATGACAGGCTGGATAGGAGAATTTTCCCAGGAACCTTCTAGTTCCATTGTCAACCATCTGAACGTCGGCGATAATGTCTTCATCATTTATTGATGCAACTTTTGTGTTGATTTCATAAAGACATGGTGTTTCAAGCCATGCTTCAAGAAGCTTCAATTATTCTTCAAACTTCATTGATTTTTCCTTGTTGTTGTTGCTAACGTCTACACACGCAGAAATATTCATGAGATCATCACTATTTAAATTCTCTAGAGCTTTTTCTTCTTCTGCCATGTCTTTGCAGTCGGATTCATGTGGCTCATCCAATTGATCTTCAACACTTTGTTCCTCTATACTCCCTTCCTCAAGAAAAACTATTGGGCCTTCTTGATCTTCAACCATATGTTCCTTTTTACTCCCTTCATGAGGAACAACTCATGAGTCTTCAATCTCACGTTGTTGCAGAACATATAGTATATCTAGATAATTGTGGTCATTAATAAAACCACCAAGCCTCGTGAAGAAAATATCATCAGGATTAAATATGTCTAAAAGTGCAGCCATATTGGAAAACTGTAGCTTTGTCTTGCTTCCAAATTTATTTTTGACTCCACTCGATTCTCTAAAGAACTCCAACAACCCCGTTACCACGTAGGTGGGAAACTTCTCCCTTTGATAGCTATTCAACTGTATAACCTTGCAGACTATGGCTTCTATGCCACACAACCAAATCTGAAGCAAAAAAAAACTGATGCATTGACCAAACTGCACCTCGTTGGCACTACCTCAACACTTTCAACAATCCACCCTGGTTGCATCAAACTACAATACACAACTTCAAATGTTTCTTTCCTTGCCTATACACAGGCCACTCCTTCTCCCTCCTTAATATCTTAGCAGCTACCAAAGATATCGAATTCATTGTTAAGAGTATGGAGCTTTCAAAGCCATTTATTTATGGAATAGACGTAATCCATGTAATTACTATACAATCTCACAGGTTTGGAATCGACTTCCTTCAAATGCTACAAGATCAAGTTCAAAGACATCAAAATTAAATATTGAAATAAGCGTATGTTGTCACCTCGATCCGTAGCCTTTATCCATGTTGAGCCATGCTCATTCCATGTCTGCATTAATGGCATCTAAACATAGCAATGTGGTCTATTTCAGATCACCGGGACAGTACCACGTTGCTAGTCAACAAGCTCAAGAACATCCACGAACACCAGATCGTTCCTATCCAACAGCTCCTTCCACAGCATAAGCAAAGGAAACAACAAACAATAGATTAATGAGGCACTCAGATCTCCCCCACTCTGCTGCTACTTCCATTACTAAGCCTCAAACAACCTTACGCATTAGGCTCCATCAAGATTGAAATCTGATCCACACTGTCGTCGTAGAAAATTCCGATTTGGAGCCTCGGCCATGAGGGAACCAGCACCGCCTCCACAACCCGACCTTGTAGCAGCTGCCACAAATCATCCTTCACCACAGCTACCACTGATCGACCACGCAAATGGTTTATGACCTCCTCTGTGACGAGTTGCCTCTACCACAGCCTGTCTCAGCCTCCTCTTCGATGGGCTGCTCCACCTATTCAGCGCTGCTGCCTCTCATCCTTCACAGGGACACAATTAAAAATCCTGTCTCCACGCACTCTGCTAAATCCGATGGACCATGCAACACAACCACGCGGGACTGTTTTGCAATTTTGTTAAAAAAATGCTTGCTGTAAAAAATGCATTGACAAAAAGTCCGAAGACATGTGAGAAAAAAATGCTTGCTGCAACGATCTAGTGCAGGCATCATTCATCCAAACATAAGCTATGTTTGCCTATAATCCTGGTCTTGAAGCCGACCAATGCCTTCAGATCTCCTCCCACAACATTAATTATTAAACTCGAGCTCTGCAACAATATCATGTGCACTGGTTGGCCTCCCGTTGGTCTCCAGAAAACAGAATTTCTATATGCTGTTATGCAACGAAGAACGTCGAACGCGGAAAAAAAATTTCCTACTCAGAGATCAATCATGCTATAGCAATGATCCACCATGGATCTTTACATCTTCAAATTCTACACATAGTGCAGGTCCTCTCAGCTTCGACCTGATGCTCTGATACCATGTTAAAAACTGAATCTATTAACTATTAATTAAATGGCTCTCCAGGTGAGATACCTGGAGAGTGTACACACACTAATATAAGCTCTGACTATTGAGTGAGATGAGCCTCAATTATATAGGCTTTCACACTAATGGGATGATTTCAACCACTCCCTAGATATTAGGATTTGAGATATAAGATTAGAGTCTCAATCCTATCTTCATCACAACAACCTTCTAAGTTTAGGTTTCTCCATTACTTCCAAAAAACTACACACGACCATAATTAAACACTGATCATTTATTTTATTCAACCAAAGCCCCCTGCTTTGGTGGTTTGGGAAAAGAGTGTAGGAATGAGGAGGAGCCTTTTGCCTATGGTCAAAATTCAAACTCAACAAATTTCACTTGAAATGTGGCAATTAATGAAATTTAAATTTTAATACATGATGTATGCATCATGCCATGATGGTTCAACAGAGGGTAAGGCATGACGTGAATACCAGTGGATGGATGAGATGGGAGTTGGAGGAGGCCAACTATTACCTCAGTCGGAAAAGGGATAAAAGAGAAGGGTCGGCAATATTCTCTCACGGTTACTGACAGTGCATTGAATAGCCTATAAACTGGGAAATATGGCTCGCCCAGTCTGATAGCGTGGTCATGCAATGATCCCACGCACTTGGCTGAAAAGAAGGTCAAATTGAACGTCAAATTATCCGTTGATGCACATCATAAATTTTACGATTAGTACGGTTGCCGGGTTAAATGTGGCATGGCAGACTACTTTAATATGCATTAAAAAAAAATGAATTTGAATTAGAAATAAATTCGCGGTCAGTGCAATTCCAATCGTGTGTTAATGGAGATGGCGATGGGTTGGCAAGATTAACGGAAAACAAATGGTTCTTGAAAATAATTGAAAAGTGTGATAGTTTCCACAAAATGTAATGACACTTAAAAAATTGAAAAGTTTGATGGTTTCCAAAAATCCAATACCATGACACGTGTAGTCTGATTGTTTCCACATAACCAAAAAGACGTTGCCATTACAATGCTACTTTGAAAAGCCATTTTTGAAGTATGGAAATGTCTGATGGCTTCCACAAAGCCATCTTTGATTTTTCCATGGATTTGACCACATCTGTGCAGTCGTTTTTCACACCCTTGCTATTCTTTTCAATGGAGGAGTCTTTCATTCGACGAATCGAGAGTTGATGTGATAGCTCTCGATTAGCCCCCTCCGGCGACCCCCTCCCTTCTCTGGCTTGATGGTGGACCCCGCGGAAGACGGTGAATGGGTCGTGGACAACGACGTCACTTCCCCTCCTGGCGGATGGTAACGACAACGGCAGTGTGGACCCCACCTCTCTCACATCCTCCACCACCTCTCTCCCTCGCACCACTCCTCCCCCACCTGCCACCCCCAGGACGCCACCACTCCACATGCGCAAGAAATTTGAATTTTGAAATTTGACTCCGCGCTGGGAAAATTCAGCTTTCTGTTCGACTGCTTGTCATTCAAAAACATTCAAAGTGACCAAATGTGCTCTGCCCATCCCAAGCAGCTCCGAATCAACTCAGCCCGTTACAATACTACAGTCCAGTCCGAGGAACAGAGGTAAATGTTACTCCGCATTGTTTTAAAATTCGCATTCAACTACTACTTTTGCCCCTCCAAACAATACATCCATATATTTGATTCACAAAAATCTTCATTCTATTCACATTCACGAACAGAAAGCTAAATTTAAATATTTTTATGAAAGACCTATTTTCGAATTATTGTTATCATTATGTTTTTATGTTGCACTCAACCTCTTGGAATATCTTCCACTCTACATACAAATGGAATTGTGCAAGTATCAAAGGAATGGCACTGTGCAAGACTAGATATAACAAACATTTTAGGCCCCTTTCTATCTTTTTCGTAAGTGGAAGCCTCATTGAGGCACTGCCCACTCTTACGTAAGCAACAAAAAGAAATAATTCTAAACACAACCCAGTAGGAGTTTTTTTTTCTTCTGCATATTTTTATATAGTTCATAGATTAGGACTCTTTCACATTATATTATGAGATAGCTTTACTGCATGTTATTATATATATTAAATGTATAAATTAGGATTATTTTACATTACTCTAAGATGCCTTAAGACCTGCAAATGTCCATCTAAAATTTAGCCTACTTTAAGACCTGCAAAAATAATCTGAAAAAGCTAACCTGCAAATTCAATCAGAAGGCTACACTGAGACTAATTTGGCAAGATTTCACTAGATGCAAATCCAATGGTCACATCCAATGGTGACCACTGCTTTGAACAAGGTGAACACTATGCCCATGCAAGGTTAAAGTAGCTTTTATCTTAACTAATTCAATTCCCTAGCCTTTGGCAGACTATTGTAGATGGAGGCTTTTTTAAAGGTATTGTATAAGTTCATAATGTAATCAGAACTCGACTGAAAATTAGCTGTGATAGGATGTTTAATAGAGATATATGCCACAATTAGGAGTCATTATAAGTGGTTGTGGTGAATTGCAGCATTGTTGATAGTGTTGTGTTATAAATCGTTGTTGGAGGAGGAGCCTCATGGAGAGGTATTTATCCATTGTTCCAAGGAGAGGTACATAAATAAGAGTTGAAGTTGCGAGGATGAGTGGTAGCAGATTTATAATATGAAACATATTTGTGCATTAATATTTGGTAAGTGGATATTTGATATGCATTTAAATTTTTTTTCCTGTAGGCGCTGGAAAATAATTTTTCAGCCCCTACAAGAAAAAAAAAATTAAATGCATATCAAATATCCACTTACTAAATGTGTCTTCCTATTTGATACTACCTCACACTATCTATAGTCTTCCTTTTGAATATTGAGAAACATTTGTCCCAATAGTACCAATAGTCTTCCTTTTTATAGGCATTTAAATTTGTTTTCCTATAGGCGCTGGAAAATAATTTTCCAGCACCTACAGGAAAAAAAAATTATATCTTTCTTGCTCAAGGATGTTGGTCCAAGAACTCTGAAATGTATTAAAATTTTTATGTTTCTCATCCCATTTCTTATAAATCCAAAGAATCTGTACACAACCATCATAACATCTTTATAGGGTGCTTAGTTTTTTTCTAGTGTGAAAGTCTAACATAAATAAGAGTTGAAGTTGTGAGGAGGAGTGGTAGCAGAATTATAATATGAAACGTATTTGTGCATTAATCTTTGTTAAGTGGATATTTGGTATGCATTTAAAATTTTTTTCCTGTAGGTGTTGGAAAATGATTTTCCAGCGCCTACAGGAAAAAAAATTTAAATTCATACCAAATATCCACTTACCAGATGGGTCTTCCTATTTGATATTACCTCACACTATCTATAGTCTTCCTTTTGAATATTGAGAAACAGTTGACCCAATAGTCCCAATATTCTTCCGTTTTATAGGCATTTAAATTTTTTTTCCTGTAGGCGCTAGAAAATCATTTTCCAACACCTATAGGAAAAAAAATTATATGTTTCTTACTGAAGGATGTTGGTCCAAGAACTCTGAAATGTATTAAAAAATTTATGTTTCTCATCCCATTTCTTCTAAATCCAAAGAATCTTTACACAAACATCATAACATCTTTATAGGGTGCTTAGTTTTTTTCTTGTGTGAAAGTCTGACATGTCTAACATGAGTGCTTTGTGGCTGAAAAATGTATGCACTATGAAACTATGATGTTTCATTGCAGTGTGCAATTTTCTGGCACTTTAGCACCTAAGCCAATGTAAACACCAGATTTTAAAGGTCATTCCCTTTTTCAATGGAAAATAAAATTTAGGATAAAGGGTGTGGTAGTATGAACTAAAGGGATAACTAACCAAATAAACCAAAGCTAGTACCCATAAGAGAGCCCTGCTGAACAACTTAAAGAAAATTATTTCCATGATATGGATCTTTAAATTATTTAGAAAAATAATGGCTAATAAAAAATTATGTGGCTATACTCTGAATGACCAAGGATGTTGGAATAAATACCACAAATTGAAAAAAAAATACAAGGATATCTGATTAGGATATCCGTGTTTTTTGAGTATTTGGAGAATTCATATGTGTCATTCCAGACTCCCCTACCTTGGCTTCAGAAGGTCTTAATCTTGAAAAAGGTTTTCTCAAAAACTGCCATTTTTTAGGCTTGTTTAACCCTATAAGCTTCTACTGTTGCTTACATAATGTTATTTTTGCATGCCATTTCCCACCTCACCATCCAAGACCATACCTATCGTGCCACACCTTATAGTTTAGCTTCATTGCATTATATCTGACTGGCCAGGAGAAGAACAAAATGAAAAAATAAAATGCTATTGCAATGAGTAATCTTGAATATAGCATTCTTATAAGTTAGCAAAATAGCAACCAAGTAGAAAATGTCCCTTGCAAAGAAATAACACAGAAATATCATGAAAACTCTAAGCAAGGAAATATTCTATATATCATGGTCCAAACTTTCTAGTACTTGGATGGTGCACCACAGGATGTGACCATTTATTAATTTTATCCTCACACCACTTGGACTCCTCCTATTTTATAAAAACTTATGTGGCTATACCCTGAATGACCAAGGAGTCCTCATTCCATTTCTCATAAATTCAAAAAAATCTGGACAAAATCACCATAATATGTTTATATCATGCTTAGGTTTTCCAAGTGCAAAATTCTGACATGTATTGTGCATAGTGCAACATGGTGTATAACCTTTTCCCTCTGCCCACTAGAAGTGTGGAACTGTTTGATGGTTTGAGAGTATAGAGTAAGGAGCTAGCAGTATCCATGTCAGTGTTTTGATGTCTATCTAAATATTAATGTGATGGGTTTGTACAGTTATGAAGAGTGAACCATGACCATGGAAGTTCCTTGGAAATAAGCGCAATTGCATTAAATCCATACAAGTTTGATGGCTTCAATTATGTGTCTCACACAGTGATCATGACGTGCCTATCTAGTGTTTAGTCCTCAAATTGCCGATGTGGAGCTCTGATCATGGTGTTCAACTCAGTGAAATCTATGGGAACATGTCTCTCTTTATGAGCAGGGATGGAATTGATAGGAAAATTATTTGCGAAAAAAGGTTATTTTCTTGTTCAATATAGTCAATTTTTTTAGCATCCCATCCACATTCTATGTTAAAATGATTAAAATGAAAATCAACCTTCCATGTTAAAATAATTAAAATGACAATCAGAGTTGATAAAATTGTCTCTGTAGCACAACATTTTTGAAGCTGGGGTTCTTTTCTTACCACTTTGTACATACGAAAATATAGGATTTTCTCATTTCTACAGCTAAGAGATGGTGCATGGAATGTGTTGCACCAAAAGAGTCAAACATTGTAAACTTCAATGGGACAGTTCCATCACATGGTAGCATGTGGGAAGCAAGGTGCCTTGATTTTATAGATTGAACCTGATATAAATGCATACCTGTCTAATATTAATTTATTGTTTTTTTATGTTGTAGGTTTTTTAAATGTGGACAATGGTGGAAAAGTGGACATTGTGTATCGAATTTTCATGTCGTTCAAATCCTAGACAAGCCACAGATAAATATGTGCTTTACAATCCAGCGCAAAATCATGTCGTGCACAGAAACATAGATCTACACATAAGGACAACTAATAATGAACCCTACTATATCGCCCTTGTTGAGGGCTTAAAAGAGGCAAAAAATAATGTTGTCAATGATATTTCAGTTTACATGAACTAGAAACTCATCTGCAATCAGCTCAATGGCAACTTTGAAGTTCGAAAAGCAAATTTAAAACCCCTATACAAGGAGGCAATAATGTGGAGATCTCAGTTTAAATATTTTAGCATACAATGGCTTGCAGACATTCATAGGATGTCCACTGATATATTGGTGGCAGGAATGTCAAGTGTAGATGTAGGTGTCAGAGATAACACCAGATCACGGTTTATTGCAAGTGAAGTCATCAATCGTCATCAGAAAAACTCTCAAATATGTGGATGTGTTATTCTTATAATTTTCCTTGGGGCTATAATGGCATGGTTCTTTCACTAGAGAAGAATCGATTGTAATTTTTGGATGGTTCGCGATATAATACATGAATCTTTTTTAGGGTATAATTATTTTCTGTTGTGTTATTTTTCCATGTATCATGAACCTTTTCAACCACCAATTGATTATTTTTGTTCAAAGGAAAAATATTTTCCAGTAGGCATTATATTATGCAATGTTGTCAAAATGACCATGCAGGTAGTACACCATTATTTCTGTGCATGAATATTTGTTTTTGTTTTTACTTCCTTGGGATCTAATACGTGATAGATTAACATGGATATTTTTCAAAATAGTAAAATTGAAACTTAAAAACAAATTTGACACTCTATAGTAGGAATAATTTATTCCCGAAATAAATTATTATTTAGGAATAAATTTAGTATCTGCCGAAGTTGCTAACCCAACGTAATTAATGTCAGAATTACTAACCCTATGTGCCCCATTCAAAGAAGCTCAACAATTCTATAATTAACCCTGTGTTGCATTCAACAATTATATATAATCAAGTAGCTCAACAATTCTATATAATTAACCCTGTGCTCCATTCACAAATTCTATATAATCAAGCAGTTGAGCAAAACCCTCTACTCCATTCAAGAATTCTATATAATCAAGCAGCCCTCTGCTCCATTCAGCAATTCTATATAATCAAACAGTTGAGCAAAGCAGCTCAACAATTCTATATAATTAACCCTCTACTCATTCAGCACTTCTATCTAATAAAAAAAAATCAACAATTCTATATAATTAACCCTGTGCTCCATTCAGAAATTCTATATAAATAACTCTAACTGATGTGCTGCATTCAAAGCATTGCAACAATACATAATAATGAAACCCACAATGACAAATGCAAGTCAACTGTTCAATTCTCATGTAAATTTTTATCACATATTTTTGATCTCTTTCATATCATCCCATCAATTACAAAACTTGCATTTTAAAGCCACATATAGTTAGCTCAATCTGAAAAAACATCAATAGGGAGTGGCTCCAATAGGGCAGCACCTACTCACCTGTTCATGAAGCTAATCTACATGTAGAAAGCTACAAAGGCTCAATCTAACCAGACAAACAATGACTTCCTACCACACACTATTCTATTTGAGTTGTTCCACTGTATTCATTCAGGAATGTGGTCTCCATATCATAAATTTGCTTATCAATGCCTGAAATATGATGAGATCAGTGTTTCCAAAACAAATTGCAGTTGTTTCTTAAAAGTCACATGGAAAATTGTGGCTAATAAGTCACATAGTCGTCCTAGTTAGTCTGCCTCTTAATCATAATGGTTAATAGAATGCAGTGTCAAAATAATCTAAGAGATATAATAGTGATTTTATATGTAATGGATAAAACCTAAAGAGGTATGTTGGTGGCCCCTTTTTCTTTTGCACAATCCATGAACATGGACATGAATATGAAATTCTACAACTCAATGGCTTTGCAGCAGCAACAACAAGTAAAACATCCACAACAACAACAATTTTCCCATCATCAACAACAACAAGCAAATAATGATAAATGATGCCAACGAAATGTGCTATCGAGTATTTAGTTATGAAAAACACATTATATTTGACTTTTATTTAGTTATGCAAAACACATGATATTTACCCTACAAAACTGCCATGACATGTGAATCTTAGATAGAAAATGGTGCAGTGGGTGTTGTCTTTATTTGGAGATGAAGAGTGACAAAATTTGCGTATGGATTCAATGTATCAGTTGAAGATTAAATTACTGCTATTTCTCATGTAGTATATATATGAATAAATAAAGTGTTGTTCTGAATTAACATTCTCCACAATCCAATCATTGGAAGTAAATGATTGAAGGATGGAGATAAATTTGTCAGCTCAATCTCTTTACATATTTGATTAGATAATGGAGATAAATTTGTGCCAAAAAAGCATTTGAATTCCCAAACCACTTTGATATCTTCAATTAATATTCTCCACCATATAATGTTTCATTCTCCTCAAACACATTTAATCAAAGGATGGAATTAAAAATGTTGCAGTGAAATTTGAAATCACAAAACAGTTTGAGGCATTTGCAGAAAGCACAGCAATTCTGCTACGCCAATGATGTGCCTATGTATTACAGTACTATCAAGAAAATTAATTGTTTTCCAACATAACATTTAAAAGTAAACCACAAATATCCATTAACTACATCATCGAATTCATGATGTTTTCTTTTCATTTATATAGAAAAAATGAAGTACATGTACATACTTGTATCTTATCAAAAGCTGGAATAATTTTAAGCTCTCCTAACCCTAGCTAGGGAAACTAATATAACCCTAACAACAAATTCCTTCACACTAGGAATCACATGTAACCAAAGCTGGCCACTCCACCATGAATCCTCACCAACATAGCATCACAACTGGAATGACATTCATCGCATGAATGTCGGTATGTCGGACAATAAACAAAAAGATGCAGTTTCTATCGCAACTATTTCTAAAGCCAATTTTTGTGTTGTCTCCAAGTTATGTGATTTCAGTGACCCAATCATCTTCGGATAGAGGGGGACCCATTGAAGAAGTTGTGTCTGTAACATGACAATGCATTTTTCATCAGAGAAGATAATAAGATGTGAAGTAATAAATGCATCAGAATATAGGGTATATCAATTAAAAGTCTTGTCCTGAGCACCTTGACTCATCTGATAAAAATATTTATAGTGTGTCTTTGAACATCCTTCATCTGAAATCACATTAATTGGATGCTCCAGTCGTGCAAACATTCCAGCACTACATTAAAAACATGAATAACAACCAGTGCTAAACGTTAGGAGCGAAGACAATGCAAACAAACATGGAAATTCACCAATTTCCATGATGTTAGTGGCCCAATATTGTTCTCGTCGAGGGGGGTCCAATGAAGAACCAGCTAATGTTTGTAAGATGACAACACAGTTTCCATCAGAGAAAAAAAATAACATGTCAAATAATAGATGCATCAGAATACATAGTAGATTAATCAGGAATCTCGTCAAATGTACCTTGAATCATGTGATCAAAAGGTTCATTGTGGGTCTGTGTACGTCCTTCATCTTTAATCACATTAATTGGATGGCGTGGCCCTAAAAACATTACAGAACTACATTAAGCAAAAATAAATAGCAAAGATCAAAGACATTGCAACAAACTTGAAAAAACGACAAAGCGATCTAAACATAGCAACAAACTTGGAAGATCACCAATTTGATCTAAACATACTTATATCGTCTCCCTATAGAACTTACTTGGAACAGTAGAAGAAGCATTGTTGGAGGGAGGACGACCATGCTTGTTGAGGTGTGGAAACTGAAATGGTTCATCTTTGGATGTAGAGACATTCAAATCAATATTCAAGGTGACATTCCTTTTCCTTTTATTTTATTTTTTTGGACTAAGGAAACTCTTCTTCCTCTTCAAGGATGACTCATAAGCACCCAAACCAAGGGTGAAGTCATAATCCATAATATTAAGATTATTAGCATCATCCACAAATTTTTTAGCCAGATCAATCAACTCTTTTGTCTTGCTCACAGTAGAAGGAGGACTATTCCGAAACAGGTCTAGATAGCCAAACAACTCCTCTCTCAACACACCAAGTTCTTCAATATTGGTTGGGATAGTATCTGCATGAAGGTTTGGTGCCTCTGTACTTATCTCAAAAGGGGCATTCAATGCATTGGGTGTGGTATGAAGATCCAATAAATGGTCTAAATCCATCAAGGAGGAATTAAACCAATCTATCTTTATAGAATGCTTGAAAATTTTCCCCTAAATAGACCATGGACAATCGCAAGTGATAAAATTTTTACAATGAAAAATGATAAGATATTCCTTATCGATTTTACTTTGGCTCCTTACCCAATAAGCATGAGATATGCTCTCATGAGGCCTGCAATCACTGTCTGGAATTCTTCTAACCTTTTCCATTGATGATTCAAGCTGCATCTCTTTCTTGTGGTTGTTATAATATCCTTCTTTTTTCAAAATTGCCTTGAATCAATAACATGGCTCAACATATTTTAGGAGAGTGTAGAATATCCAATCCATTCTACGAGAAAATTTCTTTCGCTTATCACATAGAAATGTTGTCTTCAGATAACCATGGTATGATTCCACAGCATTATTTGTCTCCTGGTTTGTGTGAAGAAAATATCTGTAGCCTTTAACCCACATGCCTACATGGAAAGACTCAATTAGTAAATATAAGTTGTCCAACATTAATAACAAACATGCAACACAGAAGGAATATTATGCAAACTTACAAATTTTGTCACCGGAAATCCAAGTCTTGTAGAAATAGTCCAAAAACTTCTTCTTAGTTGCATATTTGATGAAAAAGCATTGATTTCATCATCCACTTCATTAGTACAACAATCTTTCATGATATGGCCAATTTCATTGAACATATCTTTTTCTTTCTCTGAGTTGCTAACCAACCGATTAACATTCTTGAGCCATGCCCTCCTTACGTGCCAAATACACAATATCACTTCACATTTCGTGATTCTCCTGCAACATTTAATTCATTTTGAGTGAGAAATTTTTAAAATGAATGCAATTCGAAATGTCAAATAAGAATATTCATGTTACCTCAAAGAAATGATTTCAGCCATAACATCATCAACCATGAAGGCATTGACCCTCCAATTGGGACGAACCTGGAAACACCTAAGCATGAAGCTCTCCAGCCATACTACTATATCTTGTGATGTATTATGTGACATCGCCACCTAGGCAACTAGTACCCCGCTTTGTTACTCATCAAAGACCGCAAGCATGTACAACTGATACTGTCATATTAAATGAAGTGAAGTTAATTTCAACATAAATGATTTTATTGAAGCAATCATTGGAAAAAAACTCACCCCATATTTGTCTGTACTGAATGTTGAGTCCATGACTATCAAACTATTATGGGATAACTTGACCATAGTTTCCAACATCCATTTTGATTGTATTCCAGCTATAAAAGGGATGTCTACACCATTGGGCTTCTGGTATAAGAATAAATCATCCTAGTTTCTTTGATACCAAAGATTCACACTCGTTTCATCTTTAGTATGCAATTGATAACTTTCTTTCATCAGATGATTATAAATGTTTACAACGTCTTTTCTGTGTAAGAAGAAATCCCTATCTCTGGATGTAGCATCTATGTCAAGATATTTCTTTATATGTATTTTACAAACAGAGTCAATTGGTAGTTGAAGAAAATAACATCTTCCTAAATAAGAAATCATGTCCTTCAAAAGTCTTGGCTTTCTCTGAGTAACATCATCAGTTAAAGTGTTGTCTTTTCCATGACAAGGCCATCCTTTCCCATCTTCGTGATCATACTAATTGTATGTTATTACTGCTATGTTGGGATCCTGAACCATAATCTTTACAATAAAATGGCATTGAGATCCCCTCTTTCTGGCATATGACTTCCTTGCTTTGTTTTTCCATTCTTCTCTCTTGTCAGCTGGACCATATGAGCAATGATAACTACAAAATAAATTACAATAATGTCACCAAATCTGGTAAATATAAATCATATTTAATATCAACATCTAAACAATATAGTTCTAAAATACTTACATCTCATATAGTAAGGCTCTTGCACTCGGGCATTTGCTTTGTAGACGTAGGAAGGAACATGGAGCATATGGATTCGATTCTTCTCGTTTTTTAAAATCATCAACTCTTTCTTTGGGAATTTTTGCAACATGGTCAATATTCATGTCTTCTTTGTAGATTTCAGCCCAAACTAAATCTTTACTAGAAAAAATGATTTTGTCTTCTGGGTCTTGCACCTCAAGAGCCATGACTGACTTCCATTTCTTTTCCATGTTGGATGGTTGTCTGCAAAAAAATGTGAAAACATATTAGGGAGTTGGAAATGATGAGAAGGTGATTTGTACATATACAATAGGAAATATAGTAATTGCATCTCCATGAAATTATGTAGTGAAAAATTATTTCTGGTACTCCTGTAGGTGCTGGAAAATCATTTTCCAGCACCTACAGGAGCACTAGTACTGTTGTAGGTGCTGGAAAATCATTTTCCAGCACCTACAAGAGCACTAGTACTGTTGTAGGTGTTGGGAAATCATTTTCCAAGGTGTTGGAAATCAATTTCCAACACCTACAGGAGCACTAGTACTATTGTAGGTGCTGGAAAATCAATTTCCAAGGTGTTGGAAAATCATTTTCCAACACCTACAGGAGCACTAATACTCCTGTACGTGCTGGAAAATCATTTTCGAAGGTGTTGGAAAATCATTTCCCAGCACCTACAGGAGCACTAGAAATCATTTTCCAGCACAATCAATGGTGTAGTAGGCTTAATCTAGGGAATATTAGGGCAACTAGTGCAATCAACTATGAATAGTTTATATGTTTGCAGTCATCTACTGTACAATATGGTTTTCTTCAAAAAAAAAGTGTGACTTCTTATATGTGTTTTCAAAAGGGTTTGTCTGTGACTTCTGTCAAGGATAAAGGTCATAAAATATCAGAAGCAATTCACCACAGACCGAAGTAATAGGAATGGTGGTAGAGGGTTGAGTTTGAATTTTTATCTTGAAGCAGACTGAGCATATCTTCTGTGGTAAGGACTGAGTTCTCTGAAATTTTATGTGAACATATTTAAGCCCTTTATGATCTAATTCGAGCCTCTTTGCGAGCAAAACATGAAATATTGGGAAATAGTAAATTTCAGGCCTAGGTTAATTCAGGCCTGAGGATTTTGTCTTGCAGTCCTAGGAGATGGCCCTAGGACTGCACCAAGTCAACTATGGAGAGGTCAACCATCCATGGTAATGGGAAAGGTGGTCAACTAATGAGACAGTAATGGTCCTGGTAATGGGAAAGGTGGTCAAAGGCATGTCTCTGAAAAAGTGATTAGATGCAGCCTCCTTGAGGAGGGTCTACCTTTCTAGCTGCTTGCTTTCGTAGTGAATGCACATTGGGTATGTGCTATGAAATGGATTAATAATATTTTTAATCTGGTTACTGACACAATGAGATGACCCTATATTTTTACTCCTGAGTCCTAGGACATCCACTCATTATCAATAGTCAAAGGCAGAGAAATAGAGGTAATGTCACTCAATCCTGTATTTTATGTTGACATACACTGTCATCAATACTTGGCAAATTAAGCATACTATAAATTGCCTTCTTCTACCCTTTAAACAAATGCATTTCATTTTGTTTCTTCTTTTCTTCACCCAAGAATACAATTTTGCTGCAGGGAATTATGTTGACTGGTGCTCCTGGAACAGGAAGACACTTATGGCCAAGGTGAGTAGAGCTTTTAATTTTGTTAGTATAAGTATGTTTGTTGCAAGCCCCTGCTCTGCTCCATACTGGAATATTTTATCCATTTGGTGTAGTTACAACTAAATTTTTAGTTACTCTGTGATGTGTTCTTTTTTGTGGTGTCTAGAAAAGGCTCATCTTCTGCCGTAACCACAGAAGTATGCTTCCCAATGGTGAATGATACAATTTACTTCATTATTGAATAATGATTATATGTAAATTCTGACTCGTTCCTAGAAGGTCCAAAAGAGGAAATTGAAAGCAGAAATTCAAAGGGGCTTTACAATCAAACTTAGGATGAGTATGCAGGAATTGGAAAACAACCCAAGTTGTTGTGGGAATGGTATTTGCAGGTTGATGAGAGAGTGGCCACCTCCTTGACATGGAAATGGTCCTGGTAATGGGAAAGGTGGTCAAAGGCAAGTCTCTGAAACATTGATTAGATGCCAGTGGGAACAAAGTTTTGGGTTACACTCCCAACTTCTCATATTCTAATAAGAGGTTGGATATGCTTTGAGATGAGAAGTGAGATCAACGTTGGTTTAGTTCATACATTAAAAAAAAAATATTTAAGTCAAAAAAATATAAAACTCAATGCAAATTTAGTGCAACAGAAATATCCTAGATAAATATTAGCAATCAAAGATTTGGAAGTATAAGTGTACTCAATATATATACAAATTAAAACTTAAAAATACACATTGGAATGTTATTATTTAGTTTTGAGGGCTTCCTCATTTTTGGAGCAAGTCCAAATTTGAAGTAACCTTCAAAGCTAGTTTTGGTTTATCTACTCATTCCCTCATTCTTATATGTATCATTATAATCACTAACATAGTTGACATCATTTAATTATTGTTAGAAAGTCAATGTGAGGAAAACATGTCATTCTGTGATTCCAAGGATTAAAAAAATTCCATAAAATCAACCATGCACTAATTCAATAAAATATGAAAAATACATATACTAACCTCTCTAATCCATAAGATCTAAAATAACACAAGGAAATGATATTAGAACTAATAAATTCTTATTAGACCTTATAAAGTTTGAGAGGAAGTGGTTGAGTGATTATCTTAACCATCATCCAATAATAACTCAATGCAAAACAACTTGAAATTATTGCATGAGCTTTATAATACAACATTTTTTGGCATTGTGCAAGGATAAAATAAATGAAGTTATGTAGTAGCTAAAATATTTTTTCTTCTACCCATAAGCTGAACCAAAAACAATATAAACTAATATATAAATATGTTCTAATTTCCCTATATGTTTCTAGTACGTTATGATAATACATAAGGAGGTCTTCAAAGCTATAGTTAATTCTTATTCAATATGTTTTTTCTTATATGGTTTACTCCATCTCAAGATTTAACCCCTATCCCTAAACCCACTTTGACAATAAAATAAATGTAATGTTTTTTCACAACTACATCTGGATTTGAAAACATTGATAGGGCTAGAATAGTTTATTGGCCACGTCAATGCATATGTTAATTGGTCGTATCAGATAATTAGAGTTAACCATAAGGTTACAAAATCAAAATTATTATAGTTCATAGGATGTGATGTGGGTGTGGCCAGTTCTTTTCCACCTTGATCACATTTTTTCCACGTGGGTGGGACAGGTCCTTATGTAGGTCCACGTCAAGTGCGGATGTCTTACACCGCTCCAAAGTGCCGATGTTTTACATCGTCTCAACAACTGTATTATTTCTGAATGTTGTATGCTATTTTTCATTTGATAGGAAGATATACAAGTTCATATTGTGTTTCTTCATCATCGGAACTATATACAAAGAAATATTTAACATCTGGATCAGAATCAGAAGTAAGTTCCCATTTTGCTGGTTCATATGACGATTTGAATAGTTTAAACATTTTTATCCAGAGAAAGGTTGGCATCATGTGCTTCTGCATTCTTTATATCTGAGTCCATCTAATTTTTATATGCTTGGTCCTCATATCTCTTATTCATACAATGGCACTGGTGTTATAAATGTTATTAACACTGAGCTTATCAAACCCCAATACTAGATTTACGTTGTCTTGCATCTGTTTGGGAATAGGAACTTTGCCTTCCATCCACCTTGCAGTCTCTTCCTTGTGCATGCTTCCTAAATCAACCTTTCATTAAACTCTAGCCCTCGGGATTTATAGTTCTGGGAGATTTCCAAGGATTCATTGTTGAATTTTATTTGAGATTGGTTGGATCTCTTTTTTAATGCAATAGCATAACCTTGGTCTTGCTTATGACAACTTCATACCCATCTTCATGCAAAAACTCTCCAAATCTGCTAGATGTTCCTGTAGGCTGTGTAATGTCTTGGTTGTTAAATGACATCATTTGCATATAGTAGGATCTAGTTGTGCTATGTTTACTCCATGACCTCCTTTCTCATAAATCCAGTCTTCTAGTTTATCTAGATAAAGTTTGAACAATATGGGAGAAAGGGGAAACTCTGTTTCACTCCTCTGTTTCATTCATACAATGGGATTGGTGTTATAAATGTTAGTAACACTCCTATGTTTCATTCTATTCTCTAGTTTGTGAGGGTTGTATCTTTTTACCTTTTTTTCCCTTTTCATTTTCCTAAAATTTAGACATATGTTTCTAGTTTGTCAGTGTAGATTATATGTTTTTCTCCTTAGAAAAAAAAGTTGTAACTCTTTATTTAGATATGAAATGTGTACAATCTGTGAATAATTTTATTTTCCCCATGTATCCAAGTATCTCACTATGCATTTTTTAGGCATGGATAAGACATTATTCAGGGCTCAAGGTCTTATCAACCACCATGGATAAGACATATGTTTTGGAATAGGAACTTTGCCTTCCATCCACCTTGCAGTCTCTTGCTTGTGCATGCTTCATTGGAGGACATCATCTCCTTTTCGATCAATGATTAGGTCTCTGTTAAAAGGTGAAATTTGGTGAAACATAGGAAAGCTATGCTTTATTGAAAGATTTGTCAATTTGTGATTTCTGATCTCTATGTGACAAAAATCTTATTAACTCGAAGCATCCTTTTTTAATGCAATTTACTATGCACCTATAGATTCCAAAGCATTGATTGTGATTACATTGTACAATATTTTCATGGAATTGGTAAAATCAAATTAAAGATAATTTTTTAGGTTACTAACCTACAGTTGTCTTATATCCACCCTTGGAGCTCCATTAAACAGGAAAAACATATACTCTTCAGGATAACCACCATGACTACATCGAAGATTGTCTGTCTTGTTCCTCTTATTAGCGTCTTCCAAAAATAATGATTATGAGTTCATCAAAATGACTATCACCTATAGAAACCAAGACATTCATTGCAAGGTTTTTTCATGTCATTTTACTTTTAGTTTGAAATAAGAATTGTTTGTTCATATTTTTATAGCTCCTACAATTATAACATTTTTTTGTTGTCCCATTGACTTGGGAAGCCTATGGTAGAAGTCACATAGCTCTTTGGAGTACCCTTTTCGAATGGACTATACTATGCACCTGTAGAGTCTATAAATTTCCATTGAAGATTATAGTCTTATCATTATAGGAGTAATTTTAAATTAAAACTCATTGTTCATCTAAGTACCCTACAATTGTTGTATAACCATACTTTCAACATCATTTGATATACTCTTCATGATAACCACCACACCCACAGGGAATACAAAGAGAGTGCACTTTTCCTCTTCTTACTAATACTTCCAAAAATTTCAATCATGAGTTCATCAACAAAATCAAACAAAATTTTACCTTGTATGAGCCAAGACATTCATTGGAATTCTCAAGTTATCTCGTTGCACTTATTATATTGAAATAAAAACTATATTTTCATATTTAGATTGATTCTACACTTAGAACATTTTCTTTGTTGTTCCATTAACTTGGGAGGCCTATAGTAGAAGTCATATAACTCCCTAGAGCGCCCCTTTTGAAAGGAATCTACTATGCACTTGTAAATTCCAAAAACTATAATTGCACTGGTAATTTAGAATCAAAACTTACTATTTGGATCAATACCCTATAATTATTCTATAACCATGCTTAGAGCATGATTAGATATGCTCACAATAACCATCACAATTTCACTGGATACAAAGAGGGTGGTTGTTGTTCCTCCTCTTACTAACACTTCCAAAATTATCAATCATGAGTTCATTAAAAGAATGAGACAAGCTTTTATTTTCAGAAAGAAAGGCATTCATTGCAAGGCTCCTGTCATCTCATTGCACCTATCAATTGAAATAAAAAATATATATTCATATTTAGACAACAACTAAGCTTAAAATATTTGTTAGGTGTTTATTTGTTTTAGTTTGTTTGTTTGGAATGTAACATCATCGGGTAGAGTTCATGCACATTATGACTGTCTTGTTGCATTAGTTAAACTATATTTCTGATAACTACTCATGTTTTTGTGACAAATGGGCAAGAGTGGGCACCTATATTGTTATGATCTGGATGGAGCTTGTGCATTCAAGATTTATGGTGCTGATGAATTTCCATATTTCAGCGAAGCAGGCTGGTTTCCCATCATTAAGTTGTTAAATGGACATAAAATGGAAAATTCTTCTGATTTAGTTGATACTTTTGATGGTAACAATGCCAAGGTTGAGGGGCTATTCTTTCCTGTAACAGAGGAAATCATTGTAGAAGCAACAAACACACCAGCTAAGGGATAATGGTGGTTCAAAAAGAAACCAGTACAGGGGGTAAACCTAAATTTCTTCCTAAAAGACAATTGTCATGACCCTTGTTGGAGCGTTGGGGTCCACTCTCGCATTTTAAAACCATAGTGGGAAAAACCAATGCGACAGACTCATATTTATTTCACATGTGATGGTTGTTTCTCTAAGGTCTTCCTTTATCACATGAGATTTCTGGTACACATGGTTGGGTTCAATAAGATGAATATCCCTTATTTCTTGCATCAGAGCTTAATAAAAATGGTTTCCTGTGCAAGAAAAAGGAATATTTTATATCCCCGTGATGTCTACCACCATGGCCTCATTCAAATCTTATACCTTCATGCTTTAAAGAAGAAATCACAACAGTCGAGTGAGAGGGTAATGAGACAACCACTTCCTAGAAAACATAAGAAGAAAAGGGCTTTACCTACATAGGCCGAGAGCAGTCATCAAGTTGTTGCAAAAGCCGTTGACAACCCTAACAGGAGGCATAGATGGCAGCAAATAGAAGTCGAAGACAACAAAAAAGATGAAACAATTGCAAAAATTCATCATGCAACAGAATATTGTAAGAGGCCACGAACAATGCCTACAAAAAAATTGAGGCCAGGGTTGTGTTGTACAGTACAACAACCCTCCCCGTTTCAAAATTTTAGAATAAATTTCATTTAGAAATAGGTCCCCTTTCTTTTTAGATATGAATAAAAGACTTAGAGGAAATCCTATCATTTTGAATAAAACAATAAAGGTTCATTGTTAGAAAGGCATATATTGCATATCTTTAATAGCAAGTGTATATAAACAAATGTAATATAAAAAAAAAAAAAAAATTGATCCGATGAGATATAAATACTTTTATCACATTAACATAATACATAAAAGTATTCAATTGGAACAAATTCCAATGTGATACAGTAATCGCAATCGCAAATAGGAGATATCTTTAAGTTGTATATTTGTTTTGAAAAACTCCGATGTGATTGAACAAATCGCAATCGCAAATCGCAAAATTTTTAATTTTTCACATTTGTTCTATAAAACTTTGATGCGATACGATTAATCGCAATCGCATTTCGGAAGAGCAATATAATATGCGCTTGTTTTATAATCTCCAATGCGATGGGCCCCATCGCAAATCGCAAAACGAAAATGCAAACTCTTCATTTCGGTCAATTGCAAAACTCCGATGCAATGCAATTTATCACAATCGCACTTCAGAGGAACAAACATTATATTCACTCATGTTACAAAAATCCCGATGTGATGGACCTCACTGTAACCGCAATCGCAAATCGGAGAATATTATTTGCAACTTATATCTTTTGAAAAGAGCCGATGCGATACAACATCATCGCAATCGGAAATCGGATAAGATCGTGAAATGTTATTTGTTGTCCCTTTTGAAAATCCCCGATCCGATTAATACTTAATCTTTATATTTCACTTTGCGCATATGCTATTTATTAATCGTAATC
The DNA here is from genome assembly GCA_034641835.2 of Pinus albicaulis. Classification (NCBI taxonomy): domain Eukaryota; kingdom Viridiplantae; phylum Streptophyta; class Pinopsida; order Pinales; family Pinaceae; genus Pinus; species Pinus albicaulis. The sequence goes on along the minus strand of CM076573.1, from coordinate 562,564,063 downwards.
ACAAAAAATCAAAAGAAAAGTTTATATTCGCATTTCAAATTTGCCGATCTCCAATTGTACATTTGCTATTAAATATAAAATCAAACGATTAATGATAATTGATTTTATTTTGAATGCGTGAGTGTGACTCTTTAGAGGGCATTTAAGTTTTAAAACGGAGTTAATAAATGAAATTCAACGAATAGATATTTTCATACAGTTGTTCCCATTATTTCATTTTCACCGCGTCTACAAGCTTTTATTATTTGTAGAACAAGAAAATTCCCAATCCTTTCATTCGCAGAACAAGAGAGACATTACCAAACGACAACATGTCTAAGAGATCCAAGAAAGCTAAGGTTGTCGCCGCTGCAAATTTCGCTGCTATTCCCATAGTAACAAAAGAAAAACGAGCAAAACTTAAGCTGGTTACAGATACTTCATGCCAGGGACTTAAAAAAATTACTTGGGAAAATGCATATAATCTGATTGAAAGAGAAAATCCTAAGGTTACTGAAGTGAAGAAGACAGTCCCTGATGAAGATGACTCAGATTCTGATTCTGAGACTCCTCTTAAAGCCCTTGCAAGTTCATTTCTCCACAAAATTGCAGCTCGGGCAAACATTTTCCCTTACTATGATGTAATCCAGTGGGTGATAGATAATGTCACCATTCAAAACAGGACGTCTGTTTCAGCTGCGTGGACAATATTCGGGTCCTTCAGAGCAGCTGACATAAAGGCAATGCACCATCTTCCAGACCTGCAAAAGGTCTACAACAAAGCCTTTATTAAAGATTTTGCTGCAAGTAATGAAACTTAGTTTGAGCCAATCAGAGAATGGAGGAAAGCTCCAGAGAAGCATAAAAATGAATCATCAGGTATGTACTCCATGGAGTCCCTTTCACCTCCATATTGTTATGTTGCCGCAATGATGTGCCGACTATTTGGAAATGATAATTCAGCTATATTTTCAATTCAAATGGTACCCTTAATCCATTCTACTGTAAATTCCGAGATCATGGGTTGGGTATTTATCCTTTCAGATAAGATAGCCAATAGAATTGTAGAATATAGAAAGGATAAAAACACTGGAAACACAACCCCATTTTACTTTTGTGCATACATTTTAGATTCCCTATGTTTTAACTCTGAATTTCCTATTCTTGGCTAGAAATGGACCCCCAAAGATCTCGTTTTGATTCATATTTACCATAATTTTTTATGGAAGGGGCATTTTAAAAACCATGTTTATAGAATTTTTCACGGTTTCCTCATCCCTGTCTATCAAACTATTTTTGACCGATTTCCTCCCAGGCTTTCTGAAAAAGCTAAGATTAATTTATCCCAGATTGGTGACTGGTTTGGAGAAGATAAGTTTACCTATGTTAGAATTTTTGGGAGCATTGTAGAACCCCATATTTTACCACTGTATATTCTCGAAAAACTGTTAGCACAAGAGATTTCCTACCAGTTGATAGTAGAAGGCATGTCAAGGTCTCTCAAGAATAACAAGAAATTGATGTGCCCTACTTTTCCATTTAATTGTGGAGATTATACTCTTAATAAGTTCACACATGCTGAGAAGGAAGTCATCAAGATAAGAGATATTAAACTCTCTACAGTCCCAGGCAGACAGTATGATCCAATAAAATTATCATTTGATTTTACTACTTCAATTTCAATTGCTCGGTTTGAACATGAACCTGATGAGTTTGATGACTTATTTGTTTCTATTGATAAATTTCCCCAAGTTTATGACTTGGCTAAATCCAAATTTTAGACTGAGGATATTAATAAATTTATACTATTTAGAAGTCAGAGACTGCTAAGAGCTCCTCTTTACCAGTTAAGAATTATGCTACAAGAATCTGAGAATATAGAAACAGAGCAGACACAAAAAGAAGATGCAGACAACAAAGCTAGAAAAGAAGCCTCTACCAGCAAGGAAAACATACAAACTGAAAATGTAAACACAAGTGGCAAGCCTAATGTGCAAAAGGATAATACTGGCGGTAAAACAGATGAAACTATTGGAAAAGGAACTACAGTTCAAAAAGGGAAGGAAAGCACAGATATTGAGACCAATGTGCATGTTGAGAAAGGAAATACAGGCAACAAGGTTGATGTTCAAACAGGAAAAGAAAATATTGGTGATAAGCCTGATAATAAACTTGAAAGAGAAAAGACCACTGAGAATGTGGTGGATTCTACTGAAATTATTGTATCTTCCCATTTGCTAAATCAATACGAACAATTTGTTCAGCAAATAGGATCACAAAATAATCCTCAAGTTGACATGCTGAAAGACCAAGATATGGAAATCATCCTTGAGCATCCTACAGAAGAAATTGTGTTGAAAGTAGAAGATATTTCTCCTCTAGATGTCTTTTATAGTCCTAAGAATAGGGTTTTTGTCAGAAAGCAGAGGAACAGGAGAAGAACTGACCAGGATTCACTTTCAACATCACAAGTGGAATCTATGAACATTCTTTGGAAAAATGTTGAAGTGAATCTGTCAAAGGATCTAACCAAATTATCTCAATACGCAAGTGCCTATAGTGTTGCAACTATAGAAAAAGCTTTTGAAGTCTCCCAATTGATGAAACAAAAAGACTTACAGATAGCTATGCTGGAGGAATAGGCCACAGAGAATCAACAAAATATTGTTCAGGTGGAACAACAACTGCAAGATAAGGAGCTCAAATCTAAACAGCTGGAAGAGCAACTTGGCATTGAAAAGAAGAAAATTGATGAACAAGCCATGAACAAGCAGCAGCAGCTAGCTCAAGAGGTGGCAAAACTACAAACCCTACTGCAAAATGAGAAAACTACTAAGGCTGAGCAAGAGAAAGTATTCCAAGCAAGATTGGACAAATTTAGGGACTATCCTAAATTAGATCAATTTAAAACTAAAGCTCTTGAAACAAACAAACTACTGTCTCAACAGTTGAATGAGTTATGTCAAAAGTTAGCACAAACCGAGCCTTTGTGTGATATAAAATCAACTCTTATAGATGAAGGAATCAGCCTCAAGATCGAATTTGATGATGCAGATGAGAAAATTTCTGAATTTCTTTCATGGCAAGACTCAGAGCAGGGAAGGAATGAAAATCTTCCCAGGATTGAAGAAAGACAAAGAAATTCTATTTACTGAATGGGAAAAGTAGTTAATAAAAGGAGAAAGAGCTACATCAAGAGCCAAGAATATGATGAATAATATTACACAGCTGGTAAATGATAGCTTATATGCCACCAATTTGATTTTTGATTGTATCCTAGGTAAATTACCAAAGGTAAAGGAGACCGATACCAAGTGGAAACAAGAATTAGCCAACAAAGATCATCAAATTAGCAAACCTCAAGGAATTTCATGGGATATTATGTGGACATATCTAATCAAGCCACACAGTTAGAAAATGGAAATTAAATTCCTTTCAAATGCTATTAATTGTATCATTCTTGAATTCTTTGATGCTACGTATACTGGGCAGTTACATTCATGGCTAAGTCATCCAACAGAAGTCAAAGATATGCTCAAAATTTTCCATCTGGGCACATTGAATGTAGGAGATAATCAATGAATCGGTTTCACTTCAATATCGCAATTATGTTTACAGATTTCCGATGAGATAGATTGTAGCAGTATTTTTAGTTATTTTGTTTTATTTTAAGTTCCTATTTAAACCCCATTCATGCATTTAGAAAGGGGTCTTGAATTTGTAATATTTTGACTTGGATGTTACATTTTTGTACTCCATTGACTCTTATATTTTTATAAAGGATCAAATCTGGTGGTTTATGGAAAATTACCTCTGAGAATTGCATTTTTGTACCTTAGAGTTTGTTTTACATGGAAGCACTGGATCTGGATATTGAAGTTGCATCTAGAAAAGTATCAAGATGAATCTGGTATTTCTATCGATTTGCTGTTATTTTTCTTATTTTATGAGATATTCTATTTAAATTTGCTATCATTTATATGTATTTGATTTACAAATGTTTCTTTATACATATCATTTCTGAGTGTATAGAAATATTTTATCTTTCAAAGTATATGAAAATGATATATAAAATGATGAGTACAATGTGTTATTATAACTCTGTTTAATTTCTTAAACAGAGTTATCATTATTTGATGCTGCATATTTCAATTAAATTATAATACATTTTCATGTTTATTGATTTAATTGAAACAATCTTAAATTTGTATTCATTTTGATACTCGGGCTAAGTTTTAGAATTATTTACAAGTCATAGATTAAATTAGATAGATTATTTAAGATATTTTAGTCCCATTTTCCAATCATCCAATCATTCCATCACCAACCCATTTAATTTATTAGGAAATTTTTCCTATCAATCCAGTCGGAGCCACCACACCAAACGGAAAAGGAGTTGTCCTAAGGTCCCGACCGGGCGGTTTTACTCCAATGTTTGAAGCAGCGATTTTCGAGGCTTCAACAGGTTGAAAGCCAAGTTAAATCGCAAACTGAAGGATCCAATTTTTATTATTGATGAGCTTCCAGTAGAAAGTGAAAAACAATCGCTAAAAATTCTGAAAAAGGGTAAAAGAGTGAGGAGGGCAGTGGCCAACAACAACCCCCTCAAAATCCTTGCAGAAGTAGCACAGCTTGCTGAAATCTGAAATATGTGAATATTGGAGTTTAATAACATTTATTAATGTTAATTTTATGGTTCTTCTAATGTTATGTTTTGGTATACCAACTTCCCAAAACAATCTAATATATTGGAAGCTTCTATATGTTTGTCTTATATGCTCTTGGTTCATGTTTTTCATAATGTATCAAATTTCATGCCCTTTCCACTTAGATTTCTCATTGCCACAAAAGTGCTATTGCCACTGACCTCAATTATTTCTTGTTTCTATGAATTACATGCATGGGTCAATTATTTCTTGTTTCTGTGAATTAAATGCATGGGCCAATTATTTCTTGTTTTTGTGAATTACATGCATGGGTATTTGTTGGATGTATACTTCAGAGCCATAATTGAGAGGCCATTGATGAAACTACATTCTGCTAGGAACTCTAATACAATTTTTAATAGTTCAGACACTATAATCTTTGGAAGATTTGTTTAAAATTAGTGTCACCATAGTGCCAACTAAAGCCTAAAAAGCATAAAGTGATTGAAATGAGTTCTAAACGTTTACCTAGAATAACAAGCATCACACACTGCACATATCCCATAAACGAGTACTTATAAGATGATGGCAACAAACTAACTCAAATGATGTGTGGGAATCAAGAAGTAGGAATGTCATAATCAATAGCAGTGAGAATCAATTGGTATGATATTTGGATATTTGATTTGTATTACCTCTTGTATTACAATGTGGAAACCCCTCTCAATCTGATTGTGTGGCTACATAAGAGTTTCCAGTTAAGTGAAAACAAATAACATATAGTTAATTATTGCTACTTTTTTCCTTTCTAGATCACCACATGAAGGTTGCCAGAATGAGGCAAAAATCTCTATTTTAAATGTTTACAGAAAATTTGTTGGAGTCGTCCTCTAAGTTATGTTTCTCCATAATTTATTGTTACAATGTTTAAAGAATAAACAAGTCATCCTATATTTAATTTCTTTTCGTTTTAAATATTTTCTACTTTCAAAAATATTTTGAGATTAACTTACCTCAATGATTGGATTTAATCATCTCTACCCCACCTAGATTTGAGCATGCTAAAGTTTATATAAGTGTACTTTACCCCATCTAGATTTGAACCTGTTAAATTCTAAAAGTGTACATAAACCTTAGTCTACATTTGAACTTGTTCAAGTTTATGGAAGTGTACATAATCCCTACTCTCTCTAGAGTTGAACCTATCATAAACGCTATCCTCTTTGGATTCTAACTAGTAACCTCTTTCAAGGAAACATATATTCTTAAAAATTAGACCCAATTGACAGGTGAGAAAACTTAATTAAGTGAGAAAACTTAATTAATAATTTAATTATTAAACAATAAAGGGGAAATCCATTATTGGGTATTAGCTGTAAATACAAGTTAATTAGAAAACCAAGTCACTTCGAATATGATTTTTTAGTTATTAATAAAAGTGGATAGCTTTTCACTCTTGTATGATGTCTCAATTACTATAACGAAATATACTAGGTTTATATAGTATCTTTACACTTCAGAATTTTACCCCTGTTTATTCTCTAATCTGTACTATCTATATTGTAAAACAAGGAGAAATTTTTCCAGATTTCACAGGCTTCATGGTTGGACCGAGGATCCTCGGGATGCTCTTTTACTTAGATTTGATAGCTAATTCTGAAGCACTAGGATCACTTTCAGACTAGGCAATTTGGCTTGTAAGTTTTATTATAATTTCTTATGATATTATTGGCTATGGTATTATGTTTCATGCAAGTCAAATTGAAGGTGTTGGAGATAATTAAATCCTATTTGATACTCCACAACCTTTTCATCAAGACACTAATTCCTTGTTCAACATTAACTTTCCAAAGGAACAACGTGGACACTTAGCTGCAAGCATTGGTTCCACTCCTCAACATTCGCAGAAGAGCACCTACCCCTCAAAGGGTCAATCTCAAGGAAAGGATATTAAGAAGAGATTTAGAAATTTTGTTGGAGATGGTGGTGATGGAACCAACCTATTTTTACCCTTGAGAGGTCTCATACTATTGGTGTGACTTCAAAGAGAAAGAGGAGTCTTACCCTTGGAACATCCAAGGACACTAATGCTTGGAACATCACAACAGACAATTCAGTTCAAAGCCCCTTTTTGAGCCATATGCCTAAGCTGTATCATATAAGCATGTTTTTTAAATCACTGAATCAATCAAATCCAAATTTAATTTCTTTCTTTGTAACATTTTCACATAAATTGTCTTCATAAAAAAAACAAGAAATCTATATATTATTCAATAGGGCTTATGAACTGTCAACTATTACATGAAGTTAGAATAATGAAATTTCATATCTTTAATGAAATATTAACAGGAATAAAATATTAAGTCTCTGCCTCCACTCTAAGACTTTAAACATTTATAATATTAGAAGTTAGAACTATTCCTTTAAGATATGTTAAACTTTAGTAGTTGAAATGTGGAAATTCAGATCCCAGAGTAATCCATTTGAGCTTTCAAAAAGAGGACAAAGCTAGATGTTCTGGTGATGCAGCCATAGGCTGCTTAAACCCACTTTATCATTATAAAACTACATGTCTCATTCAAGCCCATAAATTTCCATCTCATACTTTGGAAAATACTCATTGTCTAAAGGTTTCATACTTTTTTAAATAAACTCTATGTGGAAATCTTTCTTTATTCTATCCAAGGTCTAAATTTTTATTAAACCTTTTCAAGCAAAAGCCCCTTTTTACTTTCTATATTAATTATAAACCATAAGAAAAACATCCACATTATGGTATTTGTACCTATGATTTCTCTTTGATTAAAATCCAAAGTGCCAACACATATGTTCGGGTCCCACAACTTATCCAACTCACTTGTTTACCAATGACCTATCCGCACTCATCAAATCAATGACAATTTCATACCACACATGAAATGCATATGATCCAATGGTAGTCGCAAATTAAATAGCATATTATTTAGCGTTTCTCATTCACGCGAAATAGGCGGTATTGAGTTTCAGTCAATGCTACGTGTCACACACTGAGAGGTATCGCACTTGATCAACAAATTACCACCAATAACTAAAAATTTGTGTGATAACTCTTTTGGTGGTTTTCAAAACCACTTCACAGTTCCAAGCGCATAGTTCTGCCACGCTTCCTTTGCGCCTTCGAAGTTCCACTCCTTTTACCGATCCAACATCTCCATCCCACTGCGCCTTTAGTTCACGATTTCACTTGCATTCAAACCTTCTTTATTTTTCACCCAAATTGGATTCAATTAAAAGTTTCCAAACCCTTTGTCTTTGAACAGGAACAAACCTCCATTTGAGTCAACCATCACCACAATCATCGCAAACCCAAAATCAATTCTTCACTTTGAAGAACCGCTTTCCGTTTGCCACAACTGACTGCAATTAAATATTTTTTCTATTGTTCCACTGCACTACCAACTCATGGTTTGCACACTTCCTTTCTTCAAATTTATCCTTCTGTTTGTTCAGTTTTCATGTAGAACATACAAATTCCATTGTGAAAACAATAACCTCTTCTATGCAATTGAATCTCCTTTCTGGCACTGATCCGAATTTTCTTACGCATTCCAGGATCAAACCCACAACATACTTTATATCGATTTGAAGGATCACCATTGACTTGGTTTTATAATTAACTTGTATTTACAGCTAATACCCAATAATGGATTTCCCCTTTATTGTTTAATAATTGAAACTAAACAATGTATAGAATGTATTAAACACTTGTATCCGTCACCTAAATCTTTAAGATGGTTTAATTTTCACCTAAATATTTAAAATAATAAGATTTTTAGTTGAAGACTCACAAATTCCAAGGGCATATGGTTTTCATGCATCATGTGGATGAATATATGTAACCAAAGAAAAATTTAAAACCCATATATTTAACTCATACTTACCTTGGAACACCTAAGAAGGGGGAATTTAATGAGACATATAATAAATAGTTGAATTACCTTAGAGTGGTTAGAAACATTCCATGAGGAACACAATAAAATTTAGCAAGTTCAAATCTAGAGGGAAGTAGTGTACATCTCCATAGACTTTGGCAGTTGTAAATCCAGAGCTAGTTAGATGGGCTTAAATCCAACCATTAAAGTAAGTTAATTTCAAAACAGTTTTGAAGTAGCAAATATTAGGGACATCATTTTTCACAAAGAGCAATTAGATATAAGGTGACTTATTTATGCTGTAAACACTGTAACAATGGATTGATTCTAAACAGTGCTTTCAACACTTTTGTTGATCCTCTAAATCTTTAACATGGGTTTAATTTGCACCTAGATTTTTAATAGAATAAGATGGTTATTTCGGACCTCACAAACTTTAAAGAGAGATGATTTTTATGTAATGTGGATGAATATATATAGCCAAACATATTTCCAGAATCCATATCATTAAATCATACTTACCTTGGAATATTTGACAAAAATATTTAATGAGACATACAATAAAATAGTTGAATTGCCTTAGAATACATATTTAGAAACATTCAGTAAATCACATAATAAACTTTAAAAGGTTCAAATCTAAATAGACTTTAGCATGTTCAAGTCATTCAATGAATCAGACAATAAATTTTAGAAAGTTCAAATCTAAGTAGACTTTAGTAGGTTCAAGTCAATAAAAATATAAAAAAGGTTAAGTCCATACCAAAAAAAGGATTAAATCGAATTGTCCCAGTAAGTTAGTTTCATAATGTTGAAATCAATAAATACTAAAATAACCCAAGCAATAAACACTCAAAGAAATAAATCAAATAACTCACAGAAAGTACTTCCCTAGAAGCTTGAAATGTATTTCCTGTAGGCGCTGGAAAATGATTTTCCAGTGCCTATAGGAAAAAAAAATTACACTGTTGTTGTTTTCTTGATATCATATTTTGTTGATTTTTATGATTCGCTTGGTTTGGTGTGAATGGTTTAAAACAGAAATCTCTGCTTTCATTTGAAACTCCAATCTCAATTTAATATTAAAAATGGTTTTATTTAAATTCATCTTATTTTATTACTTTTTAAGATAATGTATTTATGATATACCTACATTGAGAAATTCTCTTCTTATACAACTGTTGGATATCTGTGAAGGCAGAGTGTAGAATTTATAAAAACTGACACTCTTACCAGAACATATATGGCTGTGGTACTTATTGGGTAAGGGCACCCTTATGTCTATTGCAGGTTGTTGATTCCAATTGCAGGTTGCTGGAGTAGCAGAATTGGCGTGCTTTCTGCAGATGCCTCAAACTGTTTTGTGATTTGAAATTTCACTACAACATTTTTATCTCCATCCTTTGATCCAATTGTGGAGAATGTTAATTCAAAACATCACTTTATAAACCTATAACGAGATGCATTTTTCTTAATTGAAACCATTTCTAAATTCAAAAAGAGAGTTTAAATAATGAAACACTGCTTTATCATCAAGAACCATGCTACTGGATTTTGGGTAAAACATTGCTACATGATCCAGAACCATGTTATTGGTTTTTTGGGAAAAATCAAATGCTTTTTAAAGGTTTTGGGTCCCTCCAATGGAACCAACTGTTGGCATATCACCGTAAAAAACATGCACTCAGAAAAATGAAAAACCTTTCTCCATCAAATATATAAATGTCCACACAAACTACTTCTAAGGGTTTTAACAAAATCAAAATTTCAAACAACAATGCTAACATAGCATTCTAAATCGATAGTTTCCTGCCTAGATTTTATGCTCGAATCGATAGTTTCCTTTCGCACTGTGTAGCTTGACCCCCCCTGGAATCGATAGTTTCCTTCCAAGTTGTGTAGCTTGATGGACCAAATCTTGTTACTGAGAAACAAAACAAAAAAATCGCACACGGAATTACAAATATGTGCGATGCAACATTGATGGAGTGAGGTGGCCGGTGGTCGTGGGGGTGGCGGGTGGGGGAGGAGCAGCGCTAGGGAGAGAGGTGGCAGAGGATGTGAGAGAGGTGGGGTCCACGTTTTCGTTGTCGTCACTGTCCACTGGGAGGGGAAGTGTCGTCATCGTCCGCGACCCATTCGCCGTCTTCCATGGGGTCCACCATCGAGCTGGAAAAGGGAGGGGGTCGCTAGAGGGGGCTGATCGGGAGCTGTCACATCATCTCCCGATGCGTTGAACAAAATACTCCTCCCTTTTCAATAACATCGAGTGCAGACAAGTCATTGTTTATACATGTATTCTAGAAGTTGTTTCAGAAGATATTTATATTCCAATATGAAATGATTAAGGCTGTAATTAGGTGTTACATAGCAAGATCGAGATTAGGAGATGATCTAGAATTAGTACTGCAGTCTATTTTCTCCTCTATGAGATTGGACCAAAGAAGTTTGTTATCTGTAATTCTCTTTTGTTTTTGTTAAAAGATAGTGGTTTTTACTTCTATTGAACAAAAAACACAAGTCGTTTCTCTTGACTAAGATTTTTCACTTTTTCCACATCATGTTGATGACATTTAATGTTTCTGTATGGTGAGACAATAATTTACTTTTATCTTGATGTGGGAATGTGAACATTATTTTTTTTCCTCAACCAGAAGAGTGCTTAATTTGTACGTGTGTGTGATGTCAAAAATCTAATTGAGGACTAAAAAATGTGTGATGTGACATAACATGGATCCAGGATTGTGAGTAATTGGACTGTTCTAATTTCTGCAATTTTTCCACCAAGTATTTATGGGAACACTCGTATAAAATCGTGCATGATGGGAACTTGGCAAGTGATAGGTGCACCGTCTGCATGCCCACCTTTGACTATAAATTGGTCTTTCTAAGTTTTGATCTCAATGAATGATTGGCAGCCTCCGACTCTATCCATTGATATCTATAAGAATATTCTACAAATGACTGGAAGCCTCTGACTCTATCCATTGAGATTTATAAGAATATTCTACACCGCCACCATCGTCAAAGTTACTCTCTTTTCTATGTCGTGATTGAACCAAAGCGCAACAGAAGATCTGAAATTTTTGCTTCACAACCTATTCCCACCTTTAAATCTGCATCCCTTACCACACACATTCTCAATCTTATCTTCAGACTTCTGTGGCCTGCCTGACTCAGCTTGCCGGCTTGGTGCTAACATTTGGGGGTATTTAGCAATAGTTCAGTGCTCCAGCCAGGATTAACACATACATTATGGATTTCAGTTCAGGAGCCCAATACCCGATGCCCATTATCCTAGACTTTATTTCTTGAAGTATAAAATATTAAATGTGTTTGGGCATATGATGTTTATGGTTAGATTTAAATTGGTTTAAATCTCACTATGCCTAACAGCATTTAATATCTTATTGTTGGAATTTCTGAATAATTCCGAACAACAGAGAGGAAAATATATTTTCTCTTCCACAACACAGAGATTTAAAAAAAAATCATGCACAGAGAGGTGGATGGAGTAAAAACTTAGTTTCTATTAAACTTAAAAACTATTACAAAATGATCCTTCAGAACTGCAGTGTTCTAGTTTACAAAACAAAACTTTGCTGACTGCTACACACGCAGTGTTGTTCAAATTCTGCTCTCTGTCTCTCTGTTTATATTTTCTACCTTCGGGAAAAATTACAATGCACAGTCAATTACAAAAATGCACGCACAGTTCTCTTCTCTATTTTTACACACACACAATCTATCTATGTCTCTTTGTTTTCTGCCTTTGAGCAACAAATTACAATACACAGTCAACTCTGATGCACACGGAATATGTAACACATTACATATATATATTATAAATATTTCATATTTATAATATATATGTCAAAATATATATAATATATGTTTAAAATAGAATGTACCGCGGTAAAATACAATTAACCCAAAGTTTAAAACTTTAAAACATACATTGCGGCAAATAAAAAAACATTAAAACATTCATACATTCTGTGGGGTTCAAAAAATATGCAAGACCCAACTTCTTTGCCCCACGAAACTCTTTCCATTGGTCCGGAGGAAGGTGACGTCACCTTCTCCGGTGGGTCAACTTCCAAGCTCGAAGCTTTTGCTCGATGCCGCCGGAATGAGAGCTGGAGGTTGCACGTTAAGTGATGTGGTTGGTGCAGTGAGTTTAATGCTGGCAGGTGAAGGTTTAAGTGGCAGATAAGACCGTCGTTGCGTGGAGTGAAAGTCTGAACAGATAGTTTCTACCACCTTCCTTCAAGTTTCCCATTAGCAATTTAAGCTTACCATCCTGCTGCTGTGTGCAGCAGTTGGAATTAAATTCCCACACTCCCCCTTAATTTCAACTGTTGGATTTTCTTGCATACCCAGACATTTTCTCAAGTAGTTAAAACTCTTATGCCCTAATGGTTTTGTCAATATATCAGCGAACTACTCTTCATTTCTGCAATGTTTCAAAACAATTTCACCATTGTTCACTAACTCTCTGATGTAGTGATACTTGGCATCAATGTGTTTCGTTCTCTTGTGAAACACTAAATTCTTTGACAATGTAATTGTTGAGCTATTATCACAATAAATTGTTGTGCCTTTTACTTGTTCATGACACAAACTTCTCAACATTCTCCACATCCAAATTTCTTGACACACTGCTGTTGTAGCTGCCACATACTTTGCCTTTGTTGTTGATAAAGCCACAATTGGATGTTTCTTAGAAGCCCATGAAATGGCTCCTGATCCCATATTAAAAACATAACCAGAGGTGCTTTTCCTGTCATCTATACTTCCAACCCAATCACTATCAGTATATCCAATCAATTCAGAATTTTCTGAAGTGGTTTCAGAATTTTCTGAAGTGGTGTATAAAATTCAATACCTTTTTTTTCCTTTCACATACCTCAGAATTCTTTTTGTTGCTTGCCAATGTGCCTCCTTTGTCCTTTCCATATATCTGGAAATTAAACTCACAGCATGCATAATATTAGGCCTAGTTTCATTTCAATATATGAGGCTGCCAACTATTCTCTTGTACAAACATGGATCAAAATCCTTGTTGTTTTCCTCTCTGCTCAGTTTCAACCTCATCACTATAGGAGTAATTGTTGCCTTGCAATCCTGCATATTAAATCTTTCCAAAACTTCATTTACATATTTAGCTTGAGAAATAAAAAATTATTTTCATTTTTCTCTACTTCTATTCCTAAGAATTATTTCAGCAATCCCATATCAGTCATCTCAAATTCATCCTTCATGACTGTTTTAAAATTCTCAATGAGGTAAGCATCATTACCTGTGAATATAACATCATCGACATATAAAACAACAATCAACATCTTACCATCTTTCTCCTTGATGTATAATGTGGGTTCTCCTTCACATTTTTCAAACCCATTTTCTAGTAGATATGCATCTATCCTACTGTACCATGCTCTTGGTGCTTGTTTCAGCCCATAAAGAGCTTTCTTCAATATGAAAACTTTGTTCTCTTGGCCTGATTTCTCATATCCCAGAGGTTGTTCAACATAAGCCTCTTCAATCATTACTCCATTCAAGAATGCTGATTTCACATCCATTTGGAAAACTTTCCACTTGTGTTGTGCTGCTGTGGACAGGACTGCTCTTCTTGTTTCCATTCTTGCAACCGGTGCAAAATTTTCCTCATAGTCTCTTCCTTATTGTTGCTTGTAGAATTTGACAACAAGTCTGGCCTTGTGCCTTTCAATCTTACCTTCAGCATTTCTTTTGGTCTTGTAGACCCATTTCACTCCAATTACTTCCTTAGCTTTTGGGAGATCAACCAATTCCCATGTATTATTTTTCTCTATGGCATTCATTTCTTCATCCATACCATCTATCCATTTCTTATATTTTATAGCTTCTTCAAAATGAATAGGATTCTCTACATGAAAATACAATGCAAATAAAGAGTTCATACCTTCATTTGGTGCCTCTTGCTCATAAATCTCATTCAAACTTCTGAATTTGGTTCCTCTTTCACTTGTTGAATGTGTGCTTGTAGAAGCACTCAAATATGCTCCTTGTGATGTGATTGGAGAAGCACTATCATTACTTCTCAAGGGTTTTCTCATACCTGCTTGTGGTGTCCCTTGATGTCTTTGTGTTGGTGGAGGTGGTGCTACAAATGAGGGATGTATTTCAGCCATTTCTTCCTCATCTTCATCATGAGACAAACAACTTTTAACATTCACTGTTTTCTCTATGCTTCCATCCCAAGCTTCTTCCTCAATAAATTGTACATCTCTTCTTATAACAAACTTCTTGGAGGATGAGTTATACAATCGATATGCCTTTGATTCTTCACTGTATCCAATAAATATTCACTTCTCCTCCTTACTGTCCAATTTCTTCCTTAATTGATCCAGAATGTGTGCATAAGCCACACAATCGAATACTCTCATGTGGGTGACATGCTGCTTTACGCCGCTCCACGCTTCTTCTGGAACTCTGTTTATGACAGATTTGGTTGGGCATCTATTTAAAATATACACTGCACAATTTACACCTTCAGCCCAATATTCATTTGGCAAATGTTTTGCCTTCAACATACTTCTTACCATATCCATGATGGTTCAGTTTTTCCTTTCAGCTACTCCATTTTTCTGCGGTGTATACATTGCTATAAATTTCTTAATTATCCCATTTTACCTACAAAAATGCAGGAAATCTTTGGAGATATATTCTCCTCATCTGTCTCTCCTTAAAAACTTAATACGCTACCCACTTTGATTCTCTACAAGAGCTTTAAAGTGGCAGAATTTCTCAAACACTTCACTTTTAAATTTCAAAAAATAAACCCATGTTTTTCTTGTGAAATCATCAATAAAAGTCAGCATATAGTGGCTGCCTACTAATGATGGTGTTTTCATTGGTCCACACAAATCTGAATGGACAATTTCTAAGGGTGCCTTTTCCCTTATGCTCTTTCCTGATGGAAAACTTTCTCTGTGTTGTTTTCCCAAGATGCAGCCTTCACAAAGGTTGTTTGGTTTCTCAATCAATGGTAATCCCTTTACCATTCCTTTCCTATGCAACAAATTCAGACCTCCAAAGTTGAGATTTCCAAATCTCAAGTGCCATAACCAATTTTCATCCTTGGCTTCTCTTTGGAATGTCTCTTATGTCACTGTTTCCATTTCAGCTCCTTTCTTCAAATCTACTCTCATCTTGAGAGGGAACATTCTATTCCTTGTCATCTTCACTTGTGCAATGCATTGCTTTCTTGGTGGTTTATCCATGATGGTGCATACATCATCTTCAAATAAAACATTGTACCCCTTTTGAATGAGCTTTTTAATGCTCAAGAGGTTACACTTCATACCAGGCACCTAGTATACATCTGATATGGATCTTCCTTCTCCTTTATTTGTCAAAACACTTACTCTTCCTTTTCCCATGACATAGACATTACTGGCTATCCCCAATGTTACTTGAGACTTTACATTTTCATCTAACATGGAAAACATAGAAATGTTTCCAGTCATATGGTTGCTACATCCTGAATCTAGAAACCATATATCTTCATTCTTTTCTTCAGCCAAATTACATGCTATAAACAACTTCTCTTGACTAATATTTTCTTTAGTAAAATTAGCATTGGGTCTATTACCCATGTCACTCTGTTTCTTCCTACATTCATTGGCCTAATGGCCATATTTTTTATAGTAATGACATTGGACTTGGGATTTATCATACCTTTGTCCATGTTCTTGATTGTTTCCACCTTATTCGTTGCTACCTTGGCTTTGATTTTGATTTTGATTGCTGCCCCTTCCACTTGTATTTTCTGGGCTGCTTCTTCCTCCTCGGTTCTAGATTCTGCCTCTACCTTTTTTTCTGTATTTTCCTCTGCCTTGACCTCTTCCTCTTCCAAAGGAAATTTGGGTCTTGAAGGCATGCTCTAAAGATGAGTTTGTTGTTCTACCCAATCTTTGTTCATGTGTCATCAGTGATGCATGTAGCTTATCAACTGTAAACTTTGAGAGATCCTTTGTCTCTTCAATGGTTGTGACTATTACATCAAACCTTAAGGGTAAGCTCATCAACACTTTCTCCACTATTCTTCTTTCTTCTACTGTCTCTCCATGAGATCTCATTTGGGTAACCGACCCAATCAGTAGAGTAAATAATGAGTCTATTGTATCAGAATCCTTCATGCAAATAACTTCAAAATCCATTTTCATTAATCGAAGCTTTGCAGTCTTTACCTTCTCCATACCTTGGTAGGTTGTCTGGATGGTATCCCATGCATCCTTGGACCTCTTTGCTGCTGCAATCCTTGGAAATATACTTTCATGTACTACCTAATAGAGATAGAAGAGGGACTTTGAGTCCTTCTTCCTATTACTCCTCAGGAAATCCTTTGTTGCATATGTTAAGACATTATATGCTTGTTCATCTGTTGGTTCTTCTAGACCATCTTCAACTAGCTCCCATAAATCTTGAGAGGAAAACAGGGCTCTCATTGTGATTGCCCAATAGTCATAGTTCTTCCCATTGAACTGTGGGATTTGAGTATTTCCTATACTCGTGCTTGTTCTAGCTCCTTCCATGGCTAGCTTTCTGAACTATGCAAACAAAAAAACTTGACTGTGTTTTTAATAACCAAACCTTCTCACTGTTGATAAAACTATGTCTTCAAAAAGACTTTGTCTCTAAAACTCTTGAGACTTGTCTTTTATAGCTCTCTGGACTGTAATCTTAACAACAAACAATAAACTATGTTTTTGATAAATACCTGACTTTGCTTTGTTGAACCTTCACTCTGCTGGAGAAACCTTCAACAAAACTCCTTCTTTCTTCAGCTTCCTTGTTAAAGGCAAAGAGCCTGGACTAACTCTGATACCATGTTGGAATTTCTAAATAATTCTGAACAACAGAGAGGAAAATATAATTCCTCTTCCACAACATAGATATTTTAAAAAAAAATCATGCACAGAGAGGTGGATGGAGTAAAAACTTTATTTCTATTAAACTTAAAAACTATCACAAAATGATCCTTCGGAATTGCAGTGTTCTGGTTTACAAAAAAAAACTTTGCTGACTATTACGCACGCAGTGTTGTTCAAATTCTTCTCTATGTCTCTCTATTTACCTTTTTTGCCTTCGAGCAAAATTACAATGCACAGTTAATTACAAAAATGCACGCACAGTGTTCTTATCTATTTTTACACACACAGAGTCTATCTCTGTCTCTTTGTTTTCTGCCTTCGGGCAAAAAATTACAATACACAGTCAACTCTGATGTGCACGACATATGTAACACATTATATATATATATATATATATATATATATATATATGTCAAAATATATATAATCTATGTTTAAAATAGAATGTACCACGGTAAAATAAAATTAACCCAAAGTTTAAAACTTTAAAACATAGACTGCGGAAAAAAAAAAAGCATTAAAACATTCATACATTCCGTGGGGTTCAAACAATATGCAAGACCCAAATTCTTTGCCCCATGGAACTCCTTCCATTGGTCCGGAGGAAGGTGACATCATCTCCTCCGGTGGGTCAACTTCCAAGCTCGAAGCTTTTGTTGGGTGCTGCCGGAATGAGAACTGGAGGCTACACGTTAAGTGATGTGGTTGGTGCAGTGAGTTTAATTCTGGAAGGTGAAGGTTTAAGTGGCGGATAAGACCATCGTTGCGTGGAGTGCAAGTCTGAACAGATAGCTGCTGCCGTCGTCCTTCAAGTTTCCCATCATCAATTTAAGCTTGCCATCATGTTGTTGTGAGCAACAGTTGGAATTAAATTCCAACACTTATTGGTTTAAATTTGAGTAGCAGGGACATCATTTTGGATGACAATTATTTCTTGTTATCCTTCGAAATTAACCTGCGAACTTCACGTGGACGCAGCAGGGCCGAGGTTCAAGCCGAGAGAACTCACAAAAAGAAAAAGACACGTAAGTCATGCAACATAACTTCTAATTTTCGATTGTTTGAATTAATTTGGCCGTAGTTTAAATAGACTGCTTTTCGCCCTAAAAATCATGGAAATTCAGGTAAGATTTTAAGAAAATCCGACAGAGATTTTTGTAAATCCACGTTATAATTATCAAACTTTAACATTTTTGGTGCTCTAGAGGTTTTTGATAGTGCTTAATCCATTTCCACCATCAAAATCATGATTCAAACACTGTTACCGTAATATTTCTTAAATTTTTTTGGCCCGGATTCCGACCAATTTTGATTGTCCAGGAAATTCCTCCATCTCGTTAAACAACTCCATTTATTTGGCCACATTCAAACAACAAGGGTTCTGGTGAAAAAATTTCATAAAGCCAGGAGGAATTTTATCCTAGACCTAAAGTTGTTCATATCAACAGATAAAAATGAAAAACCATTCATTAATACAACTATTTCTAATAATAAAAACAAAAAAATCATGAATGTAAATCATAAAATAAAAAATCATGCACCTTCTTATTTATTCCAACTATATTTTGAATTTAAAAAAATGGTCAATTTGATAAAAAAATTGATAACAAACATCTCCATGCCAATGTTCAAACATTCACGTTTTCTTTTCCCAGTATAGTGCCCATTATTCATGTATTTCCACTCGTAAGGGTTTATAAATCGAACAAAAAAATTCTTCTTCACGGACCTTGATATATAAAATCATTCTTTTGAAACTTATGCAACCCCTGTTTAGGCAAAATTGCTCATAAAATTAACCGATAGTCAGTCCAAAGCCTGCTCATAAAATTTACTGATAATCATTCCAAATAACATGGTATTAATTAATAATAATAATATCAAGATTTATTAATAAAGATAAATAAATTTATTAATTAAATTAATAAAGTTTATTAATAAAATATAATATAATAATATTATAATATAGTAGTTAAAGGGAACTAAATATGGCGTTGTGGTCTTCCCTTATTGTGGCAGTTAGGGTTTGGCTTTAGCCGACCGCTTCTCTCTACTCTCTCAGCGCATTGCAAATGAAAGTTTCTCTAAACCTCATGGCTCCTATAACCTCGAGCTCTTATGCAACCCCATCCATGGCTTTTCTCCAACATGTAGTATTTCCCTCCTTGTCGACTGGAACGTTGTCTTTGCTCTCTGTTTTGGGAAACGTCTTTCTTTCTGCTCTACGACCACTTCCTTCTCATGCTTGTCCTTAGATTATTTCATTTTCAAGGGTGTTTCCTTTGTGACATTGTCAATTAATATAGTTATGCCCTTTGTTTCAAATTCATGAGATAAAATCATTCCTCCTTCCTCAAGGTTGGAAGGCTCTTGTCAGGCGACACCCCCTCTTGTTGGAAATACTCCCAACCATCGTCATGAATAAAACTAATAGCAGCCCACACTTACATTGATTTTTTGTTGCATGGAAGGACAAGCTCAAGTTTCAAATCTACAAGCGTTTCACGCAAAATCAAGAAATAGAGTACCCGAGCCACACTCTACGTTTAATTCCTTACCTGCCGCATTCACTTACCTTTTTCCCGCAATTCACAGCCTGCAAGTTTTAAGGTTTACCTCTTAAGCCTTTGCCAAAACTTAATTTTCTGCCGATGCGATTCGGTGGGACCCATTATACCTTGCCGCACTACCAAACCACGCACAAACCTTTGTTTTTCTCTTACTATTTACCTTTTCGCTTTTCACACTCCCCACCGTTTAAGTGCCCACATATTTCACTTCGCACATCTTAGCATTTACCGTTTAAGCCCCGCACGAAACCTTGCAATGTTGCGATGTGAAATCATCACCTCACATCGCAAATTATAAATTTCGCACTTCGCATGTTTTTCCGTTTACCTTTTTACCGCCCACACTTCGTACTTCGTATATCTTATGACTTACCTTTAGCACACGACAAGTTGTTTTATTTTTGATGCAATGTGCCCGCAAATCGCACGTCGCAAGCTCAGGAGGATAGCACATATAAGCGCCCACAAATTATTATATTTAAGTTGTGATGTGATCGCAATCGCATATCGAAAATCTCAACAGATAACTCCCACAAGTTAAAATATTTACGTTGCGATGTGATCGTGCCATCGCACATCGCAATCGCAAGATTTTAAGTTTTTCCTGTATCGTGCCCAGTTAAAAGTTATAATCTCCGAAATGCGATTTGTGATGAAGGCGCGGATGTGATTTGGTTTCGCAGCCGAAACCTATAAAATTTCAAGTTCGTCTTTTTGTGTTTTGTACAAAATTTCATGTAGAAACAGAAGATCAGAGTGGAAGGAAATTTTGGTTGTTATACGTCCGTTCTGGCATTGAATAACATTCAAGTTTTAGGCTCTGCCAATTTTGTATTAAAAAGAATGTAATTTCATTTTGTTGATAGAGAAGAGATGAATAGAAGAAGAATTCCTCTCTTGTGTGTTCTCACTCTATCTATCTGTGTGAATTGTTATTTTCCGCATATTTTTCATTCTCTATGTTGTAAAGGGGGAAACACATCCCTCTATTTCTTTATTTCAAATTTCCAACATGGTATCATAGTAGGTCTAGGCTCTTAGTGAAAGAACGAGATCCTTGTAGAAGAAGATGAAAGGTTTTTTTGAGAAGTAGATTCTCCAGCAGTGAGAAGGTTTTTTTTACACAATGAAGATGGCAGCAGCAGGCACAAGCCTAACTAATCCCCAACTACCATAGTTCAATGGGAATAATTATGATTATTGGGACATTACAATGAAGGCCATGTTTGCTTCACAAGATATTTTGGAGCTGGTGGAAAATGGTTTCCAAGAACTAGCAGATGCAGTAGCATATAATGCTTTGACACAAGCAGAAAGAGATTTGTTTAGGGACAATAATAATGAGGACTCCAAAACCCTCTTCTATATTTTCCAAGCAGTACATGAGAGTATTTTCCCAAGGGTTGTAGTAGAAACGAAGTCTAAGGAGGCATGGGATACCCTCCAGACAGCCTATCAAGGCATGGAAAATGTGAAGACAACAAAACTTCAAATGCTGAGAAGAGATTTTGAAACTCTTTGTATGAAACAGTCTGATAATATAGACTCATTCTTTACACATGTGATTGGGTCGGTTACCCAAATCAAGTCTCATGGCGAGACACTTGAAGAAAGGAGAATAGCTGAGAAAGTCTTAAGAAGCCTACCATTAAGGTTTGATGCCATAGTTGTGGCCATAGAAGAGACAAAGGATCTCTCACAGTTTTCAGTGGATGAGCTTCATGCATCATTGATGTCTCATGAGCACAGACTAAACAGAGAAACAAAATCCTCATTGGAGCATTCATTTAAGACATAAATGTCTTTTGTTCAAGGTAGAGGTCGAGGAAGATCAAACTACCGAGGAAGAGGAAGAAGCCCACACAGAGGTGGAAGAAGCAGCCCTGCAAGCACAAGTGGAAGTGTAATATTCCAAATCAGGAAAATGCTACAACAATGAGAATATCTCAAGATATTCTAAAGTTGGAGACCCAGCAATATGCAAACACAACAATGGAGTAGCAGTAACACTCAACTCATAGAAACATGAGAGAAATCCATAGCCATCTTATTAAGAAATAGCAGCAACAAATGAATACAATATCTTGAGGAAATGTTACACAAGATAGGCAATGCTCAACCTCAAGAGACTAGTACATGAATCATGATAAAACCACTGCTACACATGTATGCCCACGCTATGACAGTGCAGTTTTATAAGAAAAACTACATGCTACATATGTAAAATACATGGTTGTACAATTATATGTCCCAATACAACATTGGGAATGAAGATCTCAGCTCCCAAAGGCTACCTCATGTCAATCCTGGAAGGATTGGCTATAAAATACAAAATCTGCAAAATGCTGGAGTTGCTGGGTAGCAGCTGCAACTCAAAAACAGAACTAGATGGAGATGGCTGTAGATGATGCCCAAACTGAATATTCCTCCTCCAATGGATCTTTCAAGTGAAAGGTTGATACCCTCACCAAAGATCTCACCCTCCAACAATCTACAAGAGCCCCACTGCAAATGCTTCACTAAAAATAACGCAGTCACTGGATGGAACTACGCTATAGGGGCAAGAGAATGGGTTGGCCCAATGCCAAGATCTGCAATCAGCTCCAAAGACCTCCAAACTGATCTCTCAAAGGAAGAGAGACTCCTCCTCTGAAAAATAGCTGATGGAGGTGGTGTAGTGAACCCTCACTACAACACCCTGTAACATAGCATTATTCTGCTGCAGAAATAACGTTGTATTGGAGGAGGATGCTTGGCCTCAAGCCTAGATGTGAGGAAAATCAGTGAAATCCCTCAAGAGGCCTCTGAATAAGGAGAAGGAATCCTAAATAGGAGTTCCCTCGGCAACTCTTGCTAAACAGCAAGGAATGCACAATGTCTGAATAGACTATGATATCAATAATCCAAAAGCATGAATAACAATAGCTGCCTTGCCCTCCTTTTAAACAAGTTAAAGCTCTCTCTCCATGGGCCCCATCCATTAGGGTTTCCTCCACCAAATATCCTCTTCCTCATTCACACTACGTTGTATCATAAAATGATCCACTCCTCCTATGGCAGCGCTGTTGACTTGGTCAAACATGACCTTGTCTTCATGCATTTTCCCCTTTTCACACTTGAGGGTGCAAAATGAAGCTACTCTGATGATCCCTTTCACATTATGAGGGATTTTATTCATGTCTTAAATAAGAATGGGTTCCTTTACCGATTTATTTAGCTGCAAGGTAATAAAAGCAAAATTTTAATATTCCATTTAGCTATGTGCTAAAATGGGAATATTACATTCCTCCCCTCCCAAATGTTGCTTGTCCTCAAGAAACTACAAGGATAGAACTGAAGAATCTCCACCCAAGGCATGGAGTCTGAAATACGTTGGGGAACATATTCCTCATGTAGATCCTCCATCCCCCAAGCATTCATCCATACAAAGTGAGTTACCTCCCAACATGGCAACTCCTGACAATCATCTACCACCTTTGGCTCCTGCAATATAGGTGGGCTGAAAATCTAATCTTGGTAGACAAAATAACCTACCCCACGTTGTCCTCCTCTCCACTTAGGATAAGTGTAGATTATATGCTGATCTTGGGCTGCAATAAAGTTGCCCTCCAGTGGCAAGATGAAGACTAGACCTCCAAGGATCTCTTCCCCAGCGTTATGAAACATGTTGTCCCAAATCACCTCATATGTGATGAGTTGGAAGTCACCATCATTTGGCATCCAATAAATCATATGGCTCACCTCAAATGGAAACAAATGTTTTGCTATAGTGGCCACATGTCCTCTCATGCTCCCATTAGAACATGCAATGCAAATAATGTGGGAGATCTCTCCCCCAAGGGACACATCCAACCAATGTGCCATTCCCCCAATCATGCTCTCAAAAAATACAAAGACAGCAACAACATAATGAACCATAATGAGAACCATGCTTACTGCCATGTGTGGCAAGGGAGAAGGGCAATGGTCCCTCAATTGTAACCAATGCAGTTTGACCGTCAACTGCAAAAGAGTGTGACAAAAAGTGTGGTCTCTCAACCACTTGCTTGTTGTCCTAATCTCCTCAAATGTATGGAGAAAGTGAATGATGTATGTTGCAAGGTGATTAGGTCCTCCAAAATACATTTCCTCCCCAAGTCCTCCTAGGGAGTGGTCACCAAAAGTACTCATGGCCTCAAGTAGACCATGGGGTCTAGAAAAAAGAATGCCCCTCCTTGGAGAAACATCCTGTACTTATATGGTTAAGGGATGAATATACCAATCATCATGCAAATAAACAATACCCTTACCATAAGTTGTGCTCATGTAAATGGAGTGGCTCAAAATTGAGTCTACTCTCATCCTCAAAGAGAAAAGAGGTGGTTGTGCTAACTCCTCCAAAGGGTTATGTATCTCCTCCATCTGCATATGATCTATGCATCTCCTCATATGTTGATCTGTCAATATCATGCAAGAAAGATGATCCTAGGAGCACTTCACTCCTCTAAAATCAATGAATGGTACCCCAATATGTGAAGCATCCATCCTCCTCTGCTGGTCCAGTGGTCTCCCCGGCAAAATGTCTCCATGCAATGAGACATCATCATCAAGAGGTGACTGCATATATGAATGAAAAAATTTGTCCATGCTTCCACTGCACAATCCAATCACCTTATTAGGTGCATCAACCTCCAAAAATGAATAGGGATGTGAACTCCTCATCTCATGATGCTGGGTCTTCTCCCTACCTTCTCCTTGTGTCTCCATGGTTCCACACCTCCTCAACAATGGCACATGAATTGTGCCTTAATCTCCATTCATGAGATCCTAGGGACTTCCTTGAAAAGATGCAATAATCCCTCTACCCGGAGCAAGAGCTCCTCCTTCCTCTGCATGAGGAACTAGATAACCTCTAGATGGCACAACAATGTTGCCCTTAGCTTCCTCAATATAGATGGGCAACCCTCCAATAATGTTGCTGCAACTATGGAATCTCTCCCAAGGTGGAAGTAATTCCTGTTCATCAAAGGTCAAGGAGTATCCCCTTTGCACCATGATATTGCCATCTCCTACTCCTGCAACATCATACAATGAATGAGAGCAATTATGCCCTTTCCCTCCAAATAACAACCCAAGCAACAAATTTTTTTGTTGCTTCCTCATGCTCTCATCATACAAGACATGTGATGAAGACATAGTGACTGATATGAATGTTGCATCATCACTATGCATCCATACTCTTTGGTGCTCCATGATGCCAGTATCCTACCACATCTTCTCTATGCCAAGTGATGGCCAAACTCCTTCAAGAGTAACCAGCACAGCCAAGCCTCCTGTTGCCCGGTATCATAAATATGCAAGTAGCTCACCAGCTCCTTGCTCATCATCCACTCAACCAAGTGTGGATTTCTCCTTCCATCATTCATCTTGGTACTCCTCCCATGAGGGTTACCATCATCCAAAATCAAATTCTTGCATTTCATGGGATCTTGAAACGCAATCTTCCCTAGGATCAATTTGACCCTATGAGGATCCAAATAGGTGGTAGGAAAAAACCTCCCATCATGATGTGCATGGCTCAAGGAATGTCCAACACAGTCATGAGAGATGTATCCATCCGAAGATGTCCTCTATCTTCTATCTGTTCCTGTGAGAAGGGAATAACCTCCTCAAACTGTTGAAGAATTTTTCACTCCATGATGTGTGGGAGTGCACCTCCATTGAAATCTCTCCTTGAGATCTCCTCCTCATGCATGGTCCTCCAAAACCAAAAAGGCCTTGGATTTTCTGCCAGTAGAAGTCTCTCTTTGAGTTGTGGCATGCTCATCGAGAGAGTGTCATCTAGAGAGGAGAAAGAGTTTCTTATCTCCATATGTCTACTCCTTCTCACTGCTTCCTCCATGGCTTCTTGAATGAAGCTGCTCTTTGAGTGCTTACATGAGGAATGGTTCCTCTTCTCTTCATCACTGCTTTTGTACAACACAATGCTATTCTGCTCCTCTAGGTCAACTGCATGCAATGATGTAGACCCATCCAAAGTGTTTGCTGAAATGACAAGAGATGGATTTTTAATCATACCTCGGTGAAATGTGGAAGCTCCTTGCAGGGTGCAAGAGTTTCCTCTTCATAAGTGTTGGCCTCCCAAACTATTGAAGATGAAGGCTGCTCCTCCATGGTCTCAACAGGGCTGGTACATGCCTCATCAACTGGTGGTGAGGGCTTCTCCCTCTTCTGGCCAAATCTCCTGATCAATCTCTGAGAAAACTCAACAAGAGTAGAAACCCTTGTATGGCTTAGATGGTTGATCCACCAATTATTTGCTTCACCTTCAAGGTGCAGCGCTGTAATTTCTACAACCTCTCTGTCTACTACAGGATGTAGTAGGAAGAAGGCCTCTAGCTTCTTCACCCAAACCTCTACTGCACATGTGAGTGATCCATCAAATGTGGACAATAAAAATCTATTGCCTCTCATCATCCCATAGATGTGGGGTCTTCTTTCTTCTTTCTATTGAATAAATTGTGGAAACGCTAGAGTCTCTTGGAAAGCTCTAGTTTTTTCTCGGTATTTAGCAAGATAATCACTTAGAATTTTTAATTCCCAGTATTCTTCATGCTTCTTTTCTTCTTCTTTGTGAGAGTAGGAGGTGCATGGTCCTTCCTCTTCTCCTTCTTCAATCTTCTTTACCTCCTTGGAGAGGTCTCCTCTGGATCTGAAAATAGATGAGAGTAAACTCATCTTCTTCTTCATCTTGATCTTCTTTGGCTAAGACTCACAGGCTGAGCCAGAGATCATGCTTTGATACCACTGTAATATTCCAAATCAGGAAAATACTACAACAATGAGAATATCTCAAGATATTCTAAAGTTGGAGACCCAGCAATATGCAAACACAACAATGGAGCAGCAGTAACACTCAACTCATAGAAACATGAGATAAATCCATATCCATAATATTAAGAAATAGCAGCAAAAAATGAATACAAGATCTTGAGGAAATGTTACACAAGATAGGCAATGCTCAACCTCAAGAGACTAGTACATGAATCATGATAAAACCACTGCTACACATGTATGCCCAAGCTATGACACCGTAGTTTTATAAGAGAAACTGCATGCTACATATGTAAAATACATGGTTTTACAATTATATAACCCAATACAACATTGGGAGTGAAGATCTCAACTCCCAAAGGCTACCTCATGTCAATCCTGGAAGGATTGGCTATAAAATACAAAATCTGCAAAATGTCGGAGTTGCTGGGTAGCAAATGCAACTCATAAATAGAACTGGATGGAAATGGCTGTAGATGATGCCCAAACTAAATATGCCTCCTCCAATGGATCTTTCAAGTGAAAGGTTGATCCCTTCACCAAAGATCTCACCCTCCAACAATCTGCAAGAGCCCCACTGCAAATGCTTCACTAAAAATAACGCGGTCACTGGATGGAACTGCGATGTAGGGGCAAGAGAATGGGTTGGCCCAATGCTAAGATCTGTAATCAGCTCCAAAGGCTCCAAAATAATCTCTCAAAGGAAAGAGAGACTCCTCCTTTGAAAAATAGTTGATGGAGGTGGTGTAATGAACCCTCACTACGACACCCTGCAACACAACATTATTCTGCTACAGAAATAATGATGTCTTCGAGGAGGATGCTTGGCCTCAAGACTATATGTGAGGAAAATCAGTGCAATCCCTCAAGAGCCCTCTCAAGAAGGAGAAGGAATCCTAAACAGGAGTTCCCCCGGCAACTCTTGCTAAACAGCAAGGAATGCACAATGTCTGAATAGACAATGAGATCAATAATCCAAAAGCATGAATAACAATGGTTGTCTTGCCCTCCTTTTAAACAAGTGAAAGCTCTCTCTCCATGGGCCCCATCCATTAGGGTTTCCTCCACCAAATATCCTCTTCCTCATTCACACTGCACTTTCTCATAAAGTGATTCACTCCTCCTATGGCAGAGTTGTTGACTTGGTCAAACATGACCTTGTCTTCATGCATTTGCCCCTTTTCACACTTGAGGGTGAAAAATGAAGCTACTTTGATGATCCCTTTCACATTATGCGGGATTTTATTCATGTCTTCAATAGGAATGGGTTCCTTTACCCATTTATTTAGATGTAAGGTGATAAAAGCAAAATTGTAATATTCCATTTAGATATGTGCTAAAATGGGAATATTACAGGAAGGGGCAGCAATCAGAATCCTAGCCAAGGCTCAAGCCAGAATCAAGCACAAGGATAGAGGTATGATAAATATCATGTCCAATGTCATTAGTGCAAAAAGTATAGTCATTATTAAAATGAATGTAGAAAGAAGAAAAATGACATGGGTATATAACCAAGTGTAAATTTTACAAAAGATAATCAGAACCATGAAAGTTTGTTGTTAGCTTGTAATGTAGCACAAGAAAAACAAGAAGATATGTGGTTCTTAGATTCAGGGTGTAGTAACCATATGACTGGAAACATAGCAATGTTTTCCTATCTAGATGAAAGTGTAAAATCTGAAGTGACATTCAGGACTGATAGCAAATTCTCTGTCATAGGAAAAGGTAGAGTAAATGTTCTGAAAAATAAGGGAGAGAAGAAGTTCATGCCAAATTTATATTGTGTCCCTGGTCTGAAATGTAACCTTGTAAGCATTGGACAACTCATACAAAAAGGCTACAATGTGTTTTTTAAAAATGATGTGTGCACAATCATGGATAGACCTCCAAGTAGACAACTCATTGCAAATGTGCATATGACAAGCAATAGAATGTTTCCTCTCAAGATGAGATCATACTTGAAGGAAGGAGGTGTTGTAGCAGCTGTCACACAAGAAATATTTCCAGAAGAAGTGAAATATTAGAACGGGTTATGGCATTTGAGATTTTGACATCTCAATTTTGGAGGTTTGAACTTGTTGCATAAAAAATGCATGGTAAAGGGATTACCACTCATAGAGAAACCAAACAGCTTATGTGAAGGCTGCATCTTGGGAAAAAAACACAGAGAATCATTTCCAATAGGAAAGAGTGTAAGGGAAAAGACACCTTTGGAGATTTTCCACACAAATGTATGTGGACCAATGCAAACGCCATCATTAGGTGGCAATCACTATACTTTGACATTCATACATGATTACATAAGGAAGACATGGGTCTATTTTCTAAAATAGTAAAGTGAAGTGTTTAAACAGTTCTACCACTACAAAGCTCTTGTTGAGAAGCAAAGTGGACAGTACATAAAAGTGTTGAGAACTGATAGAGGTGGAGAATATATCTCCAAAGACTTCCTACATTTCTGCAGGGAGCATGGAATTCACAAGAAATTTGCTGTAAGGTATACACCTCAGAAAAATGGTGTTGCAGAAAGAAAGAATAGGACCATCATGGACATGGCAATAAGTATGTTAAAGGCAAAGAATTTTCCAAATGAGTATTGGGAAAAAGATATCTCTTGTGCAACATATACCATAAATATATGTCCAACCAAAAGTGTTATGAACAGAGTTCTAGAAGAAGCATGGAGTGGAACAAAGCAATTTTTCACTCACATGAGAGTGTTTGGATGTGTGGCATATGCACATGTCCCAGATCAGTTAAGGAAGAAGTTGGACAGCAAGAGGAAAAATGTATATTTCTTGGGTATAGTGATGAATCCAAGGCTTACAAGCTCTATAATCCATCAACCAAGAAAGTAATAATCAGTAGAGATGTTCAGTTCATAGAATAAGAAGCTTGGGATGGAAGTTTAGAGAAGACAGTAAATGTGAAGACATGTATGTCTCATGAAGAGAAAGAGGAATGGACTGCAGCAAGCAACTCCTCAACGGTGGCTCCTCCTCCACCTACACAAGCTCAACAGAGCACACCACAAGCAAGAAATACAACATTGATAAATCAAGGAAGTGCTTCTCCAAGCACACCACATGGATCGACAACTCCCTCGAGTTCAAGTGCAACTCTAAGAACATCTTCAACAAATACAAGAAGACCAAGATTCAAAAATCTAAGTGAAATTTATGAGCAAGAAGAAGTTGATAATAGTACTGGTATGAATTCTTTATTTGCATTATTTTTTCATGTTGATGACCCAATATATTTTGAAGATGTATTCAAAGAAGAGAAGTGGATTGAAGTAATGAATGAAGAAATAGGAGAAATAGAAAGGAATGACACATGGGAGTTAGTGGACCTCCCACAAGGAAAAGAAGTTATTGGAGTGAAATGGGTCTATAAGACCAAGAGAAACATTGAAGGCAAGATAGAAAGGCACAGAGCAAGGCTAGTTGTAAAAGGCTACAAGCAGCAGCAAGGAAGAGATTATGAGGAAAAATTTGCACCAGTTGCAATGACGGAGATAGTGTGGACAATATTGTCAATAGCAGCACAACAAAAATGGAAATTTTATCAAATGGATGTGAAGTAAACATTCCTGAATGGAGTGATGAAAGAGGAGGTGTATGTTGAACATCCTCCTCGCTATGAAATAGAAGGCTAAGAACACAAGGTGTGTAAGCTACGAAAAGCTCTTTATGGGTTGAAGCATGCACCACGAGCATGGTACAACAGGATTGATGCTTACCTTATGGAAAATTGGTTCGACAAGTGTGATGGTGAACCCACACTCTACATCAAACAAAATTACGGTAAAATTATTATTGTTTTTATGTTTCTCTCATTGTTGATTTCAAACCAATCATGAAAAGTGAGTTTTGGGCATAGAAGTAAAGCAAACAGAAAAGGGAATTTTTATCTCCCAAGAAAAGTATGTTGTAGAGGTTTTAAAAAGGTTTCATATGTAGAATAAAATTCCATCATCAACTCCAAATGTCATGGGGTTGAAGTTGAGCAAGGAAGATTGCGGCACGAACATCAATTCGACATTGTACAAAAGCATGGTTGGAAGTCTAATGTATTTGACTGCAACTAGGCCTAATATAATGTATGTTGTAAGCTTGATATCCAAATTCATGGAGACACCCAAGGAGATGCATTAGGAAGCAGCCAACAGAATATTGAGGTATGTAAATCGAACAAAGGAGTATGGTGTTCTATATTCCGAAACTGATGATTTTAAGCTGATTGGTTACACTGACAATGATTCTGGTGGAAGTGTTGATGACAGAAAGAGCACATCAAGGTATGTTTTTCATTTCGGATCAGGAGCCATTTCATGGGCTTCCAAGAAGCAATCAATAGTTTCATTATCAATAGCAGAAGTTGAATATGTAGCAGCAACAACAACAACATGCCAAGCAGTTTGGATGAGAAGGATGCTGAGGGATTTATGTCATTAACAAGACAAAGGAACCAAAACTTTCTGTGATAATAGTTCAACAATTGCATTGTCAAAGAATGATGTTTTCCACAAGAGAACAAAGCATATCGATGCCAAATACCATTTCATAAGGGAATTAGTTAACAATGGTGAAATTGTGTTGCAGCATTGTAGGTCAAAGGAACAATTTGAAGATATCCTCACAAATCCATTGGGACAGAAAATTTTTGTTTATCTCAGAAAATGTTTGGAAATAGTTAATGGTGGCATTTCTGATTAAGGGGTAGTGTTGGAAATACTCCCAACCACCACCATAAATAAAACTGGCAGCAACCCACACTTACATTGTTTTTTTTTGTAGGGAAGGACAAGCTCAGGTTTCAAATCCACAAGCGTTTCACAAAAAATCAAGAAACTCGAGCCACACTCTGCATTTAATTCCTTACCTGTTGCATTCACTTAACTTTTCCCGTAGTTTGCAGACTGCAATTTTTAATTTTTACCTCTTAAGCCTTCGCCAAAACTTAAGTTTTCACAGATGTGATTCGTTGGGACCCATCATACCTTTCCACACTAACAAACCATGCACAAACCTTTGTTTTTCGCTTATTCCTTACCTTTTCGCTTTTCGCACTCCCCACTATTTAAGTGCCCGCATACCGCACTTCGCACATCTTAGCATTTACCATTTAAGCCCTGCACTAAACCTTGCGATGTTGCAATGCGACATCGTCATCACACATCACAAATTATAAATTTTGCACTTTGCATGTTTTTCCGTTTACCTTTTTACCGCCCGCACTTCGCATATCTTATGACTTACCTTTAGCACCCTGCAAGTTATTTTATTTGCGATGTGATTCGTCGCAAATCACACATCACAAGCTCAGGAGGATAGCGCACATAAGCACCCGCAAGTTATTATATTTAAGTTGTGATGTGATCGCAATCGCATATCACAAAGCTCAACGTATAGCGCCCGCAAGTTAAAATATTTAATTTGCGATGTGATCGCGCCATCGCACATCGCAATCGCAAGATTTTAAGTTTTTCCCATATCGCGCCCAGATAAAATTTATAATCACTGAAATGCGATTTGCGATGAAGGAGCAGATGCGATGTGGTTTCGTAGCCGAAACCTATAAAATTTCAAGTTCGTATTTTTGTGTTTTGTACGTAGTTTTGTGTAGAAACAGAAGATCAGATCAGAAGGATGTTTTGGTTTTTATATGTCCGTTCTGGAATTGAATAAAATTCAAGTTTTAGGCTCTGCCAATTTTGTATTAAAAAAAATGTAAATTCATTTTGTTGATAGAGAAGAGTTGAATAGAAGAATAATTCCTCTCCTGTGTGTTCTCGCTCTTTCTGTGTGAATTGTTATTTTCCACATATTTGCATTCTCTGTGTTGTAAAGGGGGAAACACATCCCTATGTTTCTTTATTTCCAATTTCCAAAACCTCTATCCTTCTGAAACATGGTGAAATATGTTCCTAGCAATCCCTCTTTGAGGTATTCTCCTTCCTCCCAATGCAGTACCATGAAATCTATCACTGGTTCCCATTCCTCTCAGATGTTTGTTATAAAAGCTCCTTTGATTGAGATTCCTTTATTGGCTATGGCTCTAAGTGAGGCAACATTTTTCTTAGATGATGGAATGATTTACAGGCTCAATGGTATGTGGCCAAGGATCGTAGACCTTCATGCTTGGATTTCTAAGCAGTGTAAGTCGCTAACCTTTGATAAATTGGATATTTACCCTCTAGCAAGGGATTTCTTTATCGCAATATTTGAAAATGTTGAAGGCCAAGTGCTTATTTAAGATTCTCGTCTATTGTTTTGGGGAAGTGTTGGGCTCTCTTTACA
The DNA here is from genome assembly GCA_034641835.2 of Pinus albicaulis. Classification (NCBI taxonomy): domain Eukaryota; kingdom Viridiplantae; phylum Streptophyta; class Pinopsida; order Pinales; family Pinaceae; genus Pinus; species Pinus albicaulis. The sequence goes on along the minus strand of CM076573.1, from coordinate 562,530,921 downwards.
ATCGTGATTCCCCTGCTTTGATCCTATTACAACTTCAATCTTGACTGATTTAGTTTGGGTAGGGCTCCCTAACCTTCCTTTGCATATGTGGAACCTAGCTTCTTTGACTGCAACTGGTAATGCTTTAGGAAAATTATATTATTGAGGTGAAGACACAAGATATTACATGAAGCACACATATGTTCACATTTGTATGGAAATGGATTTAAATAAAGGATTTCTTATTGATATTAAGTTAACAGGTCTTGGGTATTTATGGGTGTGAAATCTGTATTAAGAAATCATATCTTTTCATTTTAGAGGTTGTTATGAGACTGGAAATTTCCTTAAAAACTATCCCAATGTTGGGAAGAATAAAGCAAATAAAATCAACCAAAAACCAAGATGGTGGGAGGGCGTTGAATTTGATAATTATTCAATATCTAAGGAGGATCCTCCTTGAGTTAGTTGCAATGAGGATAAATTGCAAAGCAACAAAAAAAATTCAAAGTCCAATTTTGACCCCCCAAAAGACCAAGGAGTTTCAATAGTCAATCAAGTAAAAATAAGCACCAGTGTGGACGTTTCCACCACCACAACAAAATATAGTATATCAAATTCCTCTCTAGAGAACTCTTAAAATATTTTCAAGGATGATCAACCAATTTTGAACATGACAAGAACATTACCTCAAATTTCAAAGCCTCGGGGTGTGTTTCTCAATAAATAAAATCACAAAATTCTCCCTCTTGGGTTGATCAAGCAGAAGTGGAAGATCATTTTTGGGTTGAAATAATAAAATTGTTAATAGAGGTGACTTAAGGAATGGTGGAATGCCAGAATATGAAAAAAACTTGGGCTGCACCATAGTTGGAAACAGTATGATAATCAATTCTCCAATGATAACAATAATCCATTCAAAGCTTAAATGATTCTAAATTGAGAATGGGTTGTAGATATATCTAGATTTTATGGGTCTTTTGGAAAAAAAAATTTGGAAACCTTTGAATACCACTGAGAGGGGGGGTGAATAAGTATCGTGATCTATATACGATTTTTACCAATTTAAACATCAATTACTAAATCACACATATGTTAGCAGCAATTCATTAAAAATGTGCATCACATAAGCATTATTGAAACCATAAGCATAAATAGAGACCATAATAAATGCAATCAATCACATCATCACACATAAGACACAAGATTTATGGTGGAAACCCTTCTGGGAGAAAAAACAACCCTTGTTATTGCCGCTCTGCTCTAAATTTCTATTAGTCAAGGGTGAAATCCCGAAGTTGGGAAACACTTTTTGGTGGATGGTTAGAATTCGGGAGAAATTTTTAATCTCTCGGCCGAGAAAAAAGTCAACTAAATTTCTTGGCCGAGAGTTTTCAAAACTCTCGTCCGAGAGATTTTAAATATTTCGAACGAGAGTTTGGTCGGGTTTAACATGAGTTAAAATTCTCTCAGATGAGAGTTATGCATTTTCTCGTCCGAGAGTTGTGGTCACATAAACTCTCGGGAAAAATTTCGGACGAGAGTTAAAAAAACTCTCAAACGAGAGTTTTTAAACTCTCATCCAAAAAATTTTCAACTCTCATCCGAGAGTTTTTTCAACTCTCGTGCGAGATTTTTTTCAACTCTCGTCCGAAAAGTTTTTAAACTCTCTTCCGGGAGTCTTTATCATTCATTCTGCGTTGTGTCATTAAGGATTCGATATCATTTATTAAACATCTAATTTATATAACTGAACTAAAATATTAAAGATTCGATATCATTTAATTTATAAAAACATTTAACATTTAGTTTCCTTCGTTGACCTCCAATTACTTCGTGAGTAGAGGTAAGGCCATAACGATTGCAAAGGCATGCCCTGAACAAATAATGTTGAATATTTTTGTTAGATTTTGCACGCAGCCCACATTTTTGTGGGGTTCATAATTTTCTTTTTTTTTGTAAAAGTTAAGCAGAATTATATTAATTTTTTTCTACATAGAAATACAGAGTGCCACGGGAGTCAATGGGACCTCCCTGAGATGGCTTGACATCATTGGCTGGGCATAGCATCCAATGAATGTATTGGCTGAAAGTCTATGGCATCGGCCAATAGAAACTAAGGAAAACTAGAGGTGATCTGGCGTGCATAGAAGGTCAAGTCAACACTGAGATGAGTGTGTTGAGCTGCATGAAGACTATGAGCGAACAATTCTTCGATGGGGCTTGAGTATGCAAAGACGGGTGTGCAAATATGTGGTCATGAACATAGATTGCTCGAGCCTGTTGGCAAAATCCGCCACTTGACGTGTCCTTCCTATGGCTGCTCCATCGATGACGGTGATTGACATGCCCTTCCTGTAGCAGAACCATCGAATTCCCTGTAGCTATGGGCTACTCTTGCAGATCCGACTTTTGGATGTGTTTGCATTTTTATTTGAGTTCTCCCTCCACCATATCTTGCCAAAGGCTGTGATATTCTTCCAGCTTGGAATCGACCCCATCATTAGCCATTGCATCGGCCATATTGTTTGTTGTTCTGTGAACTGCTTGAAATGTGATCTCTTGCATGTTGCAGAGTTGGCCTTGGAGGTCCTTCAGGATTGCCGAGAGTCTCCAGCTTGGGGTCACTTTGTCCACCTACGCGCCCATCTGGAGTTTCCTTATCAACCTTATTATGATCTCCGAGTCGCATTCCACTACCAGAGGTAGAAGTCTGTAGCGACCAGCCAGAGTGAGGCCCTGGATGAGAGCAATTAATTCTACAGCGTTATTGGTGTTCACGCCGAGATTGCCATGATAGATGAGATAGATTGCGCCTGTATGATTCCTTACTGCTCCCCCGTAACCTGCAATTCCCGGGTTTTGTTTTGATGCCCTGTCGAAATTGAGTTTGAAAGTGTTAAAAGGGGGGAAATTCCATTTGTCCTGTGTTGTTCCTGTTGAGGCCTGGTTCCGCCCAGCAAGGTTGGTCGTGGTTTGAAGATTCAGGATCTGTATAATTCTTGCATCATTTAGAGATATGTTGCCCTCTGTCTACAATATGCCCATGGCATTGATCGATTCTGTGATAAGCTGTCACACTTTCCCTCTCAACACGTTCACTGCCCTTGCTGAGTTCTTGAATATTCTTGTGTTTCGCTCTTTCCACAGGATCCATGCTATTGCTCTCGGAATTAGATTCTAGGCGCTGTTGACCAAGGGATTGGAGGATATGGAAGATCTCCACTTGCTGAGTGAGATTTGGATGGATTTTCTGTCTCTGTCGGATTGTCTGAAGACCAGGGCCATGTCATCCCACAAAGAACAAGCCGTGGGGCAGGTGTTGAGGATGTGATTGAGAGTTTCCGGACCATTCTCGCAGAGCATACATCATGAAGGGCCTATGAAGCCTCATTTCTGCATATTGTCCCATGTGAGTGCCTTGTTATGCATGACCAACCAGGAGAATAGTGTGATTTTTGGCGATGTTCCTTTGTTCCAAAGGGCTTGCCATTTTTTATCTGGTTGCGGATCCGAGGAGGCAGCCAAGATCTGATATGCTTCTTTGAGGTTGAACGTTCCTTTGGATTTCTTCCCCATCTCAGGATGTCCTCTTTATTAGACTTTAGGATTCTTCTTTTGTCCAAGTCTTGTAGAAGATGGTCTACATTCATTGGGCCTGCTTGGGTATGCCATTGTTCTCTGGATAACCATTTTTGCCATGTGGTTGCCTCACTCATAGGTTGCCAGTAGTCTGCTACTGTAACCTTGCCTTCCTCTTGCATGGCTCTTTTGAGAGTGTTCCAGTCTAGGTGTGCCAAGGGTGGGAGCTGCTGCCAAGCATCTTCCCAGAATAGGGCAATGTTGCCTTGGTGCACTTCCCAGAAGCTATGTTGCTGAACAATATGTCGATTTTCCCATGCTTTTTTCCAGATGGGGGATCCTTGAGTGGTGCCTGTAATCCTGATGAGGTCTTTGTCCCTGATTTGATTTGTATACTTCGCTTTCCACAAGGTGCCCTAGAGGGAGTTAGGATTTTCTACCCATCTCCACCAGATTTTTGCTACTATGGCCTTGCTTAATATCTCGGGGTATCTTAGGCCCAAACCTCCCTCCATTTTTGGTTTGCAGATGTCTGTCCACTTGAGGAGGGCCCATTTGGATTCCTTAGAGGCTCCATTCCAGAGAAAGGATCGTTGGATGCTTCGGATGGATTTATAAACCGCCTTAGGGGCTGCAAGTGCTGAAAACATATATGCTGGCATGGTTTGAAGGACGGACTTGACCAATATCAATCTGCTGGCCATGTTTAAGGTCCGGTGAGTCCAACTGCTTAACCTGGCTCTCATTTTGTTGAGGAGGGCTTCCCAGTTGGCTGATTTTTAGGCATATTCTGAGAGTGGTATACCAAGGTATTTGGTTGGAAGGGAGTTCTTTTGAATATTCAGAATTCTACTGAGATTTCTCTGCACAGGAATGGATGTGTTGGAGAAAAATAGTTTGGATTTTGTGAGATTGATTTCCATACCTGAGGCTTCCGAGAAAGTCTTTAGCACTTTGTTGATGATTCGAGCTTCCTGCATTGTGGGGGCGCCCATCAGTATTGTATCATCTACGAATTGTTGATGCGTTACTGTGGGTCCTTGGTGTACCGGTTTGATGCATTTGAGTTGATTCTACTGTTTTTCCTTGGCTAAGGATCTTCCTAGCCCTTCTGCCATAATGACAAAGAGAAACGGAGACAGGGGATCTCCTTGCCTTATACCTCTGGACGAAATGAAGGGTTGAAGGGGTCCTCCATTCAGTAGGATTGAAAAGAAAGCACCTGAGACCAGTTCCATTATCCAATTTGTCCATTGCTGACTAAATCTAAAAGCCTAGAGGATTGCTCTCATATAGTGCCAGCTGATTTTATCAAAGGCCTTTGAAAGGTCAAGTTGGATAAGCATACCTGGAGTCCGTTTTGTTTTGAGAGAATGCAACACTTCCTGAGTGAGGATTATGCTATCAGTGATCTACCTACCTTCAACGTAGCCAGTTTTTTCCTGAGAAATGATTGAGGGGAGGACGGATTTAAGTCTGCTAGCCATCAGTTTGGAAAGGAATTTGTAAAGGACATTATAACAAAGGGCTATGGGACGAAACTTGTCGGGGGAGTCAGCCTGGTCTGATTTTGGAATTAAGGTGAGGAACGTGGCATTGATGGCAGGCAACACTTTCTTGGTTCTGTGAAAGTTCCTTACTAGGTTGAGAAGGTTAGCCTTAATAATGGGCCAGCAAGCTTTAAAGAATTCGATTGTAAAGTTGTCTGGTCCAGGAGCCTTGTTCGAGGCCATGTTGAAGATTGTTTGTTCAATCTTCTGCTCAGTGAATTCTCTTAGAAGGAGGGAGTTTTGCTCCTCTGTAACTAAGCTGGGAATGGCAACGATAATTTCATTGATGGCTTGGGTTCTATCTTGAATGGGATTGCTGAGAAGAGAAGTGAAAAAAGAGTTGAGTTCAGATCCTATATGCTCCCTTGTATAAACTTGATCGCCATCAACTTTTTTGAGGGAGAGGATGCGATTATGTGCTCTATGTTGGATGGTTGACTTATGGAAGAAACTGGTGTTGCATTCTCCCTATTTTAACCATCGCACCCTCGATTTCTGCCTCCACAGCAACTCTTCTTATTTTAACCATTCTTCCCATTGCCTTTGCAGATTTGATTCTTGAGCTATTCTTTCATCATTGGGCCCTTCTTTGATCAAAGTTTGCTGGAGGTTCGCCGTTTTTTCCTCGAGTTCTTTTTTGGCTTGAAATATGTCGCCAAAGGTGTTTTTGTTCCAGCGTTTGAGGTTGATTTTTATTGTTTTGAGCTCCTACTGGAATATGTACATGATATTGTTGCTCCTTATGGTGGCTTGAGTCCACCAGCGTTGTATGTTTTGCATGAATGATGGGTGCTCTGTCCAGAAGGCTTCAAATCTGAATTGTCTATTGTGGGGCTTATCCAAATTGGTGAAGTGAATCTGCACTGGCCAGTGATCAGATCCTCTGATAGGCAGAATGCTAGCCTCCATGTCGATATTTTGCAGCAGAATGGATTCCGACATGAGGAACCTATCGAGCCTTGATGCTATCTGCCTGTTTCCTCCTTGCTTATTATTCCAGGTATGCAGACCATTGACTGTGGAGATGTCAATGAGTTTGGATTCAACAATAAAGGTGTTGAATGCTTCCAAGTCCTTATCCAATCTTCGTAAGCCTCCCTTTTTTTCTGCTAGATTGGTGATCATGTTGTAGTCTCCGCCTAAAATCCAGTGGTTTGCCCCATGGTGTTGTCTGACTTTGTCCAAGTCTAGCAGCATCTTCAGCTTTTCCTAGATTCGTTGGGGTCCATACACGTTGGTGATGCAGATCGATTGCCCTAATTCTAGCATGTTGAAAATGATCGATAACGAGTGCTTGGTGGACAGAGCAATCTGCAAGAAGAATTTTCTTTTGTTCCAGAATGTGAGTAACCCTCCTGCTTGCCCGATAGCATCTATGCTTATGCAGTGATGACTGTTGGAAAAGATTTTTTTGAGTGTCTCTGTGCCTTTGGGAGAGCATTTGGATTCTTGAAGAAGTATGATGTCTAGATGTAGCGAGAATAAGTGGTTTTTCAAGATCCTTCTTTTGGTGGTGCCGTTGAGCCCCCTGATGTTCCAAGTTGTGATTTTCATTGAGCTACCTTTGGAGCAGATAGGACCAAGGCCCTGATTTTTCCTTCATTGATTAGGTGTCTGCCTGGTTCTTGTATTTGGTGTCTTGTGGATTTGCGCCCTCTTTTTCTTCCTGGTCCTTGTGGCTTGTATTGATCCAAATCCAGGTTGGCTTGAATGCCCGTTTGGTTGCTATTTCCCCATTGCCTTTTGGCTGCATTTTGGTTGATGTATTCCAGCTGCAGGTATGTCATTTCTATCTTCTCCAAGTGTTCTTGGGGAATGGCATCGACTCCCAGTTTGGACCATTTCTCATTGACCTTTTGGAGATCTAGATCGCCTAGGATCTCCTCCAGAGGATTGTTTGAAGTGGTTGAGGATGGCTGCTCTGTTTTCATTTCTGTGCATTGAGGGGTTTGCAGTGAGGTGTGGCTGGTATTAATCTGAATGGGAGAGGATTCTGGTTTGTGTTGCGGTGCCTGGGCGTGGATTGAATCCGAGGTTGTGCTTGGGGCATTGGTTGTAATCAAATATTGACTTAATAATGACAGATCTTGATCAGTGGGGGCTTGGGAGACTATAGGGTGCTCCAATGAGTCAAGATTGCTCAGAACTTCAAAGCTGTTTTGCTGGGTGGAGGCAGTATTGGTGGGGGTTGTATTGGTGGAGGGTTTCGGAGGCTTTTTTCCTTTCTTCCCTTTGTTCTTTCTTGAGACGCAGGTGAAACCAGGTGTTGGAGTAGCCCCTTGTTCCTGTTGGGCCTGAGGCTATGGTTGATTAGCAGGGCAACCATGACTGAGATGTCCATGCTGTCGGCATGTTCGACATCTGAATGGGATATTTTCGTAATCAATGGTTTGCTTCCATTGCACTCCTTTATGGATCAGCTCCATATGGCCTGGGAGGGGTCCTGAAATATCCAGGTAAACACAGATTCTAGCATAGGTTGTGTACTTACCTTGTAATGTGAGATCCGAGGCTTTGATGAAGACTCCCAGCTGGTTTCCTATGGCTTCCAAGATGCGCTTGTTCTAGTAATCAACAGGCAGAGAGTGAAGGCGAATCCATACTGGAATTTTTTTGAAGTCTTCCTGTTATGGAGCGAATTTTGGCCTCCAGTACGTTATGTAAAGTCTTGCAAAGTTGTAGAAGTATGGGCTGCCTTCGAAGATGCGATCTCTGTCATCCCTGTGAACGAAGATGACGGTGAAAAAGCTTCTCGATCCCAGCTGAAGATCATAGTCCCCTTTGGGTTTCCATTTCTGGTTTATCCACCGACAGAGAGCCTTTTCATTAAGTTGAACCCCCATGAATCTACAGATCAGGGCATGCTTGCTCATGTGGTCTCTGTATTCATCGATCCATGGATCTTCAATGATTAATCTATGTATTTTCTCTGAGATGGGCTTGCATGGGGACAGATCTTGTGCTCTGTGTTGACTTGGAATGTGCCCCGCGGACGTAGATCCCTGTGGCGCCGATGCATTGCTGTTTCCCCTAGATCTGGAGCTGGATGGGATGTTGGAGGTCTTGGAGGGAATGCTGCCGAAAATAAAAGGGCTGAAGATAGGGGGGGTCGAACCCCCCCCTGAGGTGTTCATGAGGCGATTCAGGTGGAGTGCCGCTGAGAGATCTGGCTTGCGCTGAATGGATTGGCTGGCAAGGCAGATGAGCCGAGATCAGGGATCTGCAGAGCTTCAGCCCAATCACCGCTCCTCAGAAGCCCGTGCTCTCAATATGCAATTCCCTTAAATTATTATTTTTAGGTCGGCTAGGATTGTGGGGTTCATAATGTTGAAATGCCCTAGGAGAGTTCATATGTGCACCCTAAGTTCTATAAATAACTTTTAACTCAATTTTATGATAGAAATCAAAATTTAAATGGACATTAAAATGGAAGACAATAGAATGTAGATTCACTTGGTCCTAATGAAAGAAAAACCCAATGGTTATAGCTCTCAAAATCCTTTTTCAAAGTTTGAGAATATTTTGACCAAAATGTACAAATTTGGAGTAAAAGTGAAAATGAAGTGGTAAAACTTATCATATTCACTTATATTAGGTTGATTTTACCCCTTTTATAATGTTTAAAAAACTTTATTATTTTTTTTATTAATTTTATTAATTATAAGCAAGTGCTTTCTAAGTGGTGTTTTTAGTTTTTTAGGTGATATGACAAACTAAGTTGATTTTCTGCGATTTTTTCCATCACTTTTGTCCATTTTAGATATTATGTGGTAGGTAATTTATTCAAAAATTGGAATAAAAGGAATAGTTTCCCATAGTTCATTCTATATTAATCAATTCAATATCATTGCTACCATAGAATATACCCCACTAATTTCAGACACACACCTTCTTTCCTTCTTTTAAAAGTGTTGTGATTTCATCGTAGAGCCTACCTTCTATGGGACCAATTAGTACCTTGATATCCATTTAGCATCAATGTTGTAATCTTTTCATAGGATTTGGAGCCCTATTTACCCTTGAAATGACCCTTTAATGAAACTTCATAAGTTTCTCTTAATCTTTTTTTTTGGCCTTTCTAGATGGGGTTCCCATTGTTGCATTGTAACACTACATTGTATTGTACTACTTGTGTTCTCGAGCCTGATGTCAACTTCAATTTGATGTTTCATAACCTATCACTTATGAATTATCTTCAATTAATAACCTTGTATCTATTTCTTTTGCATATTTACACATTTATCCTTGATGAAAAACTCCTAATAGTGTCCTTATCCTACACACATCCCTTGAATTGAAAATAGGTATGTTCCCTACACTAGGAGCTAGTTTTCTTTACCATGACACTTGTTTCCTCCATTGTATAATAACATTATTTTATTATTTTTCAAGCCTTAGGATATGAAAAAAAAAAATCAAATATATTGAAAAATAGGGAAAGGAAAGAATTGCATTATCTAATTGATTTGGAAACAATCATGAGTAATGTCACGCTTAAAAAAATGACTAGTTTTGAGTATTTGTCTTGACAACTTGGATTTTTAGTATGAATCTAGGAACTTGAGACATTTTTATTAAGTATTTACTCCCCTATATGGTTACTCTTCCAATAATTATGGAGAGTTAGTGGATTCCACCGACATCACAAACTTCTATCATTGGTCATTATTGAGTCAATGCTTCCCAAGTCACTTTTTTGTCATGCTTATGTTTAAGGGATTTCTAGCTTGTATTGTCCCTTTCTCATATCTCCTTGACTTATCATGTTATCCTTTCTAGTTGTTAAATCACTTTCAGTATCTACAATAACCTATATCTTTTACTCTAAAGGTCTACATTTTTCTTACTAGTGAGTAAACTCTTATCTACTATAACAAATTGCTCTCAAAATTTTACCTAGAGAAGTACCCAAGGTCTATTTTCATCATTGATAGGTGATCTTACTCTCAGCAATTGATATTTCCACACTAGTTGTTCACTAAGTGGCTTCCCAAGTCTTCAAATTAAATACCTTTATTCACACTTTGATTTTCATGCCATACCTTAGATTCCATTTTCATCATCACTAGAATTACTCAAATATGTCAATGGATTTTGTTATTGGTCGTCACTCATAGGGTCACGAATGCATGATATTCCATTTGGTGTATGCGAGATACATACATAGGGGTATTTCCTTTTAAATTTTTATCTAATTCCCTCCAAATCATTTTACCTTCAATTTCGTCATGTTGGATGATGGGGTATGCCTTAATTCCCTCCTTTCAATCAATCTTCTCCCATCAACTTCTGCTCATTTTCTATAGGATCGGTATCTAAAGTATTTGTAGTGCCATGGGGAATTTTGGACATTAGTGATAGTATCACTTGCAATTAATATTGGTAATACATCAATGTACCATGACTAATATGTTCTACAAGTGTTGAATGTCACCTCATTCACTCACACTTGCTAGATTGTACTAGATATCTTGATACCCATTTTCATCATCAATGGCTTTTATCACATTTGTTAACAGTATGAACCAATGAGCAATAATAAAATGGTGTCGTCAATGTTAAACTTCAAATTATCTATTCAGATGGTGTAGATAACTTCAAATATTTGGTTTGAATACCTTGAGGCTATAGCAACATCATCTCTTAAATGTTTCTACCCAAGTTGTATCCATAATACCACACACATATTTCACATTGGTACTAGTGGAGGATTAGCTTTTTACCTCATTCACTTTGGTTATCCTCCTATGTATTGAGACATAGGTCCACTATGTATCTATATGTGGTCATGTTTTATACTCTTATATATGCATCGATCCATTATGTATTTATATCATTTCCATGATCACTTGTTATATACTTCATGGGTTTGCATTTATCTTGACTTGGTGGCCATGATTTTACACACCCAATCACAAGTATTTCCACCTCAATAGGTGACTTATATTTTAATCAGTTTATTTTTGCAACTATAATTATGGTTTTCTGTTTATTGAACTAATTTTGGACCCACTTGATAACTTCCTCCTGGATTTCATAATGTATTTCCATAGACATATTCCTTTGTAACCTCGCATATTAAGGGGCATCTACTATAGCATAATTTGTTTTTGTATCGTAAACATACACTCCATGGCCTCAAACCATTTATCAATTACATTTCTATACCTCACTTATCCTTAGAATTATTTTGAAAATATTTTTCTGGATTGCATGCACTAATATTGATCTAGAAACATGTATACATACGCTTTCTTTATCTATTTTTTCACCTCCTATTTCCTATGTACAACTACCCCATTTTCCTTCTAAGAGTGCAAAATCAAGCCTAAGGTGGAGAATAAGAGGAAGCAACCTTATGTTGGAAAATTGATACTAGAGACCGAAAAAGGGTTTATTCTTGAGATTTTAAGGATAGTCCCTCAATAGGAAGCTATTTTTTCCTGATTCATCTTCACATTTTAATATAGAATAGAGGAAACATGCTCCTTCTATTTCTATTATTCATGTGCAAGGTGAGGATAGTGAGGAACACTCCTTCTGTGGTCCAAGAGGAGGAATTCAGGAAATGGTTCTTAGAGTCATTGACAATTGGAACTAGTAAGATCTTTACTTTTATAAACTTTTTTTTGAACCAAAATATACAACTCACATATTTCCCTTCACTTATGTTTCATTATATTTAGTTGCTATATACTAACCATATAATTCTAATTAATTTAGGTAGTTAGGAATTTATTTTCAAATAAATTTTACTTTTGATCATCTTCTTCAATTGTTTAGATCAATAAGTGGAATGTTGGAGTGAAATTTTAAGACAAATTCTCTTTGGTCAAAGTCATCTCCAATAATCATCTCTCTAGGTTTGCTTGCAATAAATACCTCAATTTGTTATAAAAGTTATTGAATCCTTTCTATATAGGTTTAGATTGTGTTCTATTCTAATTCCATTATGTGATTTTAACCCTGATCATTTTGGAAATATTTCATTAAACAATAGGTATTTCATTATTTCCATGTCTAGATTTTTTGGAGCTAGGACATCCTATTTCAATAACCTTTAAGTGGGAGCTTTAAGAATTGTGTTGAGATTCCTTAGCTTCATTTCATTGCTTATTTATTCATTTATTGAGGTGTCTAGTCCATAAAACATGACCCTTTTTTTAGATATTTTTTAGAAAAGCTAAGGACTAGGGAATAACCTTGTAATGAGGTGGGATTTGCTCAAGACTTTTATTTTTTATTTTTTTCTTTACCTCTTTGCCTCTTTAGATATTAAATAAAACTATATCCAAGAGCCATGCAATCCAATATGAGCACATGGATACATTTCAATGAATTCTACTATTTGTGCCTCAACTAACATTGAGAGAGAGAAATATATGCCTAATCATATGGTTATAGAGTGTGATGTTAAAAAGTCAAAATCTAGGAGAAAAGATACGACTTATACTACTCAAAATAGACTAAAACTCACAATTGGTACTAGTTTAACATGTCCTAGTAACGATCGGATGCAAGTTAATGGTTCTTCTATAAATATTGGGTACGCCTATACACTTCATAATTAAGTGCATTGATCTATAAAATATAGTTTTTTAACTCTCGTCCGAAAGTTTTTCAACTCTCGTCCGAGATTTTTCTCAATTCTCGTCTTAAATATTTTCAAACTCTCATCCGAGAGTTTTATTTTTATAACAAAAATCCAAAATTCTTCATTCGCGCGGCATTCTGCATTGTCGTTTTCACGAATTCATTTTGCACTGTCGTTTTTGCGAATTCATTCACTGTAGCTGTCGAATTCTTGGGCTATAGCTATCATTTTCGTGAATTCTTGGACTGTAGCTGTCATTTTGAAGAGCTATTTTCTTTGTCGCCGGGATCAGGTAAGCCTTTGTCTGCCTTGAACTGTGCATCTGCCTGTTGCAATTTTTGGGATTGTGGATCATTTTACTTAAGTACTTGGATAGAGAAGTGAAATGAAAAGGACATAAATCTCAACGAGAATCAATACAAGATGCAGGAGAGGAGCTAGTGAACTCTGGTTAAGCTATCGAGCTCCCAACCATTTTTCCCCAATTTCAAAACCTTCTCAATGAAAATCCTCACATGGAATATTAGAGGACCTAGCAGCAAAAAAAACAAAGATATTTATGGGATCAATTAAAAGAATAAACGTTGACGGTGGTTATTCTAAAAGAAACCTAACTAGCAGGGGATAAATTGACAAAGACTTTTATTTTTGTTGGTAGGGTTGTCAATTCATGGTAGTAGATGCATAAGGTAGTTCTCGTAGGTTGGATGTCTTGGGGAATCCCTAGGAGGTTGTCTTTAAATACTGGTTGCAAGCCCACACATAATAAATGGATGATTATGATATTTGGCCACAAAAGACCTAGTTGCTTTAACAACAGTATATGGACCCCTAGTGCTAACAGAGATGCCACAATTTTTAAGTCAAATTTCATTTCATAAAAGGTGTTTCCCATTTCTATTATGGGTTTAGGGGGAGATTTAAATCTCATTCAGTCCCTGTGAGAGAAAAAACTTGGAGGCCTATGAAGGCTTGAACCAGTTTCTAACAATTTTAATAACCTTATAAAAAAGTTGAAGTTAGTAGATACACCTAGGGTTAATGGTAATTTTTCTTGGAATAACAAAAGGAGTGAAATACATTAAATACCCAGTTGTTTAGTTCATTTACTCAAGGGATATTTTCATAGAGGAAACCATCTTGCCTTGTCTAGGGTCAGACCATTGGTCACTCAAACTAGAAATAGACTTAAAGGAAACAGCAAAAAAACAGTTGTTTCATTTGGAATGTCTAGGGTTTTAACGAAGTTAAAGAAAAAACATGGTTATTGAGAACCAAGGAGGAAAGGTTTTCAATTTTCACTTTGCCCAGTAGGTCTACTACGAGGTTGGAGATGTCCTCAATGACCATCATTCACAGCAACAGAACCAACAACATCAAGATCCCCATAAACATCATAATCTCAATTGCAGAGATTAAGATGAAAGTGATGACCATCATTCACAACAACTGAACCAACAACACTAATATCACCATAAAAATCATAGTCTCATTTGAATATATAAAGATGAAAGTGATGAACATCATCCACTTATGAAATCTAGACCTCACATTGATGACCATTAGAAACTTATGAAATGGAGAGGGGACATGGTGAATCTTATTATTCAATCGGTTTGTTTTTTTTATTGAGGAATGTAATAGGAACAAGTCTAGTGCTCACGTGGTGAAGGGAAAGTGGAAATCTATTTCTAAAATATTGAAGGAGAAAGGATTTCATATTTATTGTCAGTAGTGCAAAGATAAATTCAATGACATGAACAAGAATTTTAAGGCACTAAATGATGTTCTTGGAAGAGACACATCAAAGGTTGTTGAGAATCATCATCTCATTTATTCTATGGATCATATTTCTAAGGGGACAAAAAAGGGTCTGATGAAAATTATAGATTCCAATCACTTATTCTAGGAAGAAATGTGTTCTTATTCCAAGCTACATATCCTGGAAAATTATGGTATACAGTCATCTTCTCCTAAGGGGAGAGAGAATCATGAGGAAAATGGGAAAACTAATGATGAAAATGGAGAAGATGTTGAAGAAGATAGTACAATAATAGCATGGATGCAAAGACAACTTCTTGATGTGAAAACGCTGAAAGTGGAGGTTCAGGCACAACAACTTGAGCTTGAGAAGGAGGGGTTTAAGGGGCCAGTAATTTGTAGGAGTAAGTAAATATAGTTGAAGAGACTGAAGTTAGAAAATGAAAATAATAAACTTGAATTCGAACTCATGGAAGTGCAGTTGAAGAAAAAGGAATTTGAGATCATGAAAGAGGCAGAAATGACATAGCATCTCTCTCTATTGGATTGTTTGTATGGAGTAAAAAAAAAATAGGGGGTCAAGCTCCAATAGCTCAATTTTTTGTGCCTCACTGTCTTCAGCCTTTGTGGAAATCATGAATTATTTTCAGTTGTTTATGTTTCATTGTCTTGATATTGATGTAATACATACATAGTGCATTTTCTCATTTATTTGGCAATTCTTTTTTGGTGAACTCATTAGGTATTTGTATTCCACATAATAGTTAACAACTTTCATTTTAACTTGAGTAAACTCATTTTTACACGAGTATTTGTATTTGTTTGCGATAATTTATTTCTTTTGGTACTTTAGAGATTGTCTTTTCCTAGTCCTACTCTACTTTCTAAAAGGTTTTCCCACCTAGCTTCATTCTCTATTGTCAAATCGTTATAAAATCATGGGATCTACCTCATGGTGGCCAAGGTATTTGTAATTAGTGGTGGTGGAGAGAAGAGCTACCCACCTTGACTATTATATTCCTCTTACATGGTATACATTGTGAGTTGGGTTTTTTTAATCATCTGTATGTAAATTGAGGAGTCAACAATTTTCTCACATTAAGTTGGTTCTTTCCCACAACATTTTCACAATTATTTGGATTTTTTAAGGAGGTCATTTTTATTTTATCTTATTCCTAAGAAATACTGTTAGAGGGCTCGTCTTCTAATTGGTCATGGTTATACCTTCCTCAACACTCCAAATATATCATTTTGTTGTCCTATATTTCTTTATGGGGTATGGTATGTTTCTTACTCCTACATTTTAATCCTACATTTTAACATGGAAATTGAGGGTATATGTGTTGTGTCCAATCCTTGTCTCTAGTGCATGGTATTCTTCAAATTTCATATATACATGTTAGATATTATGTGGGGTGTATCTAAGAGGGTGTTGCTGTAATTTTCCATCCCCTTAAAAATAATGAGTCTCTACTCTCACTAACAGTTCGAATGGAAGCAACTAGAAATGTACAGAAGCCTGGAATAGTAGTAGCCAAATTCAAGATGGAGAAAAGTCCAATTTCCTTAGTCCTCAGCATTAAATTATATTCAAGATGAGCACTAGATGATGAGATGAGACTTTGAAGCTCATAGAGAAAAATCCCACACCAAATCGAGTAGAACATGTAGTTGTTATAGGTTATCTTACTCATGTCAAATTTTTAATCAATGTACTGTGGTATAGGTGGGAAGTTCTTTGCTTGTTTGATTTTAATAATAGAGTTCTGGTGCAGGACACAATTATAGTGAATGTGTTTGCACATTCACAAATTTATGCCACATTCACTATAATTACACAAAGTTTCTCATTTTTTTAACAACAGTTGTGGTTACAATATAGTTCAAGCAGTTGAAAAATGTTAATTCAATTGACATCTAGAACACAAGATTGAATCAAACATTATCCTAAGTAGAACATTTTAAAAGTGGGTGTTTCCCATCTGATGTAACATTTTAGTTGTAAAATTTTACATGGCCATTGTTTCAAAAGCATTCTTAAATATCCCCATCATTTTGTTTTAGTGTAAATAATCAAGGATTAATTGAGATAGATTTTATATTAATAATATCTTTGTTTTCTCGCTGTTGACAAAGTCCAAAGGAATTTTATTGTTCTAGTCTTGGTTGAGAGATATTCTTGCAAAAGAAAAATAAACTTTCATCTTTGATTGCTTTAAATTCCCTAAGCATCTATGGTCTTATCTTGTATGTATTTCTTGCTTCTAATTTTCTTGTGAGAGACTAAACTCCCACACTCTACATTGGCATAGTAGTACTAGCATGATGAAGATGTAAATGATTTTTTCCACGACTATTACACTGTTATCCTTTCCAAAAAAATTGTCTAGTCTCATCTTGTTTTTTTTCTTTCGTATTGTTGCACTTGCAAACTTATTGGGGAATAAATTCAGTGATACATAACTGTAGTGTTCTATTTTAGCAAAACTTTCAAGATATTGAAATCGATTTGGATAAAAGAGAGGACTCTTTTAGATCTAGTTTCACATTTATTTTAAATTCAAATCTGAAACAGTAAAGAAGCTAAGAATTGACAGTTTTTTGGTCACCATCATGACATTGACACTTCAAGCAACATTATATTGACTAGATAGAGTAGAAGGATTATAGTTATGGATCCATAGATTATTCTTTGGCAATCAACCTGCAAATATTATCAAACTTTTTAATATATTATTTACACAATATAATTGCACTCTTAATGCTTTGGGATATATAATCTCCAAAAGTTACACACTGGGTGTTGTCACTGGCAGCGACTGTAACAATAGATGATTTCACCCTTCATATGAAAAGTGTTCTTGAACTAGGCCAAATGATTTTGACTTCAAGGCTGCTCTTTCACCATAATCTAGCTCGGATACCAAGTAATCTCAGGAGATTGAACAAGTCGGTTTTATTTTCTTTTGTCTTTGTTACAACTTTTGAGTTGAAGTAGTGAAGCCCCAGTCATGATATATCTTTGTCATACAGTGGGAATTCTGAGAGAGATTTGCTAGTTGTTTTTCCTGTTACCTTGGAGACCTTATTGCATGAAATCTATCACTTTAATCATTAGGAAAGGCATTGTACTCAAAAGTAGAATCTAATCTAATGTCATGTGTCCAAAGATAAGTCACAAAATTGAAGTATAATCACACTGCAATGATGAATATAAGGTTTGGAAAAATAAATCAGCTATAAATCTGAAGCTTGGTGCTTGAAGTATGAGTCATCTGCTTGCAACCCTCATGAAGTTCAATAAAATGGTGTCATGTGGTGCCATGTACTAATAATAATATTCCTTGTACTTATTCAAATGGTTTCAATGGTGTGCTGAGTGCAACTAGTAGTGGTGTAGGAAGGTGGAATAAAACCAACAATACTCTCTTATTTGTGGAATTGAAAGTGAAGCTATGGTATGCTTTTCATGAATGGGAGAAACATGTCTAAAGTGTTCCATAACAATTATAGAGTTAGAGGAGGAACCTTGAAAATTATGGCTACATTTCTATAGAATCTCTCTCCTTGTTACGTTGTCCACCTTATCGTCGTTTGCATATCTCACAGTTAAGATCTTATGAAGATATCCCTTCATTCTTTGATACCTCAATTTTGTATAAATCTGGTCCAAGTGACATTTAACCTTACTTTCTTCGAGGACTGTGACTATTATCCTCATGCAAGGAATCTTGGTAACCCAAACAGCTTATAGATCTCCCTGCCAAAACAAAGTCATTTAAACAAAATTTGATTATAGAATGAAAATATTTAATTGATAAGTGAAGATAAAGTCTTCATCTTGATTTCTTCGATGGTGGAGAAAAGATGTGTTGGTGATTTCTCTTTGAATGATCTTCTTCAAGGGTAAGGATTAGATCTTGGTTGTAATGATGATAAAGCCTTCTTTTTTGCACTCTTATGTACCAGTCCTAGGAAAGCTTGGTTCCTAGTCTTTAGATAATATTACTTTGACTTCTTCTTTACATAAGAATATAATTACATAGTCAACATGAAGACCGATCTAGCTATACTTTTCAACATGCCTATGCGTTCACACAT
The DNA here is from genome assembly GCA_034641835.2 of Pinus albicaulis. Classification (NCBI taxonomy): domain Eukaryota; kingdom Viridiplantae; phylum Streptophyta; class Pinopsida; order Pinales; family Pinaceae; genus Pinus; species Pinus albicaulis. Next base: position 562,512,354 of record CM076573.1, on the reverse strand, counting down.
AGTACCTATATAGTACTTGTTATCCATTGGTTGATGCCATTCAACTATCGATTGATAATTTGTTTTTTAATTTGTTTATGAGGGGCAGGTGAGCCCTACAGAGACCCCTCCATGGCATCAGGGGAGCCCTACAGAGACGCCTCCATGAGAGGAGGATTATCAGGTACATTGGTTGTTTAGTTATGTCATGTTTTCAAGTAGGTTATATTTATTGTTCGTTGTGAAAAATTGATTAATGTGAACTTTTTATGTCCTGCACAAGTGGACGCACTTGTTCGACTCGTTCGCCCAGTCAGGGAATCGAACAAGAGGCGCCCCAAGGACATGTTCCCATTCACCCTGTTTCTGGTGAGGGGCAAAGGAGAACAATGTCTCAGCCTGTGGGATTCATCCCACAATTGGATACTTATCCCAAGTAAAATCTAAATGAAAATTTATTGTTTGATGTATGTTTAATTTCAAACTTATTTTGGTACTCATGTACCCAAATTCTAACAATTTAATGTTTTTTATAGTGGTTCATAGACACATTCATTATTTTCCAGGGGACCATGGTATGAACGAGGGTCTTATACACGACATAGGTACACATTAGATCAATTCCTAGTTAAAATGTTCAATTTTACGTTATATTCAATGTTGAACAAGTGAATTTTTTTTCCAAATGACGTGTTTAATGTGAAAACATTATGTTCCATAGGTGCAAATTTTGGAGTTGGGGTTGGCCTTATTGCTGGTGAGGGGCAAAGGAGAACAATGTCTCAGCCTGTGGGATTCACCCCACAATTGGATACTTCTCCAGGTAAAATCTAAATGAAAATTTATTGTTTGATGTATGTTTAATTTCAAACTTATTGTGGTACTCATGTGCCCAAATTCTAACAATTTAATGTTTTGTACGGTGGGTCATAGACATGTTCATTCCTCGTCAGGGGACCATAGTATGAACGAAGAGGAAGAGATAGTTTTTCCAACAGGTACTTTCAAATTACCAAACAAGTTTTTTAAATACAATTTTTCCTTATAAATTATTTAATTTTTAATATGTGCAATAATTTAACATGTTACAGGTGGTGGTGGTCACCCTCCTAGGGGTAGAGGTTGTAGGGTTCATGAGTTTGCTCGAAATCCGAGCTATGATCCCCTTTACACCCATCCCGGTGATATTCCTGAGCAGATGCCTTGGGAAGATACCATCTCCTTACTTATTGTTGATGGGATGAGGGATAATTCCACGAGATTGCGCAATGAATTGCAAATTTGCAATCTCTCTACCCCTAGTCGAAATTGTCTCCAAATTGTTTTGCACAATTTGGAGAGTTTGATAGAGACTTATCATGGGGTTGGACCATCAACCCAAGTTTTTTTTGACATGATGCGTAGGAGGAGAGGATCAGTGATTGGTATCCACTCCTACAATGAAGTCAAAAGTAAGGTCACTAAAGAAATGGCCTTGTCACTATTTGACTTGCAGCCTGAAGACAAAAAACGTCTGAAGATTGCAAGATTCAATGATCCTATTATTGTACCCCATATTTATGAGAAGTTCCTATATGCATATGGGAAGTTCCCAAATAATGATGAGGTACCATAATATTTTGTTAGAATGTTGTTTACTCAATTCCGAGAGCACATGGACCCTAACTATACAGATACTGGGTCCAAATTCTATGGAGCTGGAAAAGGTCGTACATATGAACAACCTGGTGCTATGCGAGATGTTGGGTTTAGGCCTCCAGCACCTCGTTTAGCAGCTTGACCACTTAGGGTAGTTACACTTCCAAAGGAATTATCCCTTATATCTAGTGCTGCATCAAAAATGAGGGATAAGATACAAGAACATATTGCAACTGGGGTGGAAGTCGGCTTAGGGACGAGCCAACCTTCATCTAGTGCAGGAGGGCGTCCATTTGTGAGTGTCCCAGATGATGTGTTGAGGGAGATGGAGCGAGATGATCTTATTGAGTATGAAGCCTCATGTAGAGACCTCTATGAGCAATCCAGGACAATACAAATGCACACCATGGGCGAGGTATGTACAAACAGGTTTTGATCTAACATTTTTTTTTTTGGTGTATATATACATTTAGTCTCAAAAAACTGACGCCAATATATTTATTTAACTTATTCAGTTTACAACATTCCTAGAACAACATTGCCTTTCCCCTCGTGCTCATTCTGTAGATCGTGGACACGATCACTTACAGGTGCCACAGCCATTACTCATTACTATCTATCTATATTTTTGTATGTCAAATTGAAATTGAATTTATGTCACAAATTTATTGGTACGAGTCTTAACATTATGGAATTTTCAGGTTAGCGCTACACATGAAGGGTTGCCTGAAGAGATTATTCCTTCTGAGGTTCCAGTCGTGACACAGGTATTGATACTTTTCGTTAAGCATATTTATAGTGTTTATTATATTTCTTTTTGTAAACTTGACTGTTAACTTTGGTTTCTACTTTTCAGGGTCACGAGGATATTGACATGATGCAGACTGAGCCTCAAGGAGATCCTGTAGTCTCTAGGTCAGAGACTCTACATTAAACCATGGTAACCTCTTACCCTTTCTTCATTGCTATGGTATTCAAAAAATATCTAAGAGTGTACGAGGAGATTCACCTACCTTTTTTGTAGAATTTGTATCCTAGTTTTTGTATCTTTTCTTATTCAATCAAGAACTTTTTCCCAATTGTCTATGAAGTTATGGATAACTTTATTCAGTTATCAAGATCAGTGTTCAAGGTTTATAGTCAACATTGTTTCTTTGATTATATTTGAATACAATGCAAAGCAGTGATTGATTTCAAATAATTGCTATTTTTATATTTCCCGCATTGGTTTATCATCAAGATTGAGTAAGGTATTTACTTTTAGATGCTTTGGAAATTTATTACCAGCCTATTTAGTATTAAGGATTGTCTTGCTTTGAATTCAAGGCTATCCAATCTTTATAGTTTACATATGAACCATAGGGATTCATGTGAAGATTTTCCAATATGTATTCTTGTGTGCTATTGAATTCATTTGAGTAATGTCCATGGATTTTTTGTCCTATTAATAAAAATTAATGACTACCACATTCACTAGAATTTTTGATATTTTAATGTATTCTTTGAGTGCCAAGGATTTCCATCCCATTCCCATTGATACCTAAGACATCCTATTTTAATTTTTTATATATCATCCATATAATATACTTATTTTCATAATAAATAGAGGAAGGAGTTTCTCTCTGTTTTAGGGGCGTATTTCTTGTAGGTCTAAGCCACATGTGTGAGATTATCCTATAAGGAGATTATCATTCTGCTCTAGGCCACAGAGAAGGGATTGCTTCTACAGCAACTCATAAAAGTCTGTTTTGAGGCCTAGCTTAGGCTGAAGTCATCCTAAGGTATAGTGCAATTAAGATCAAGTACATATTTTGTTATATATGAAGACCTTGATGTCACAAACACGTGAATTGTAGGAGGCTTGAGGAGGAGCCTTAAAGCCCTTCCAACCATGCTTTGAATTTCTAGTTGAAAAAAATAAGGGGAAGTATAGTTGGTCATAAAATCACAGTGATTTGAAGCAGGGTTAAAAAAGCTTACTTTTCAAGGAAGTCTCTCAGATATTCACTCTTGATACTGCACCTCTGCAATAATTGGATGTTCATTAAATAGCTATGGTCTTGGTATGATTTGCCTATAATGTCATATGGCATATGCTTTAGTATGATTTTTTGCATTATGACATTTTGTCTTGCTTTAGTCATATATGTGTTTCTCATATTACTCTACATTGGTAGAGTTTCCCATATTGGCAATAATGGGTATAACCCATTCCTATATACTCTCAAATTTGTGTATGGATTTCACTATGCAACAGCTGCAATATGGTATTTCTATTACAATAGTATAAGCTTGACCTCAATTTCATCATTTGTATATGAATTATGGTACAATACATGAATATATGGAAGTGCATCCATCAGTTCAGATATGGCTTCTCTTCTCTATTCATATTGTCTATATTCATTCAATTTTGCATTGTATACAAAACAATAATATTCCCCTATATATGGTGTCAGGAATCCTATTCGAGAATGATGTTGCAGTGGAGTAGCTGCAATATCCTCCATCTAAAATATCAATGATCTTGATCATTTTGGGTCGTATTGATTTTCTTCACAATCACGTTCCTTCAATAGTGTCAGCATTCATATATACAGTCACAATTTGATCTTCTTAGCATTGTGCTTATCGATCCTTGTTCAGTTTCTAGAAGAATCAATTTTTTTACTTTGAATAACAAGTGGTGAGCATCATTAAAGGAAGAAATTTTGTAGGCATCTGAAGACCAGACCTCCCTTGTGACAAGAATCACTACAAGAAGTCAGGTTGACCATTGGACCTTTCATTAGCATAACTCAAGGATGCAACAAGTATTCAATATTTAATGACAAGCATCAGAAACCCTTGATTTTGATCACAAGATTACAATTACAGCACTATATATATATATATATAAAGGAGAGTTTGCAAAGTTGGGATTGTAATTAAATTCAAACTCACCTCATAAAAAAAAATGGTTTAAACGTGAGGTACATGACTATTCAACATTAACTTGACCGATGCATGCTGAATTTGACACAACTCTTATTTAAATTTGCATGTTGAATTTGACACAACTCACTATGTCAATGGTGACTTGTTCCTCCTCAATTGTTCGAGTTTCCATGGTTGAACAAATTTCTTAATTTGGTTTTCACATTCATCGATGGACTCTGTCTGATCAATACATGCATAACAAAAGCAAGAGCACTTTCGTTTCTCAATGCAATGTATATTTGTCATGTCCTTACTCCTAATTGAGTGTAAACTTCTTGTTTTAGGGATTACACTGGCATTATATGGCAATGATCTATCAACATCACCCATTGCAATATTCCAAAAGTACCTGCTTGAGAAAAACACACACATATGTATGAGTCAAATTTTGAAAAATATTAAATATTTTTTTGATAACAAAATACTTGCACATATATGTATACACATATATATATCTACACATGTATAATATATTGTTAGTTAAATGTGTATGCTTACCTATGCACATCAGCCAACCTTGGGTTCGATACATGACTTAAATTTTCCTTGCACCAATTAACAACATCTAAAGAATTTGCAAGTCAGGAAGCTGAGTGATTCAATTGATACCTCCTAAGTGCACGTTTTATGCATGCCCCAACACCATCATGCTCTCATTTTCCATGACTTGTCTCAAATAAATTCCATGTATGTCGAGTGTTGATTTTTCTATGAAGACGAGACAACCAATAGAATGATCTTGCTGATTTAAATTGACCAGCACAACCATCTGACCATACCCAATGTTCTTTAAAAGTGACTCTTCATTTCAACAATTCATTATAAATAACATTAAAACAATGTTGAACAAAACATGTGTCATGTGTTCGATCATCACTGATGTAGAAATGGTACTCCTTAATCACCTCACGATTATTTTCATCGCTATCAAAACCATCGACAGCAAGCTCTGCGTGTCTATACAAAATATGCACAAATATCGATACTTGGTCTGAATGATAATACTCACTTTGTATCTCCTTTTGTGGACTAAACGTGTAATTCTCAGCGAAATCAACCACTGATAATATTGTTCCTTTTGGGAACACCTTACGTGATTGCTTAAACTATAAATCCTGCCATCGTGCTATATGACAATGCTTAATATATTTGTATATTTGCACCATGAACTTCTCCATAAAAGATGTCACTGGAATCTCATCATCAAGTAAAGTGATCTTTTTTGATGTTGTGCTTGAATCTGCAACAAGAGTGTAAGTAACATATTCATATCTCTTCCAATTCAGACTGAGATTTGACAATCTAGAATCATTACGATCAATGGGATATTTTTCATCATAGAGTGCCAAATGAGAACATTTCTCGCATTTTCTTCCACCAACACATTCCTTGTTATAAAATAATTCATTATTCTCTCGTGGACATAATATCTTTGATAAAAAATCACGAACACTTGAAGGAGGAGGTTCATTTGACCAATATTTTATGCAAAAATTTACAAATGTCTCATACAATAATTCGAATTCTACATAGTATCGACAACAACATGTGTCTCGAACAGTGATAGGTTTGACATACCATGGTTTAAGCTTCACAAATATGCTAAAGGAAATCTTCACATCAGTGTTACTCTCCATAAAGCGCTCGAATAATTCTACTTGACAGACCTGTGTTATATGTTTGAAATAAGATTCATAAACTCCCTTAGATGTATGACGTCACAGTTGATCCTTTTCATTTGGCAACACACGAGAGTTTGAATCCCAAAACTCTTTCACCCTATCCCTCACACCATCAGGGAGTCTATCATGATATGGATGCCTGCAGAGATTAGCGCAACATGCAAGTTCATCATTCTCATCTATTTGAGTTCTAAATTTTGAATGCCTCCATAAACTTTTTCTTGATGTTTTAATCAATTTTGAAGTTGTTGACATCAACCGACATGATGAAGTTCCTTTCGCAACTGCACCTGTTAAAAGTGCTCTACGAGCATTCTTTGCAACATTAGATCGCCCTTTGACTAGTATGCCAAGCGTCGACGTCACATTTTTTGTTACCATTTCATTTGCTAAAACCTCTTTTTCACTTTTAATGTCCAATAATTCCACAGCATTTTTGAAAGATTTGTGCTTTACAAGTCCACGTAATATTTGAGCTTGTGCTATGATAGATAAACCTTCAAAATTAAGTTTCAATACAGATTTTACTTTATCTCGCACTGTCCTTTTAGCCAATGGTGGTCCCAATTCTTCAATTTTAGTTGCATCCATATTTTCTAGAAACTTGTAGTTGTATACAACGTTCTTGGAACTTCCAATTAATTGCAATGAAATTGGATGTGTGGTAGTATCTTCTTGTGGTTCTGATGTTGTCCCTACATTAAAAACAATATTAAAACTTCTAATTTGAAATTGACATATACATATTTTTAATTTTAAAACTATTTTGAACTATAATGTTTAAAAAAAAAAATACAATTTATTCAAATTGAAGAAACCATTGACTCACTAGTGACATCGATATCAATATTCTCTTGGACATTTGTGGTAGTATCTTCTTGTGGTTCTGATGTTGTCCCTGCATAAAAAACAATATTAAAATTTCTAATTCGAAATTGATCTGTATGCATATTTTTAATTTTAAAAATATTTTGAACTACAATTTAAAAAAAAAAAAAAAATTTATTCAAATTGAAAAAACTATTGACTCACCAGTGACATCAATATCAATATTCTCTTGGACACTTGTGGTAGTATCTTTTTGTGGTTCTGATGTTGTCCCTACATAAAAAACAATATTAAAACTTCTAATTTGAAATTGACCTGTATACATATTTTTAATTTTAAAACTATTTTGAACTACAACGTTTTAAAAAAATATATACAAAATTCAAATTGAAGAAACTAAATTGACTCACCAGTGACATCGATATCAATTATATTCTCGTTGACAAGTTCCTCAACATTTCTCATTTCCTCGTCATTGTCATGTACCTCTACATCTATTTCACGATGCTCTACCTCCACATTTCTTTCATGCCTTAATCTTTCCCTTTCCTCTCACTTTTTTTTTTATAATCTCTCATTTTTATCGTTTAAATCTTTTCTTTTTCGATCGTACCTTGATATGCAATTCCTTCGGTTTCCCATGTTCACAAAATTGGAAATCTAAAATCCAATTCTATTTGGACCAAATACCTAACAAAACATAAAGAATTCAGCCTAAGTACTTCATGCTTTCATAGATTGCAAGATTGCAAAAATACATGTCTTCATAGAGACATTATGCAAAAATATTTCATGCATGCACCCAAAAACATTTCAAAAAAAAATTTGTACCCACAAAAACTTTCAAAAAATATTTCCCACCCAAAAAACTTGAATTTTTTTTTTTTGCCAAAAAAAAATTTTGTACACAGAAAATAGATTGGAGCACCCGCACTAGATTGACAGTCACCCCTAAAAGCTAGGCTCAAGAGAGAGAGCTAATTAGAAGAAGGTTGGTAAGATAGATCAACCTTTGGTCATTTCCGCTGGCCAAAAAACCCCATAGGCTAGCACCTATAGCCTCAGATTCCATCGAATGATTGGGTCATCAGGACATTGGCCAAAGCCCAATAAAGCATTAAAACAAAAACTCTCCAAAAAACAACAATCCTAACACATGTGAAAATCCAAAAACATTGTTTACATGGATGTCAGTTGGCAGTGACATGGGTAAGAGGTCGAAGTCGTGATGTCATGGCCGAAGAAGCTCACATGGTCGCTGGTTGGGCTCACACATTACGAGGGATTTTAGCACTTTTGATAGGCCAAATAAATAGCTAGTGATGCATGGAAATCAGATGAGTAGGTGGGCATGTAACAAGTTCTTAGTGGTAGTAGTAAACAAGATGTCAAAACCTATGGTAGGTGATGTGTAAGTAGAATTATTTCAAAATTGTTGTCGTGGGACTTGAATTTTGACATTTTCGTTTGGAGTTTTATGTTGAAATGACCTATGACCTCTGAGAACTGATAAGAGTTGTTTAAATACCATTGTCATAGCCCCCAACCATGGAGGTCTTAGTAATAGACAACTATGGATTTATCCTCTTGGAAATGTAGTCTCGAGACATTAACCTTGGACTCTTGCACATCAATGTGGAAACTCGCCTGAACTATGAACTTCAATATCTTCCATGTGAAGGGTATGGTTACGATGACAGGGCACAAGGTGTTTAGTGTTAAGTTCCTAGGGACTATTCCCATTGGACCATCAACCAATGAGCCCCAACAACTCAAGAAGATAACTAGTAGAATCCATGATACCTGAGATTCAATAAGAGTTGTTACGACCATGGTTCTCGCCCCAAGTCACAAAAAACTACGCATTCAACAGTCACAATAGCTTCGACTATTGTTTTAGGCACTAAATTATCAAAACAAATTTAGGTTGGAACTAGTTCAGGTCTAAATCTCTCTATTCGCACCTTTACAGAAAAAGAATTCGGACCTTTGCAATTTTTGGACCCTCGCACCTTTGGATTTTTCTTTGGCTAAGATTTGTGTGAAATTAGTCTTTTGCGCGAGAAAACTGTCGACCGAACGATTACGTCGGTTTTTGATTGAAACATTTCATAAAACTTTTATATATAACATTCAATAAAACTCTTGGCCGAGAGTTTAGAAAACTCTCGACCGAGAGTTGTCTAAACTCTCAGCCGAGAGTTTTATTGAATGTTATATATAAAAGTTTTATGAAATGTTTCAATCAAAAACCAACGCAATCTTTCGGTCGACAGTTTTCAACTCTCGACTGAGAGTTGTCTAAACTCTCGGCCGAGAGTTTTAGATTCTAAACTCTCGAGCGCAAACTCTGGACCGAGAGTTTTTTAAACTTTCAGCCAAGAGTTTTCCCACGCGGTTAAATGTAACTTTAGGTGGGTTAAACTCTCGATCGAGAGTTCTAAATTTCTCGGTCGAGATTTTTAGAAATTTCTCGTCCGAGACATTATCTCGGCCGAGAGTTTCTGGTCAACGAAAAACTCAGAAAATTCTGCAGTTTTAAGAAACCTGCAACTTTGGAAGGACAGAACACCTACAAAAACAAAATATTATATGTCGGACCAAGTACCATTAGATTCATCTCTAAATCAAGTTTTTGATGATGTGAGATTTATGGAGTTTCATTAAAAAATTCATTTTTTTATTAATTTTTTACTAAATTGAGTCACTGTGGAATTTCATTGTTCGAAAAATTGCACTGAATGAAAATTCAATAACTTTCAAATGAGGACACCAAAAAATTCAAAAAAATCATATTGCACTTCCTCTCCCTATCTACTTCTAAAGGGTACTCTCTTTTTTCTTATAATAAAAAATAGTGATTTAATCCGAAAATTACCGAAAAATAGTCTGTACACTAGTGCAATATATGCAGATTATGATGCTATGGTTTTTTTCCAAAAAAAGAATAACCTTCCCTAAAAAAAGTTAAGGATCATAAAGTGACTATTTATGTTTGCCTGAAAATTTCAAGTATATGTAGCTAGTAAACAAGAAATTTACCCCTCTATATGTCAATATTTTTCTTTTTTTTAAATATGGGTATGGAGGTAAGATAATTCCCTACAATTCTTGTTTTTATGTCAAAGCATAATTTGCAATAAAAATATGAGTTTAGTAGAGTCGAAGTTGAAAAACATAGAAAATTACAATTTTCAACGTCAAAAAAGGGCAAAAAGTGTTTCCCAACTTCACATTTTCACCCATTGTGTATGAAATGAATTGTACAACAACTCCGCGAGATCGGGAGAATGTATGGAGAAGTGTGTTCCATCCGGGGAGTAATATCAATACCAAGACAATTGGGTCTCAAAAATTCGACAAAACAGACCCACAGAGCCCTACTGTTTATGATTGGTAACGGTTTTTTTTTAATATTTTTTTCTAACTGAAAAAATCTCACTTGGAGCAATTCTAAGTTTATATAGTTTTGCTTTTGATTGAACCACAAAACTTTTTAAGTTTATATAGTTTTGCTCTCGATTGAACAACAAAACTTATAAGTTTATATACTTTTGCTCGAGATTAAAGAACAAAACTTGTAAAAATTAAATTAAATTTTTGTTTTAATGGATAATATATTTAAAACTCGTTGTTGGACTTATCTAATCTTGCCAAGAGATTTAACCACAAAACCTGTAATAATTAAATTTAATCCTGATTTGTGTTTCTTTTTTTTGTGATGGTGATCAACAGGCTCTACAGTGGAGAGACTAAATCCAAATGGCGTTAAAGACCTGCTCCTGTCATCAGCATTTCCTGCTTCTTGAATCCATTCATGTTGATGAAGCTAGAAAAAATCAGCGAAGGGTAAGGGACTCTAGATAATTAGTTTTTTAGTCCTGTTTCGTTTTCTGACAGGATACACAGTCTTGTTTCCTGTTCTAACAAGATACACAGTGACAGTACAATGACTTTTCTACTTCGTTTTCTGTTTCTTGTGCTTGCAAAATATACATAGGCGAACTCTTGTCACCATACATCATTTAATATGGTTTCTATGTAATAATACACTGTGAACAATGCCGTGAAATGGAGTAGAATGCAAACGAAAACTCAGCCTTACCCTTTACTTCTTTACAAAGTTGAGCGCTCGATTTCTCAATGGAAACTAATTTGCAATAGTGAATGTCAATGTTCTGACTTCCAACCACAAGATTCAATTGCCACAACCTCCGCAAAGAAGGAGAACCATCGAGCGAAAGATGGAATGTTGTACAAAGCGATAATTGCATCAACCCCAACCCCTAATACAACACCAACTGTATGGAGATCTCGATAATGCCGCAGGGTACAAGTATCCACAGATATTTGAGGCTAGCATCGCTGCAAGTTCGTGCCTCCAACTTACTTATAATAGTCCACCATAAGAAGTATGTCTATTATTTGCTATGGCAACATAGGAACTCCGAAAGAAATAACCGCACTGGATAAATTGTGCCCGAAATAACAAGTCGACTACTTGCGTGCACAAAGCAGCCCCTCTGTCTCTCATACAAAGCCATAAAAAGTCAATAATATATAAACTTAGAATTGCTCCAAGTGAGATTTTTTCAGTTAGAAAAAAATATTAAAAAAAAAACCATTACCAATCATAAACAGTAGGGCTCTATGGGTCTGCTTTGTCGAATTTTTGAGACCCAATTGTCTTGGTATTGATATTACTCCCCGGATGGAACGGACTTCTCCATACATTCTCCCGATCTCGCGGAGTTGCTGTACAATTCATTTGATACACACACCATACATCATTTAATTTGGTTTCTATGTAATAATACACACCATTCTAAGAAATAAGTTGGGAGAAAGTACATCAAAATATTCATGGGGAATAACTCACAGGAAGCAAATGAAGAAGTGGTTGCAATTGGTGAAGATGGAGGGACCAAATCAACCTGCAACATACCAAGTAACAAATTTTAAAAAAATCGGATGAAGTCAACACGTTCACAACTTCTGGCTTTCCAGCATGAACGCATTTCAACAAATTTTAAGAGCACAGGCGCTTGCAATGTATAAGCCATCCTGTACACCCCGAATTTAACCTTCCATGATTAAGAACGGTATGTGTTCCTCCGTCAATAACAGAATGAACTCCTTGAACTTACGCAGGGCAGAGTGGCGTGTGAGGGCACCATGATCGGGATCTCCTCTAGGAAACTAGGCTTGATCACTGTAAAAGATAACACCTTCATCCCACCCAGACATGGCTCACTACAATAGTCTGGACGTCGACGGGGTAGATCTGTTCTGTTCACGAACTTGATTTCAAACAAAACACCTGCTTAGACCATCTCGACACAGCAGCGAAACCGTCGTTTTAAGCCTCTGAATGTAAGAAATGATGTGGGCAACATGGGAAGGAAACGAACGCTGGACGGGAATCGAACCGAGAAGAGGGTTTCTAAAACCACAGAAAATGCTAAATAGATTTGTTCGAGACAGTTAAACTTCTGAGTCGAATGCAGACTTTAAGAATCCCTGGAGGAGAATGCATTGTGTTAGCCGATAGAATAAACAACCAGAGAAAACACATCAAAACGAGGGCAAACAAAATTAGAAACGGGTAAACAAAAAATGGCACAGTTACAGCACCACGGGTGATAAGAGAAGAATTGAGTTAGGTGGCGAGATAGTGTGAAAGAGAGATAAACTCTCATGCAGCGAAACACGTGGCCACATTATTCTCTAACAGAGGGGGTCTGTCGTATTCTGTGTGTCAATATGTTAAATTTCCATGAGGAAGGTCTCAATTTAATCGTAATTTCACCTAGAAACCAAGTTATAAAATTATGGTTAGCATATATTGTTTATCATTTGACTTTTCATTTTGCAATTTGACACATATCTATGGAAAGGAGCAATCTATTAATGTTAATAACTCAGGCCATATATGTTTATGGCTGAATAATATATTTGTTTCAATTTAATTAATAGTTGGCATATATTGTTTTCGAGTACTTGTAAATATTGGTTGTGGTTTCTATGTAAGTGAGTATTAACCTGCTGTAAATTGTCAATTAATGGTTTCTTGGCAGAAATGAAGTATTCTTTCAACAGAATTTAGAGTCTATATAGAAGCTAAACTAAATTTCGGTTTATGTTTCAATGGATTGATCAGTCTTGCTATTTTTTAGGTAGAAGGAAAATTTGTTTGTATGGTTAAAAAGTCAAGATATCGAAGGTATCACTTCACTACTTCCGATTTTAGCAGAATTTAGGGGCATTTGTGGGATGATTTGCACTGTACTTGTAAGTTTTCCATAAATGAAAATTTTGCAATCTATTGGAAAATTTCTGTTCAAATGTTTCTGAATTTTTTGATCCAGCCTTTAGTTGTGTAATTATCCTTTTAATACTTCTTCTGTTTCACACTCTATTTTCCCTAAAAAAGGGCAAACACCTTTGTTTTTGCATCATATCAAAAGCTTTAAAGAATTGAGCGGCTTCCCGGCATTTATTTATCCTTTTGTTTTTCAACAACTCGAGAGAATTTCTTCTTTTGTTCTTCAACAAAAAAATTCATTAGTCTTAAAATAGTTTAAAAAAAGACCCAATTGACAACATTGTCAAATTTAACTCACGACTTAGTTCATTAAAGTCAAATTTGTTTGTTAGTTAAAGTTAAAATTAAATAAAGTTAAAATTTAATGTGAGGAAATCTTTTACTCATTATAATAATATTCAAAGAATCACTTTGGAAATCTCAACTTTTACTAAATCATAAATTATCATTTTAAAATATATATATTAAAATAATTTAATATAATATACATTAAAATTGTCAAATTAAACTTTTCGGTGACATCATCCCATGAAGCTATAATCTGAAGTAGAAACTTTACATTTGCCCAACTTCAAAATGTTAACCTTTTTTAACTTTGCATTTGTCCAACTTCAAATTGTTCCTATTTTTAAGATCTTTTCTTCCATGCTCTTGAAATGGGAGAAAATCTTAAACACAAACCAAGATGACTGGTTCAGAAAATTAAAAATTAAATTATTAACAATGGAGGCATATTGAAAATTTATCTAAAATCAACATGATTAGTTCATAAAACTAAATTATTAACAATGGAGATATATTCACAATTTCTCTTGATAAACATTATTTGAAAATAATGTTAATGTTGTACAAAATTATTTAACCTAATTAGTTTCAATACATCTTAGAAAATTTAGACCCCACAATCTATGATTTATTATCTTCAACTATATCATTGAACTATTTAGTTAAATTTCAATTGAGAAACACAAATATTAATTTTCAATCACCAACCACTAATTTTGAACATGAATTTTGCATTATTTGTATTTTAGACAACTTTTCTTCTTTTATAGAAATCAAATTTGTGATCATTAAGACATGAAAGGTATTAAATTCTTATTCTTTATAGAAGGAATAAAAATTTTAATAATTCCAAGGACGATGGATTTATCATTGTATAAGATTTTTCGTTATATTGGGGCATTCAAGGCACAATGGATTTATGCTTTAAGGTGAGCACCTAAAAAATTTAATAGAAAGTTATTATGAATCTTGTAAATTCTTGTTTATTTCCTTCAGCGCTGTTAAATTGCAAACTTAGAAGTTTTTGTTCCTTTATGTACACATCCTCTTCTTCAGTTTCTTTACCTTCATATTTATATTCGCTAGCAGCAACTTGTTTTACGAAACCAGCTACATCGCCATGGAAACATCCTTGACCCACAATGGGCTCTCGTCACTCCTCGCTGGTGCTATCGACCTGCAACCAACCCTACAAATCACTGCACTTGAACAGATAAATGCTGCTCAAGCTACAACGCCTCGCTACCACGTATCATTGTCCGATGGTGCTCACAAGCACACTGTTCTACTTCCTTCTTCACATACAGAGTTTGCGCAAAATGAGGAGTTGCGAATAGGCTCGATAATTCGTCTCAAGAAAAGCTCGTGCACGTATGCACATCATTCCATGTAAGCTACGCAGATGCCACCTCCCCACTTCCTCCCCTTCACTGATTCTCCTCTTATGTCCCTTCTTTATCTCAATTATCATTCCTAACATTTTACTTCCCCTCTTTGCTAATAAATATCTCATTCTTGCAGGTCACTTTGTCTCATAGATCTTGACATACTGCAGCATGTTGCACCATTGGTTGGTGACCCAACCCCGATTATTCTCTCCACTGAACAGATGATCCAAGCCACCTTGTCCTCCTCCTCTTTGTCTCCCTTTTCACCGCCACCCTCCCTTGAAATTCACTCCTTGTCCTCTCAAAACTCCACCCTATCATCTACAACTGTTCTCCCTTTTAAAGCAGTCTCCCCTACCCGAACATCTTGGTCCATCCAGGGCAGAGTCCTTTCAAAGACACCCCTTCGTGAATTTAGCAATGCACAAGGAACTGTGAAATCACTAGGGTTTGACCTTGTCGATCGCGACAGCGATCAAATCCACGTCTCCGCCTTCAATGAGTTGGCACAATCCCTGCATGCTCTCATTAAAATTGGCCACATTTACAATGTTGCAAATGGGACCATAAAGATCCCCAACCCTTCATAGAACCATCTCAAACGGCCATTCGAAATCCTCCTCTTCTCTTCATCAACAGTGTCACAAGTCTTCGCTGATGACTTTACAATTCCTTCCCATACCTATCAATTTGTGCCTATAAGTTCCCTCAAACATTCACCTCCTAATTCAATCATTGATGTCATATGTATTGTCGTCTCCCTCTCTCTGGCGTCTATCATTCGCAAACACGATGGCTCTGAGACTCCCAAGAAATCTATAACTCTTCGTGATATGTCTGGGAGTAGCATTGATGTCACTTTGTGGGGCGAACACTACCATGCTGAAGGTCGTGCACTCTCCGAAATGCGCATGGCTCGCGAAATTTTTGTGATTGCAATTAAAGGGGGAAGGATCGTCGAGTTCAATGGCCAAACTATCAGCACAATCCCGACCACTTCGCTACTTATAAATCCAGATGTCCCTGAAGCACAACAACTGAAAGAATGGTGTGACGGAGAAGGAAATAAAGCACCCTCACCGTCGCTCAGCCGCAAATACAGAAGTACAAGCAAGAGGCCTTTGAGTTCGAAAACAATTGCCGACATTTTGTCAATGCAACCTGACGAAAACATCCCATGGATTTCGCTCCGTGCTACTACTACCTCTATTTACATGGATGATTTCTACTTCCTCACATGTCCCCTTATCATTGATGGGATCCAATGCATGAGAAAGGCTTTACGAAAAGATGACAACACCTACCGATGCTCGAAATGCGAAGGCTCGCTCAATGAGTGCGACAATCGCTACATTCTTCGACTCCATTTGCAAGACCAGACTAGCCACCTCGAAAATGTTGTTGCTTTCGATGAGGCCACAACTGCCCTTCTTGGCATCTCCGCAAAGGACCTCTGCCTCCTCTCAACCGATCCTGAAAGTGTTTTCAACATATACAACAAAATCAAAGGACGCCATTTCCTCATCACACTATCTTTAAAGAGGGATAGATTCAAGGATGTTGAACGACTACGCCCAACTCTTATGCACGCAGAAGAACTTGCGTACGATGAGGCATCAACTACCCTCCTAGAGGCCCTGCAATCAGGTCCTCCCCCCGCCAACCCATTCTAACACAAACTCTAACCATTTGTTTCTTGCTCTCACTCATCTCTCCCCCACCTCTCATTCGATACATACTTTCCCCATAGTACCTTCCTGCTAAGATGCCCACCCTCCGCCAAACATTTTTAATTCCTTCCCATTGTTCCCCTTTCAGTTCTCCTAAACGCTTCAGCGCCCACTCCTTTCTTCATGACGTTCTGTATATATGTCACTCCACTATGCTTTAATAGATCTTTCTAATATATGAACATTTAGTCACATAGTTTTTCCTTTCCTCCTTCATTGTTTGATCTTTTTTACAACACACACATTTTATAAATGTACATATCAATATGCTATGCTTACTATAAAAAATAATACATAAATTGCTTCTTCTCTTTTTGTAAAATACAAAATATGTCTTTACTTTACTCTAGCCAATACATGCAACATGTGGTTGATTTCAAAATAAATGTTTTTCAATTTGAAATATCAAACACACATTTCTAAGCAACCCATACTGAATACATTTTTTCTTTGATAATCACTCGCAATATACTTCAAGCATTTGACATACATTTCATTATTTGCAACAGCTATGCCAACCCCACCAGAAAAAAATGTGGGAAGGGACTAACAACGACGACACTACGCACTTAATAAAGACATCATCAATACACGTCGTCGCCTCCTCTATTCAAATCGTCGAACAAACCTTCACTCTCAAACCAAAAATACTCCCATTCTTTCACAAAATTTCGTCCTCCCCATACATCCCACCCAAACTTTCCAACTTCCCCTTCCATCTCCACTTCCTGACCGACCCTTTCCAAACACTTCAACTCCTTCAAATCTTGCCTACCCTTTACATATGCCACCCCATGTTCCTCCCTTTCCACCTGCCCAACAATTTCTCTCCATCCTTCTCCAACATGCACATTTTCGCTTTCGTCAAAGGATCGATGCACTTTGTCCCATCCAAGTTTGCTCAATTTGTCATGAAGCTTACCCATCCATGAAAACAAAAACAAGTCATGGAATAATTTGTTGTACCCGTTGTGCTGTCGAACGATCAACGCATCGTTTCTCCTCTACAAATAACATGGACCCAGGTATCCAACCACATGTCCTATCCTGCCTAACTCAAGTTGAAGAGATGCTCATTGCTCGTGTCAATCTCGTTCTTCAAGTCACCCATTGACGTGGTGGCCAATTGAAATATTCCAGTCATACTATTAGCTTTCCACAAGATATCACAAATATTGTCACCTCTCTTCCTTGCATGTTGTTAGAACTAGACATCCTTGTTGTAAGCAAAACTAGCTATGATGAAAAAAACTATGCATTTTTTGTTAGTCGAACACATGTCCATGCAGCTTTGCAATTCAAACTACAAAACGACCCATACTACAAAGATGTCCATATTAACCAACTTTCCCTCTCTGCTTTGCCTATTTCACCTACCAACATTTCCAACATGCTACAAGATATCAACACAGCTTCCATCGCACTCCATGAAGCTATTCCAGAAATTCCTAATTCTGAACTTCCCCACTCATGCCCGTCTGACCTCCACCCATCCTCCTTTGTTTCAACTCTACCAAACTGTCATTCTGAACTTGATGAAATACTTGCCTACATAGATTCGTCCAATTCAAGAACCACCCATTCACTTCAATGGTCGATCAATAGCCTCTCCCCAATCAATGAATACAACACAAAGGGCCTATTCTCCATGGCCTTCCCCACCCTCTTCCCCACAGCATCTCCCATGATTAACCAACCAAGAATTGCAAAAGTGGATATGCAAGAATACGCTTTGCATCTAATGCGCTATAATGACAATTGTTTTGCACAGCATCCTCGCTTTCGATATTACTTGTACAACCTTATCATGCGCCATCGCAGCGAAGCAACTGCCTTTGTCTTCATTAAAAGGGACCTTTCAAACACCCTTCTAGCAACAGTCGCTCACCTTTGCCACCAACTCCAGAAAACGCCACCTTGCACCAATCCAAACCAAATTATGTGTTTCGGGTCGTCCTTGCGTGGAAGCCGTTCCTTCTGGACCAGGGCTAGAGGGGAACTTACGGACATGATCACTCAAATTGGTACCCCTACCATATTCTTGACACTAACTACAGATGATACAAAATGGCTTGACTTTCATAATTTGATGCCTTCCAACCCTCCATCCAATTCAAATGAGCACACTCGATGGAGAATCCAAAACATTGTTAGAAGCCCGCATCGTGCATCTCAATATATCCATTGTAGATTCACAATATTCCTGCAAGAGGTCCTACTTAAAGGATTCCTTGTAAAGGATTACTGGTGCAAGTATGCATACTATTCCTTCCTTCTCTTATCTTTCATTCCTTTCACTTCCACGCATCCAATCTTACTATCTGTCCCCTTCCTTTATAAGGTATGAATGGCAACATCGCGGCTCCGCACATATCCATGGGTTTTTGTGGCTTCCAAATGCACCTGCTATGGACAATCTCGATTGGACCAACCCCACAGATGTCCGCGCAGCTACAGAATATTTTGATAAGTACTGCACTGCTTGGAATCCTCGCCCGCTTCACAATCGAGCTCCTGGAATAAATCATTCATCTCTACAAGATCCATGCCTCCTTAGCACACATCAAATATTTACAGGCAACCAGTTACAAGACTATGAATACACAATTTATTGTTTTAGAAACAAGAAAAAATAGTATCAATTTCCCAAATGCAAAACAAAAATGGCTTAGGGAGCAGTGGTATCAGCTCCAGAAGTGGCAAAAGAGAGTAAACATAAAATAGTTGAGAAAGAGAATTTGATGAAAGAATATGTAGATTCCTTTGGGTCTATGGAAAATTTACTTCTTGCATTCACGTGAGATAAATGGTTTCAACAATATTCGTTTAATAATCTTGAAGTTTCTTTGAAGAATCTCATAAGTGCTATACAAGCAACTCATAAGTCTCCAAAAAAAATTATTGATCGAGGCCCTGGAGTCAAGTATGTTGTTTTGGGCGAATATGACAAAGATTTGACCGAGACAGCTAGGCAAGAACCTAAGTGTGGCATCATTTTATGTCTATGGAGCATCAAAGAGTGCTCCATGGAAGGAACATCATCCTAGAATTCTCTAAGGTGTCGGTACAGGCAAGTTAAGAGAATTTCAAGAATGGATTCCTAAGAACTCTCCTGTGGTGATTTTATCTCAAGCATGATCCTACATTGGGAGAAAAAACCTTGGTGAATTCACTATTAACATAGTTTTGCATAGCTTTAATTGAATCTTGGTCAAAATCTTACACTCTTGCCTGATTGCTCCACTTTCTAGGTTGATTCTATCAACTTTTCTTTTAGCTTTTGAGAACCCATTTTCATTTGATCTATGATGCCATCTTTCAATCAATACATTTCATTCAACTTGAGATCATCAATCACAAAAACAACATCAACTATAGTCAATATAATCCTTTATCTACTTTTCCCATGCTTGAAAGGTCAAGCCACAGAGGGAAAAACCCATTTTAATGTTTATTTTCCACTTGTTTCATGCTAAATAAAATTCACATAGGAAAAGAAATATGTGTTTACAACATCCTAGATTAATGACACCAAAAGAAAAAATACACTCCACTAGTAACCATAAAATTTTAATAGGGCAGCAAGGAATTACAATTATGAGAAAAGGCAAAGAAAGAAGGATCGAAAACAAAGAAACAGTTAAAATAGTGAGCAAATGAGAATGCTATTAAGGCTAATTGATCAACCTAGGACACCCAAGGTAAGATTGGTTCACTAGTGAGGTCAGAAGAGTTTATCCCAACCACTAGGTTTCATTGTCACTATGGTCCGTGCCACCCAAATGGCATAACACGAAAGCCCTAGACCATTTTGGCAAAATATTTACCATTCAGACCCATCACCTAAGCCAATAGAAGTCCCTCATGGGAATGTTTCTTGCGACGATTCCTATAATTAAACAATAAAAATAAAATTTTGTTAGCTACCTCTTGAGTGGATTTAGTAGCCTCTACATGGTGCTACATGGTGCTACAAAGGAGGATGATTGTGTCTTGGTCTAGGAGACGCAGTTTAGATCAAGGTTTGTCAAGGTCATTGTAGTCATCAGGTGAAGAATCTATAAGAAGAGATTTGCGGGTTTTCCCCTCAAGAGGAGGGGTTTTAGCCCTGGCTTAGAGCCTAACTATTGTTTCATTGATGTTATTGTTTTTTATGGTTGTTTGATGTTTTAAATGTAATCATAATAATGAACGAAGATGATAAGTAAGAAGTAACTCAAACAACTATCATGTATGAGAATTTTCATTAACTCTTGCCCTACCTAATTCTAAACACTTTCGTTAGTTACTGTCATATATTGTTTGATGTAATTGATAATGGATTAATAGGCTCATGATTGAATGAAGTAACTATCCTAAGAAAAGAACATGTTTCCAAAATTAACATGGAATCAGAGCACAGGAGAGAACAATCCCAAGCTCAAAGAGATTGCAATCACTCAGACGCATCTAAAGAATTTCATTGGTACCTCTATCCCTCTGTGTTAGGGATCAAGAATGTCAAATCTGTGGTATTTTCTTAAGGCCTTCTACTATCCCTAATCAATGGACATGAGCTCCAATCGAAGAGCAACTCAAATATCATGAGCGAAAGTTGAAAGTCATCAAGGTATGTTCCAGTAATATATTTTCCAAGGATTATTTATCAGTCCCATTCAGACTGTATCTTCATTATATTTGAAGCAGAGTTTCTCGACCATAAAGTCACAGTCCTGGGCATAACACATGGATACCAAATCCTAGGTCTTCTGGGCATGATCACTATGATCACTGTTTGTATCAGCAATTCAGTATTCTATTTAGTTTGACTCTTTTAGTGTGCCTTTAAGAATACTTCGTTTTGAAGATGGAAATCCTCTATGATAAGGTCTTGTCACTATGGTTCCTTGCTTGAAGGGTTAAAGTAATTGTTCGGAAAAATCATATCATCAACAGGCCGTGTTTCTCTGTGATCCTTGAATGGATCTCATCCTCTAAGAATTATCACTATGACAGGGAAATCTCTGTCCTAGTGCAGTATGATATATGGTATCATTCAGTTAGCTCAGTTCCTCTAAAGAAGGCATTGCTCAATCTCTTATATCTTGGTTCCTACTAGTTTACTCTCAATTGAAACAGCCCCACAGTCTATGTGAACATCTTGTACGGTTCTCCCTTTTCAATCTCAAGTTCTCAACACGTGAAAAGTATGGCTACACCATATATATATACAAGTTATGGCACTCAAGGTATAGGTTTGGGATATTATAAACATCATCTAAGGCATGTAAGCCGATCTATATTTACTCCTGTTATGACTCTAAGTAATCATATATTCTGCAATAAGTGTGTCCTCCTATCCCTCTTCAATATAGTTTTCAATTGGCATGACATCATATTTTCAGGCAGAACATTATTAATATACATACGTTCAGTCAACCTTGAAAGAAGAATTGAGATATGCATTGTTGTTCAAATCAGTCATGGCATTCTGTCAAAGTTTTTGGAAGTTCTGATGATAAGGCCTGCTTCCAATATAAGTGGTTGAAAAGTCATGGCCATAGATTGTATGTTGACAATCTTCTCCATACAAAAGGAGGCTAGCAAAGGAGTCATAGGACAATGAATCATCAAGGCTCATCATTATTGTGGATAATAGCATAAAAATGCATCTATACAAAATATATGCCTCTGTATGAGACCCTTGATTTGCTCAATCCACATCAGCTCATACACTTCTTAGCCAACCTATTAAAGTTTCTTTTAGTTACAGTGGGTACACACTGAGTATAGACTTTTTTGGGTTACGTTCGTAAGCAAGATAGCTTCTGGCATCAAGTTGTGGAGATGTTCTCATTTTTTTTAACAGAATTAATCTTCATTCAGAGCAGAGGTTCAACTAGATTCATGTTAGTCACAGAAGTCCTGTGTCTCTCAAAGGTAACGAACTTGGAAGTTTGAAAGATCTGAAATATAAGTCTGCATAGCAGAGATGCTTGGTTATATCAGCTCCTCTTTGGCACTTCTATGGTCTCCTTTCCATCGTGCAATATGCACGATACCATGTCAATCTAAGAAGAAGCGATAGGGATTCTACAACAAAAGAAACTACAACACATTTGAAGCTTTCAATATTGAAGAACTGCTTGGAGAAAAAGTGCATGGCACTTTGGAACAATTCTACCACTATCAGCAGAGGTGCCTCAATAAATAGTAAAGATCGAAATCTTGAGTTTATACGACATTCATTAAGATTCATTTTCGAAGAGTAGCAAACAGAAATCATTGCAATTTCATATACCCTAATAAATCGAATTACATTTTCATTCAGGAGGATTTAGAGAAAGTGTGTACATACCTGGTCAAAATTTAAGGTAACAAGAGCGATGTGTGAGGAGAGGCCAAAAGTAAAAGCAATTGAGGAACCAGATCCATGGAAGAATAAAAAATCCCCCATAGAAGGAATTGTGAGCCCCTTCAAAAAATCGTCCAGCTGGGTGATTCTGAGAGTGTCATCAATAGTGGCCCACCATATCATGACCATGTAATCTGCTTGCCAAGTTATTCACCATACATTTCTTTTTCTTGTCATTTGATGTAAGGGTCGAGTTGGGTTAAGCTTGTGCAGAAAAAGAGCTTGAAGCTCGTTCAATGAACTTGCACAACTGATAGATCAAAAACCCGACATGTGAAAGCACGGTGATAAAATTGAAACGGAGTAGTTTACATAGTTTTATGAATTAAATAATTTATTTCCTACTGGCGGGAATCATAGGGCGGGACATCATAATTAAAATGAATGAATATGCTATGAAATTATGCAATTAAAATTTGACCAAGGGAAATAAGGGTATAATAAAATAGGATGTGTAGTAATTACTTAAATCACTATTATATATTTAAATTATTAAGGCGACACATTTTTATAAGTAAAATTATAAGATACTATAGAATAATTTAGCATAGGAATTATGGCTAAAACATTTAAGAGTTAGAATAGAGTTTTTAAGTGATCACAATAAAAATTTTACAAATTAGAGATATATACATGGATCATATATATCAAGTTAAATTGATTGCTAAAGCAACATCTTCCTACACCTAGTGTCCTAGATGGCCAAGGTAAGGTGTCGTCAAACCAATTATACAGTCATTCGTATATCTTAATTGGAAAATTATTAATGTCACAAGAATCACAAGGGTTGATATGTCAATCAAAATTTAAAATTATCCTCTAAAAACTCATATAGAAAGTGGGGTAACAAGTCCTATGACATCCAACCTGTGATTTGCAATGGGAAATCCTCAACAGTGTCTTTGGAGAAATAATGTCTCATTAAGGGGTTCAATAAGAGGTATGAGGCCCCACCAATTTGATAGTTGAAGAAGTTTGAATATTGGCTTGTCAATTTTGGCCCTAAGTAGGCAAGGCAACATGGAAGGAGGTGACCCCCTTGGAAAAGTTCAAAAGGGGAAGGCCACATAAGGTCTTATATAAAGATCTAAATGCAAGGACCTCCCTCATAAAAATAGTTAGACATGTATTGAAAGAAAGAAGATAACAACCATCTAAATCTTGATAAAAGAAAATAGAACATCCCTTGAATCCATAATAAATGGAGCATCTACATATGATGTGATCCTATAACTCAATGTTGTGTATATGGCAAAGCTAGAATATGTTATTGAGAAGAGGAATATCATGATGTCATTAGTTTCAACTAGACACTAATGTAAACCCACTTTGAAACCACCAAGGGGGATCTGAAGGGCAACATCTAGTGCCCTAGTGTGTATGAGGGTTTAAAAATAAGGCCCCCTCTTATTTGCATGAAGTGTTCCTAGTACAAATCCATCTTAGTGTCAAGGCCATGAAAAGATGAAGTTCAAGTACTAAATTTATTGTTTATAAATAACCTCTTTAACAACTTGACACAGACATATAATGATGTCATTTACATTGGAGGTGTATGTCACTTGATCATGTTACAACTTTAATCGCTCCCCCAAAAAAAGGTGTTATGCTCCCTTGTGATGATGCATCAACCCTAATGGAGAACAATCTCGTGATGTAAAAGAAATTTAAACATGATGTAACTTTAATAGTGCCTTACATTCACCCCTTGGCTCACCACTCATGGCAAATGTGAGGCTATTTCAAGCATTGACGTGGATAATATCATTTTATTTTCTCTTGTGTATAGTATTCTACATTGACACAATTGTGTTTTTTTAGCAAACAAAATATTTTTATCAAGGGTTAGCTCCTTGTGCATTAGGGTTGAAGTGGTTGCGTCATTGTGAGTGATCTATTCAGTGCCAACTCATTATGTGGGAGAGCACTACAACAACATGAAGTGTAGATATTGTGAGCAATTCTTATTGAGGTTTTGAAAATTATCGAGGGAGTTCCACATTTGGTATACATGTTAATAAGGGCATTACCCACAAACACACACCCTCGAGACCAACACCTAGTTCTCTAAAAATCAAATGGTACCAATATTCTTAGTTAGAGGTGCAGGATTCTCCTAAGAGGTTATTTTGTTGGTTTGATGTGTTGTTTTTTTCCTTGGATACTAAGTGGTGAAGGGCTTCAAGGGTTAAGAGTTAAGGGCCAAGGGCTTGGGGGGAAAGGGATTTAGGGGTTAAGGGGTTAGGTTTTAAGGTGTTTAGGGGTTATGGATTAAGGTTTAAGGGTCATGAGTTAAGAGAATAAGGGGTTAGTGCTTAGGGAGTTCATAGATTATACATTAGACAGTTAATGGCTTAAGGTTTAATGCATCAAGGGGTTGATGGATTATGAGTTATGAGCGTAGAGTTAAGAGATTATGGCTTCGAGGTTAAGGGATAGGGAATTTAGTGGCTATGGGTTAATGGCTTATTTGTTGTGATAATGGGGCCCCTAATCCCTTTATCACCACTATCGGGGGTTCCTCTTTCAATTCCTCTTGTTACCTTCCCTCTAGGCCCCCTAGCCCCTATGAAATTAGGTCCTAATCCTCATTCTCATTCTCTAATGTGTGGATTATAGATCTTATTAAATCATGCTTGGACATCCCACTTCTACCCATCCATGCTACATGTGTGTCCCCTAGTCTTTTTCAATACACCACAAAATACTCCTCCCACCTTTTCGGTCATATCATTCAACTTATCTTAACATTGTGGGTGAAATTGGTGTTTATGTTGTAAAGTGAACAAAGAAAAAATTTACGTGTTTTCTCTTTTGAGAAAATGTAGAAATTGATTGTCATGGTTGGAATGTGCATGCATCAATCTACATTGGGTTGTTTTTCGAGCTTAGACATGAACAATCATTTGGTTATACTCCATACTATCGATGGAATCTAGTATCACAAATGTATTGATGGGAAGTTTGAGAGATTCTTTTGAAAGCTTGTGTGTTGTGGTGTTTAGCTCCTGGAGAATGTGCGTGAAAGATATCTAATAGTTGGGGGGATCTATGATATCCTATAGGATGGGATGTAGGTAGATGTTTTCTATCATGAATTATTGACCCAATTGATCATGATTTTTTAATCCCCCATGATCTATCGGGATTTGACTCTTTTGATGGATGTAATTTCCAGAAGTGTACAAAGAGCAATGGAATCAACTCAGTTTTTGGAGCCTTAACTTTGGGTATACCTTACTTTCTCGCTATAAGACTGGGAGAGGAAGAGTACCACACCCACTTTGCAGCTAAGTGGGATAACAAGTGCAACACCATCAAAGAAGTTACAAGGGCATCCAAGAGGGAGTGGAAAAATTACCAGAATCCATTATTTTTGTGGTTTAGGATGAATCTTGTCTTCTAAACACTATTTTTTATCAATTCAATTGTGATTTTTTATCAATTCAAAACCCCTCTATCTCTATTGTGTATTAAGTCAAGGAATCATGAAACAATACAATGTTTAATCTCTCTTGAGATTCTCCAACACTGCCAATTGTCTCCTTCTGATCTAGGAAAAATTGGTCTAATACTTAGCCAATTCTCAGTCTTCCTTCATCCTACCTTGCTCACGCAATTCCTATAGAATTATCTCCATATTAATTAGGAAAATCAACCCTCCTTGATTGAGAAATCCATCATGGCATTCCAATGACTTTATAATTGCACATGGGAAATTTTCTATAAATACCACTGATAGTTATGTTCCTCTGAAATGTGTTACAATAAGGATGAAGGGTCTTTTTATCATTTAAAAATAAGATAAAACCCTAAACAACCAAAACCATAACCCGAGGAGATGTAACACCAAGAGTTTATGGGTCGCGCTGGGGTTAGTTGGGCAGCCAACTTCTCGGGGTCGTAACTTGGTCATATGATCTTCGTTTGACGCACATGATACCTCGTTAGAAAGATCTCTCCGAGGACTACAACTGCTAATGCAATTTAAATGAAATTGCCAAACCTTTCATGCCCAAAAAATGTTGTTTGGGGCCTCAAAACGACTCTGGAAGTTCAGGACCCAAAAAATTGACAAAAATAGTAAATTGTGTTATAATTAAGGAAACTGAAAAACTGAAAGAGACAATGGCGAGGGCCCAAGTGGAATAGGCGAGTGGCCAAAAATATCCACCTCGATCACCTTCAATCGAATTTATTGAGCCAACTCAATCATCATGACTTAGTTAACTGACACAAATTGTTATGAGATGAAATTACAATTTATTGTCCAATTTATTTAAGTGAAAAATAAATTAGACGCCCCACATTCCTCACTCCTAGTACATCAAAATTCCTCACCGGTGTGGATGCATTTTTTTTTGTCCTTTCTAGTTGCCAATTTCACTGTTTCTTGTTGCAAATTTCAACACTCCCCCTCAACAAGAAATGAATTCAATCAATCCCCATCTGGTACCTTTGGAATGTTCTGCATGCTACACTTCTCTAGTGTTGTTTGCACCTGCAAATCTTGAAACTGAATAGCCTCCGAACAACTGAATCAGTATAATGCATCTGTCATCAGAGTCTTCTGGCTCCTGCTAGCTACTGCACCTGTCTAGTAGTGGATTCCCTACACTGCTGCTGACATCTACATTTGTGCCCTTTGAACTGTTGCTAACTTTGATTTGTGCTCCATTATTTGACATCTGTCACTCTGATTTCTGTCTTGTTGACATCTGACTACGTCAATCTAATTGATCCTTCCTACTACTGTTGTATTGTGGGCTCCTCATAGCCAAGTTCGATCCATGAGACACGCCATCTCAATGGACCTTGCCCAAATTTCTTATCTTGGGATTATGTCTACACATCACCCCACCTTACACCTCAAGGTATGGTTGCTCCCTCTTCCTATCTGGCTCAAAATTTCCCCCTCATGGAGGTCTCTACTTGAGTGGATGCTTCCACTCGGTCTCCTCTCTACTTCTCCAATCGTGGCAGCTACTCCACAACCTTCTGACACTGCTTCTCATGAGAATGCATGTTGAGAGGTAATTTATGCTCCCTCTAAACCACGAAGTCTCTAACTTCTGCCTTTATCCTCAAAGCTTTGCATGCATCTGGTACCTCAAGTACATATAGGTTCTTGACTCACGCACAATGTAATTGTCCCGACGTTACAAAAAGTTTCTAAAAAATAATTGATTTTAAATCGATGATATCTCCCTCATCCGAGCTCTGATTCGACCGATTTATTTTTTCCATTTGGGTAGATTTTCACAAGGATTCCAAATATTCTATTTGTTTTTGTAAATTTTACACCAAAATCTTTAGATATTCTACAAACTCGCCGTCCAAAAAATCCCTACGCTGATACCATGTAGAAAATATAACCAGTGTGGGTGCATTAAACCATGCCAAATCATACCAAGGCATCTCAACATATTCCATACATGCTAATACTTTCCAAGCGCCAACATGTGCCAAGTGCCAATATGTGTCAGGGACTAGTGTTATGCATGTTATGAAGTGGAAGGGAATGTTGAAGGGTGCTAAGGTGTGCTAGAGAGTCATAATGCATGTTGATTAGTGTTGAGGATTACCAGGAAAAAACATTAAGGGAGCACTAGGTAAAAATTCATGGAAGCTAATGAATATGAGGAACGTGTGCCATAGACTAGAGTTAATGAGTGTTAGTTGTCATGCCAAGGAGGGAGTGACAAGGTATGCTAAGAATTGGTAAGGCATGCTAGGGAATATCAAGGCATGTCAAGAATTCCCAAAGTGTGCTTGGGAGTTCCAAGGTGTGCTAATTATATCATGTGCCAATTAATAGTGCCAAGATATGCCAATACATGCTAGGTGCTAAGGATATTGTGGCGTAGGGTGCTAGGGTATGTCAATATGTGTCAAGGCAACAAAAGGAAGAACCAATATTAAGAGGGTTAATAAGTCAGGACTTTATCTTCTTGAAAAGGGGCATGCTAGGCACACTAATAATAGGTCCCAATACATGCCAAGTGGCATTGTGTACCAAGTGCTAATGTATGTTAATGCATTCAACCAAGGTGTTCCAGGGCATGCTAGGGACTATATGCAGTATGCCAACACATGCTAGGACAGTTCCATGTTGTGCTAGCGCATGCACCATGTGCTTGGGCGTCAGTGTCATCACAATATGTTATAGGTCCAAAGATGTTCCAAGACATGTGAGGTGCTAAGAAATGTTATTGTGTGCCAAAGCATTAATTTAAGGTGTGCCCGGATTGTTGAGGATTGTTAAGTCTTTCTCATTAATAGAATTGTCAAAGCTTGATTATGTATTAAATAATATATTTCCTACACACAATAGTGGAACTTTATCTAAAGGGAATTTGCTAGATAATAAAATTAATAGATATGAATCATGTGTTGACTCATAGGAAATCTCTATTCGACTAGTGATTACTTGAGGAAAATGATACACACTAATTACTTCTACAAAAATTGACTGACCCTAGCCACTAAGTGTCATTGGAAATGTCTTTAACGACCCTCACCAAAAGTGTCATTGAAAATGTCTTTGGTGACGGACCATAAAGAACCATCACTATATACACTTACAGTGACAGTTTTTTAAGAACCGTCACCATATGTGACATTGGTGACGGACCTTAAAGGTCCGTCACAAGCATGACCCTCACCAATGTGTTTTTTTCTTGTAGTGTGAAGACCGTCGTGTCGCATTGCAAACTCTTGAAGCGGCCAAAAAGTGCACCAACGCTCAGTATGACCGAAAAGTACACCCTCGCACCTTTCGTGAAGGTCACCTTGTTCTAGTATATGACCAGGCCCACGATGCTCACGGTCATGAGAAGTCTGACTCATTATGGCTAGGTCCTTACATCATCAGTAAAAATCTTGGTAAGGGGGCATACATTTTAGAGGACTTTGAAGGCCACCCCCTTCTTAATCCTCGCAATGCACTCTATCTTAAGAGATATTACCCTTAGCATTTCCCTTTCGAAATGCATGTTTTATTTTCTTTTAGATAGCCAGCATCTGTTTGTTTTTCGTGATTCGCTACTTCACCAAGACACATGTTGTCCACGAAGAGTCACTTCACCTCTCCTCAAAATCAGATTTCCTCACTTACAACACTTTTCCTTGGGGCACCGCTTTGCCTCCATACTTGTTCTTGTTCGTGCCGATTTCCGTCATGAGATACCATCTTGTACTCATGCTTTTATGGTCCCCTTTGGATCTTCCCCCACTTCATCATCATCATTAGTGTTATTATGTCCGTCGCTCTACTATATTCTCTCGTGCCTTAGTTGTGGATCCCTTATTTCTTCACCTACAGCGAACCTCCTTCTGTCGACATTAGCTCATTCACTCCATAAGACAGGTCTAGAGGGCAGTGTACCTTGGTTCTAGCTTCTCCACTTGTTCGGTTCCTCGGACCAGGCAACGAGATTTATTATTACCCTGTGACTTGATTGTTTCTCCAGCTCCTTTCAGCATGATCGAGATTCGTATACTTGATGGTCCAGAGATGCAGCAGCCGCTATTGGTGATTCCCAGGTATGTGTGAGATGTCTCAACCCTCGTGAGTGGGTGGCCCTACAGGTCGCCCCCCACATGCCCGGACGACCTCTTCGTTGCAGCCTTCGATGCAGCTCCCTATATTTGATGATGATGGCCTTAGCCGCTTGCAGCACCTTTTTGATTTACATGTATAAGTCTGATTTTGCGAACCCTTCCCTATTTATAGGGGGCATTTGGGTTGCATCTGTATTTCATGTACTCAAATATTATTGTATAAGTCTTGGCTGTTATCCCAGGCACAACATATATGAGGGATACATCGTTCTATCTTTATGGCTCGTTTTTATGCCAACATGTACTTTATAGTTTGTTTCCTTGTTTAGTGGACACACTATTCTTTTGTACTCTGTCTCGACAGGCATAGGTATGCCTCCCCCGCCGCCTTTAGTACATGTACCATCTCATAAAAAGAGACTTGTTGCACCTTTAAGTCTCGTCTCCTCAAGGTCTAGTCCTTTTAGCACATTAGACTACCTTACATTTCTCTCTCTGACATCCCTCTTGATGTCTAGTGATTGAGTTCTTACAACGTACTTCGGTCATACGATTTGCTCCTAACACTCGTACGCTGAGGGACAATCTGTTACACCATTTTTTGGTCATCTAACCTATTATCATTAGATGAACCCAAGTACACCATGTAAGACCAACTTTACCCTAAGTAAAATTGCTTTCACTATGTGAAATAACTTAGTAAAACACCTTTATTAAGTTGTTTATGGTCTAAACAGTAAACCCCAAAAGAAAATAATAAACAAATCTATATTTGTTTATATTTCCTTGAGGAATAATCAGTTAAACATCAATTTAATTATTGTTCCTGGTCATATTTAATCCAAAACAAGGAAATCAATTAAATAAATCCTTATTTATTTGATTATTTCCTAGGAATAAGTTATTTAATCTTTATTTAAATAATATTCCTAGTTAAATTTGACCAAATCATTTATAAATAATTAAATAAATCATTATTTATTTAATTATATTTCCACCATTTCCTTGAAAATAATAAATAAATCATTTATTTATTTATTATTTATAAATAAAGGATTTTACCCAAGTCAAAATCCTTTTTTCTCCAACAATATAATAAAATATTCCTAAAAGGTGGTTCTAGAAGTTGGTTAATAATATTTTATTCATGCACCAAGTTCTTGTAGGTTTTAACCCTGAACAGAAATTATCTACACACGAATCTTACAACAGAAAATAAACAATAGCGAGAGCATAAAACATAAAACAAATAAACACAGAGATTTTCCCCTGGATCCCAAATCGGGACGACCAGCTTGATTTTTCATTATATTCCTTTTAGTGTTACAACACATATATATACATGCCGAAGCATACACAAACCCCAATCCATTAACCCTGGATTAGAACATAACCGTAGTTCCCTTGACCGGATCTACAAAATACCAGGGGCCGAAAACCATCGAACCCCAAGACCATGTGCAAAACCATGCACAAAACCATGGGCGGATCCGCTTATGAGTGGGTCCGCACAAAAAACAAAAGCGTGGGGCTAGTCGTGGAAAGAATATAACACATACCCAACATTCTCCCACTTGTTGTTTTCTTTCCACAGGGGGCCACAGGAGAGCTTAGTCATTGGGCCAATTCTTCAGCACCCATTGTTTCTCTACACCAAGAGAAATTCTGAGTGCTCACAGACTTCGTCAATGCATCTGCAACATTCTTCAAAGTGTCCACCTTTACCAGCAACACCCTTTTAGCCTCAACCATATCTCTAACAAAGTGATATTGAACATCAATGTGCCTTGTCTTTGAATGGTAAGCAGGGTTCTTAGCCAAGAAAATTGCACTTTGGCTATCACAGTCTATCCTTATAGCTTTTTGTACCAACCCCATACTTGAACACAATCTCTGCAACCAAACTGCTTCCTTGCTTGCATGAGTGGCTGCTATGTATTCTGCCTCTGTAGTTGAAAGCGCCACTACAGACTGTCTTTTACTCATCCAACTGACTGCACCTCCAAATAGGCTAAACACATACCCACTTGTAGATCTTCTTTGGTCCGGATCTCCAGCCCAGTCTGCATCAACAAAACCACGAATGTCCAACATTCTTTCCAATCCTGGTCTTCCCTGGTAGCACAAGCCATAATCACTAGTGCCACGTAAATATCTGAAAACCCGCTTCACTACTGTCCAATGCTCCTTCCCTGGGTTTGACATAAACATGCTCAATAATCCCACTGCATGTGCAATGTCTGGTCTAGTACAGACCATTGCATACATCAGGCTACCCACTGCACTTGCATATGGAACACGAGACATATACTCCTCTTCTTCTTGTGTCTTGGGACACTGTTCAGCAGACAACTTTACACCTACGGGAATAGGAACATTCACCGGTTTACTATCCTGCATATTGAACCTCTGCAATATAGTCTCGACATACTTCCTCTGGTTTAACCAGAGCTTCCTCTTTGCCAGATCTCTCTTAATTTCCATGCCCAAAATATAGTTTGCAGCACCCAGATCCTTCATGTCGAATTTGGAGAACAGTTGGGTCTTCAAATCTTGGATAATTTCTTTGTCATTTCCGATCAACAACATATCATCCACATACAAGACCAAATAAATAACACGGTCACCAATTAATTTGAAATAAACACAGTGATCCTCCTTGATCCTAGTGAAGCCAAGTCCCCGTATATAGGTATCAAATTTCTGATACCACATCCTTGGTGACTGTTTTAACCCATACAGAGACTTCTTCAACCTGCATACCAGTTCTTTCTTACCCTTCACCATAAAGCCTTCGGGTTGCTTCATGTAGATCTCCTCTTCTAGATCCCTGTGAAGAAATGTTGTCTTCACATCCATCTGTTCTATCTCAAAATCAAATGCAGCAGCAACAGATAAAAGTAATCTAATAGAAGTAACCTTGGCAACAGGAGAAAAATATCACCAAAATCAATTCCCGGCACCTGGGAATAACCTTTCGCTACCAACCGAGCTTTGTATTTCTCCACCTTGCCTTCTACATTCATCTTCTTCTTAAACACCCATTTGCTCCCAATGGGCTTCCTTCCGGCCGGCAACTCCACCAAATCCCATGCATCGTTTTTGTGCAAGGATGCCATTTCATCAACCATGGCCTCCTTCCAGAGTTTTCCATCCTCTGAATCTACTGCCTCCCTGACAGTTCTGGGTTCATCATCAGTTATAGTTAAGGCAAAACCTGAACAGAAAGCGGATGGACTATACCTTTCTGGTTGCCTTCTTTCCCGAACTGATCTTCTCAAAGCTGGAGTTTGTGGCTCTTCATCTTCTGAGTCTTCTTCTATTGTAGAGTCTAATTCATCCTCCTTTAGCTCAAACTCTATCTTCTCAGGTTCCTTTGGTAGGAATTCATGTTTAACAACATCTTTCACCTCTCTAAACACCACATCTCGGATGTACACAACCTTCCTTGTTTCTGGGTTCCAAAGCTTGTAACCCTTTAAACCATCCTTATACCCAATAAAGATGCACCTTTCAGATTTATTATCCAACTTGGTCCTTTTCTCCTTTGGAACATGTACATATGCATCACATCCAAATACCCTTACATGTGAAAGAGAGGGTTTCTTACCGGTCCATACCTCATGTGGAGTCTTATCCTCCAACACTGATGAAGGTGATCTGTTAACCAGATAGCATGCAGTCTCCACTGCCTCTGCCCAGAATTCTTGTCCTAACCCGGTACCACTGAGCGTGCTTCTTGCCTTTTCCATCAGTGTTCTGTTCATTCTTTCTGTAACTCCATTTTGCTGAGGTGTGTATGGAGTAGTCTTCTGCCGTGCTATACCACACTTCTTACAGAACTCTTCAAATTCCTTCTTGCAGAACTCCCCACCATTATCTGTCCTCGGCGCCTTTATCTTCTTCTCTGTCTGGTTTTCCACCAGAGCCTTAAATTCTTTAAATTTGTCAAAGACTTCAGATTTCTTCCTCAAGAAATATATCCATGTATTCCTTGAGAAGTCATCTATGAATGAAACATAGTACACGGACTTTCCCAATGATGGAACTGACACAGGTCCAAACACATCACTGTGCACAAGTTCTAATATCTTGTTCACCCTCTTAGCACCAGAAGGAAAACTCACCCGATTCTGCTTCCCATATACACAATGTTCATAGAAATCGAAATCCAAAGAGCAATTAGACATACCTTCTACCATACCATTTCTATGCAGTATCCGAAGGCCCTTCTCTCCAATATGTCCAAGCCTTTGATGCCATAGCATGGTCTTTTCTCCAGAGACAGCTAGGCTTTCCGCTCCACTTTCAAGAACCATAGAACTGTTACACCCATCAATAACAGTGCTACCTTGTAGCTTGTATAGAGTTCCAGTCCGAACTCCCCGCATTAATACCAGTGCTCCCCGAACCATCTTGCGGGCATCTTTCTCGAACACTGTTTTTACACCTGCATCATCCATCTTGCTTACAGAAATCAGATTTCTGGCCAATGCAGGAATATGCAGAACACCAGGAAGTGTTCTAATCCTTCCACCTCGCAGCTTCAGCTTTACCTTTCCACGTCCGACGATTCTGGCCTTCCTATCATCCCCTAGGAAGACATCACCGTCATATTTTTCATACTCGCAGAACCACTCCCTATGGGGAGTGAAGTGAAAGGATGCACCTGAGTCAATCAACCATGACTCATGATCTACATGTGTATTTGAAGAAGAAGCCAAATACACATCCCCACCTTCATCCGAGGTGGTTTTTGCCTCTGCAGAAGGAGCATCATCAGATCCCTTTCCTTTCTCGGGAGCTTTAGATCTGCAGTCCTTTTTGTAGTGCCCTTCCTTTCCGCATTTCCAGCACACCTTTACAAACTTTCCAGGAGATTTAGATCTCCCTCTAGATTTAGATCTCCCACTCGAAACCTTATTCTTGTTTCTATTCTGGGACCTTCCTCGTACGGATAAGGCATCTCCATTTTGACCCTCCATATTTCTCCGTCTCATTTCCTCCGACAGCAAGGCTGAGACAATGTCATCAAAATTCAAGGTAGTTGTGTTGCTACCTATTGCAATAACTAGACTGTCCCACGAGTCTGGTAGAGAACACAACAAACTGATGCACTTATCTTCATCTGAGATTTTAATATCAAAAGATGACAGCTGACTTACCACAGTATTGAAGGCGTTCAGATGCTCTGTCACCGAGTCTCCATCCTTCATCCTCAGGTTATACAGCTTTTTCCGAAGGAACAACTTATTCACCAGAGACTTAGATTGGTACAAAGTCCCAAGTTTTTCCCACAAATTCTTCGCCGTAGCTTCCCCAGATACATTCAACAATACTGAATCTGACACACACAACCGTATTGTGCTCTTAGCCTTCCGATCCAGTTTCTTCCAGTCTTCATCTGACATTGCCGTTGGTTTAGTACTTGGATCTACCGCGATCCACTGATCTTTATCCACCAGCAGATCCTCCATCTTGAGCTTCCACAACTCAAAACTCCGACCATTAAATTTCTCGATCTCTATATTTCCGCCGCTCGCCATATTCTTTCACCGCAAGAATCGATACCGCAGATCTCCCACTGCACAGGGTCTACCACAGGCCCGAGCAAAAAACCCTCAACAACAAAGGCGTCCCCTTGAAGCCGAAACAGCTCCGATACCAAATGTAGGTTTTAACCCTGAACAGAAATTATCTACACACGAATCTTACAACAGAAAATAAACAATAGCGAGAGCATAAAACATAAAACAAATAAACACAGAGATTTTCCCCTGGATCCCAAATCGGGACGACCGGCTTGATTTTTCATTATGTTCCTTTTAGTGTTACAACACATATATATACATGCCGAAGCATACATAAACCTCAATCCATTAACCCTGGATTAGAACATAACCGTAGTTCCCTTGACTGGATCTACAAAATACCAGGGGCCGAAAACCATCGAACCCCAAGACCATGTGCAAAACCATGCACAAAACCATGGGCGGATCCGCCTATGAGTGGGTCCGCACAAAAAACAAATTTTGGCCGAGGCGCTGCCCCGGACCCCAACGGTGGGGACCGCTTCGCCCCTCCTGACCCCCCAGCTACGCCCGACGCAACATACAGCGCGTGGGGCTAATCGTGGAAAGAATATAACACATACCCAACAGTTCTAGGCTACCCTAATATTTTGTTATAAATAGAAGGGTTTTCCCATTCATTTGTCACCTTTCATTTGCATTAGATCACTCTATATCTATACTCTTGGTCTGACTTTAAGCCATTATCATTGTCACATTCTCTATTATTTGCTTTATGAGCTCCCCTTGAGTTCTATGTTTGTCTGGGTTTTCTACACCAACAAGAGAGAGAAATTTTAGATCTGAAACGCCGAGGACTTTCGAGAACCCATCCCATTGAGGAGAATTGGAAACACCTTTCTTGTTTTCCTCTCAAGTGCCCCTTTAATATAAAAATTCTTTCAAATATATCATTCTTCTCTTATCTATTGGATGCATGGAGCAACATTTCATTTTGACTGCTTAATGTCTTTTATGCATAGATCTAGATTTGTGCAGCTTTATTTGGATCAACTAACTACAAATTTAAAGATATTGGCAGCCATAATTGATGTTAGGGCTATTTGTTATGCGTAGCTAAAGTGGTCTTTTTCCGATGAAAGATTCATACTAACACATGGCACTACAAGTTCTAGTCCTTTGTATCTTGAAGCTGCAAACGAGGTGGTTCTTCCACAATGTAGCACCCGTAATCAGAGGGGTCGTCCTCCTTAGAGCGTTGAGGGTCCAACTCTTGTGTGGAGATGAAACGAGCACCTCTGTCTTCTGCTTTGTTTGACTGCCTGGTGCTATCGGCTGAGCCGCTGCCCCCACTGTTAGAGGTTTCCTCCATGCATTTGACAAGCAGAGCCACCATTTTTATGGGCTACGGGGAGCAAGAACGAGAGAGAGTGGAGTTACGCAGCCTTTTCCTAGACCCAGCGTCAGAATTGCTTGGTCGTGCTTTCGAAATTCGAAATAAGAGATGGGGCTGAGAGGAGTTGTGAGTCATAGACCTCTGGTGCTTCCATGGCCACCGCAAAAGCCACAGTGCACTCTGCCTATTGTAGAGGCTACAACAAATGGTGATTCACTAGTTGGACCCAGAGTCTCTGCCGATGTTTTGCCTTCGTGGGGGGAGGGAGGGCCTTCACTAGTTGTTCTTTTCACCTTAAGGTCCCCACTACCTTGCCTTTGGCACCTTGCGAGGTCGCTTGGCCAGCTAGCCTATTTGGGTGCTGGTTAACAGAGTTTCATTGCATCAGGTTTTCGGACTGAAAGGGTTGGAGAACTTCAGGGGGCCACAGGGTTCGGTACAATTATTTTGTCGTCATCGTGTTGCTCCGCTGCCTGCAAACCTCGGGGTCCCAGCGGAGTCACTGCCTAGGAGTCATGAACGTTGCTCCGCTGCCAGCGAGCCTGGTCAGTACCTCGATGGAGTCGTCACATCACCTCTCTGCGCAGGAAGCCTTTCTCAATCCTTTACCCTTTATTGGTGTGCTATTGCACTTATTTTGAATGTGCCTAAGGCACTTATTTAGATGTGCTCATGGCACCTATTCGAGAGGGGAAATTTTTTGCCTGGGTGGTTGAGGGATCCCGACTTATTTTACTTGCAGAGAGGTTGCTCCTGGTTTGATATGAGGACTTTGGTTTTTCCCAGATATCCTGACGTCACCCAAAGTTAACTCTGTTCCCTTTTGATCTAATCGCCGCTGTATCGAACTTTCTTCTCACAGACACCCTTTCAAACTCGTTAGGTGAGCTACCCACGCTTGGTGATTTGAGCTAGGCCATGTACTACCTTTGGGTGCCAATTACAAACAAGCTTTCGCCCCCTTTGTGTCTTTCAGGAAAGGCTTCCTATCAGCATAGAACCTGGTGCAATGTTCCAATTCCATGGCTCCGATAAGGCCTTCTGTCTTTCGAAATATATATATATATATATATATATATATTATGCAAACGAAACTAGAGCATAAAATTATGGTACAGGGGTAGGACAGCCCTCTGAGGGCTACTAAGTGAAGTAATGTTTGAGGTCATGCCTGTTCAACGAGAGGACCTTGACTCTTCCCTCAAGAGTTTGCAGTCTAAACGTGTGGGAACCCAATTTCTCCTTGACCTGGAATGGACCTGTCCACAGTGCTTGGAATTTGGAATGTTTTCCCTTTTCTTCGAGGGCTTTATCCCACTTAAGGACTAGGTCTCCTACTTCAAAATTTTTACTCCCTACGGATTTTTTATTAAACCATCTCTTGATCCGACTTTGGTGGATGGTGAACTTTTCTTGAGTTTTTTGCCTCTCTTCCTCCAACTTCTAGTGTGTCAATCCATGTCTGCAAGGTGGGGCATGGGGTACCATGGCTTTCTTGGGACAACTTAAGCGCAGGGAGAGATAAGTGGGGAGGAAGAACTGCTTCTTTTCCATACACAAGAAAATACGAGGAGGTGCCAAGTGAGGATTTGGTCATGACCGATCGGCCCAAAGAGCGTTGTGGAGGGCGTTATGCTAGTTTCGCTGGTGGGACAACAGAGTCTTTTTGATGATGCATATAATATTTTTATTAGTTGACTCGTCTAACCCATTTCCTTGGGGGTAATAATTTGCAGAATGTTTAAGCACAATACCATTTTCCAGAGCAAAATCATACAATTTAAAGGATGAAAAGTAAGTTGCATTATCAAAAACCAAGGAAGTTGGAATGCCAAACCTAGTGATGATAGAATGAGTGACAAATTCTATTACCTCTTGATCATTGATTTAGCGTAAAGGTACTGCTTCGACCCACCTGGTGAAATAATCGATAACATGGAGAATATACCGGTGTTGCTCTGAGGAGTGAGGTAGGATTTCACCAATCACATCCAAACCCCAGTGTTGAAAGGGTTCCTCCACTGCCACTGACTGTAGGGGAGTGGTTGGCCGCGCTTCCCGATTTGCAAACTTCTGGCATTGAGTGCACTTCCGAAGATATGCATGCGCATCTATGAAAAGAGTTGGCCAATAGTATCTTGCACACATTATTTTGTGGGCAGTGGTATCGCCTGCAAAATGCCCTCTGGCTGGTCCGTCGTGCAGTTCGATCAAGATGTTCTGTGTCATCATGTTCCAAGCAGCGTAACGAAACTCCATCGTGATGTTTCTTGAAAAGCTCACCCTGGATTAACTGGTAAGATGCGGCCTTAGGCCTTATTGTGCGTTTCTGTCGAGCAGTCAAAAGAGGGTCCAAGATGCCATGGGCTAAATATCCCAAAATGATAGAGTACCAAGAAGGGTTTCTCTGCTGAGGTGCGTGGTCACTCTGATACATGTCGATTTCCTGTTCCCAACACTCTTCTTCAACTCCGTATGAGCTTGCAGCCTTCGCAACCATTTGGCAGAGTCCTTGTCCTTTGACAATGTGTGTTGGTTTAAACTCTAGGTCATACTCTTGAAGACATGCCACCCCGTTGCCTCATCTCTCACCTAGCTCCTGCTGCACGAACAATGAGCGGACAGCTGGGTGGGGGACGAAAACTATGACATGGTTTTTCAAGATGTATGGCCTGGAATGCTTGACTGCTTTGTAGACTGCATAAGCCTGCTTCTCGATTTCAGGGTAATTCAATTTAGCTCCCTGTAAACCAGTAATCATGAAGGATATAGTCCATTCATCATTGTTGTCTTCTTTCTGCGTGAGGACAACTACAAGTGATGAATCCGAAGCGAAATTATACAGGATAAATCTTCTGCTAAAATCTCTACTTTGGAGGGATGTTGGTTTAGCTATAGCCTGCTTGATTTTGCTAAAAGCCTCCTTCTCTGGAAGATTCCATTTGAAAATCACATTCTTCTTGATCATCCCCTCCAAAGGCCTGACTATTTGGGCAAAATCGGATATTAATTTACGTACAAAATTGATTTTCCCAAGGAAAGATTGCATAGCCTTTTCACTGCTAGGGGGTGGGGAATCTAGGCAATGGCTCTTGCCCGCTCGGGATCTACAACAATGCCCTGCTTAGTTGTAATGTGACCCAACAAATTCCCTTCTGACACGGCGAAAACACTCTTCTTTGGGTTGAGTAAGATCCCGTACTTCCTGCACCTTTCGAAAATTTTCTTGAGGTGACGTAAATGATAAGCCCTGGTGTTTCGAAAACACGGTGACGTCGTCCAAATAGACTACCACACTCTGTCCTATCAAACCACCGAAAGCTATATCCATGGCCTGTTGGAAAGTTTCCCCCGCGTTTATTAATCTGAAGGGCATGTGTCTGAAAGCAAACGTTCCCCATTTGGTCCGAAAAGTAGTTTTCAATTTGTCTGGCTCAGCTACCAGCACTTAGTTGTAACCAGAGAACCTATCCAATAAGGAGAACATCTCGAATCCAGACACAAATTGCAATATTTGTTCCATAGGAGGCACCGGGTAATTGTCTTTGTCTGATGCCCAATTTAAATTCTGAAAATCCACGCACAAATGGATCTCGCCAGACTTCTTCCATACCGGTACCAAATTTGACACCCAAGTTGAGTGGCGAACTTTGAAGATGATGCGTGCATCCAAAAGCTTCTTAAGTTCTTTCTGAATCATCGGTTCCAGTGTAGGATGCACTTTTCTGAGCTTTTGTTGGAAAGGCTTCACTCCTTTCTTCATGGGTATCATGTGCTGAATAATCCGAGTATCATATGTACGTAAATCATCGTACGTCGAAGCAAATATGTCTCGATACTTCCGGAATAGCTGGGTGAAAGCCTACGTCTCCTGGTCGGAACAGTGTTTCCCAAGGTTAATGAATTTCGGGTCCTCATCTGATCCTAAGTTCACCTACCGATGTGCCAAAGTGGAACTTTGTACATTGGTATTTGGGGGCCCACGAAAACGACTTTGCAGATCAAAGAGCTTTTCAAGTGAAACTACCCCCTTGGGCATGGGGTTTTCTTTGCGTTTATCATGCTCTTCCTACAAATCTTGATCGTGATCCGCCTCATCTATTACCGCGCCTTTGAATACTTCGGTGCTGAGAATGAATTCCAATATCTGTTGGTCATCATCAAAGACGCATAAATTAGTAATATTATCTGGCACGGAGGGTTTATACATTACTTCATTAGAAAAGCCATCCCCAGCAGGAGCTTGCTCTTTTGATTTACTCGGGTGTTGTTCGTGGGCTTCTTAGGAATAGCTTGTTGTTCATTCCCAAGGGGAAGAATTTTCCTAAAGAAAGCCCTTTTCTTCTCTTCAAAGGACTGTTTGGGGACCGATCCTTTGCTTCTAAGGCTATAATTTTGTACGGGTTTGACCTTAGGATCGTCTGCCATATTGATATCAGTGATGGTACGATTGTTCTCCCCACGGATTGTGTCAAACGCAAGAATATAGGACCACGATTCTTCATCAGGGGGCAAATCTTCTTCATGGTCAGAAACATCATCCTCCCCTGCATCCCCTGGGGTTTGATCGTCCAAAAGCTGATTTACTATTGTAATCATGCTACCAATCCATTGTGAGCATGTTTTTTCAAAGTGGGCAGCCTGGTGGAAAGAACAAAAGTTATCTTTTCCTATTTCTTCCACGTTGAGAACAATTTTTGGGTTAGACAGAGGTTGAGTGGTGTTGGGGTTACTCTTTCTGAGAAAGGGCTTTTGCGCCTTAGTGCCAGCAGTAGATTCTATGCCCTTTCTATTCAGGTCAGAGACTTCATTTGTCAATAGCTTAAGGGTCTTTGCTATACTCTCGAACTCAAAAGCATCCTTATCCTTATCTGCAGTCTTGGGTGTGGAGGACTGACTTGTCTTCGCAGTTGGTTTGTGGTCATCTCTCCCTTCGTGATCGATGACTCCTATAGAAAGCATGTTTTTTTCTACAAAGAGGGCAGCCGCGTAATTTGCTGCAAGGGTGGCCCTACCTTCGTGTTTTACGAAGACGGCAATATCCCGGGGAGAGATTTTGTATAGTAGTCTATGGTAATGGAGTCATCCAACGCCAAGTTGAGGACAAACTTTTGCAGAATGGTAGCAAAGCGCTGATTGAAATCTCTGACCTTTTCTTTCTACTGGCATTTAATGGTACTGAACTCTGTAAGGAGCATGGAAGGGGTTTTGTCCTCCGAAAATTTCTGCAAGAAAATGCGACAGAATTTGTCCCAGGAGGTTATGGAGGCACTTGGAAGGGAGCAGTAACAGGTGGCCTCTTTGTTCTCAAGAGTGTGTGGAAAAAGACAACAAGCAACGTCATCGGTTTGAACCCTCATGATTTACAATGACAGATAGAAGTTGCTTATATGATCCTCGGCCAACATACCCTTGGTCGAACTTTGGGAGATGCTTCTTAGGGTGTCTGGGCTTGTCATGGAGGGGGCCTAAAAGATCTAACGGGGATTGGGCCATCCAAGCAAGTGGTTTCACCCGCCTGGAATGCTCATGGTGCCTGATTTCATATTCATATTCACTCCCCGTGCCCGACGCGGATTCTTCCCCCCATGGCAAGAGTGCTCATCCTGATATCCTTCACGGTTGGCCATATTCCTGAGATATCCCCAATTGCAGATGTGTGGCCTATTCTGGTTTTGACGGCGGTGCGTGGCATGGCATCCTTGACCTAGTTGAAATGGATGTCGTGTGCCGTGACATACTCCAAGAGGGTTGCCCACGTGCCGCTGAAGGTGGTGGCAT
Organism: Pinus albicaulis; assembly: GCA_034641835.2. NCBI lineage: Eukaryota > Viridiplantae > Streptophyta > Pinopsida > Pinales > Pinaceae > Pinus > Pinus albicaulis. The sequence goes on along the minus strand of CM076573.1, from coordinate 562,468,855 downwards.
CGAGGTGCCCGTACAATCTGCAAAGCATAGCGGCCCCCAATTTATACACTTTCCTAAGGCCTGACACTAGATATTCTTGATCCTTATTGGCCTTGAATTTCTTGGGCTACTCCCACCACCCTTTGAGTGTCTATTATGGGGACTACATGGGCGATGGCCCAATCTTCTGTGAAGTCCTCCTCTCGTTCAGGCAATGAATAGTAAACTTGAGCATCTGAGCCTTTGAGAGTCGTGAAAGCCTTGCCTTTGCCGTCCCTTATTACCCACTTTTTTGGGTTAGTGTTCTGTATAATCCATTCTATAACCTCCGCGGATGGGAATATAGCCAGATGGGTACCTGCAAGATGGAGCCTTGACCTTTTGACCTGTATGTATACTTCCCAGTCAGGGAGGTCCTCAGAGAATTCTTGTCGAGCGAACTCCTGGTACACTTGGTACCAACACATGCTGTCCCCTTTGGAAAATGTGCATAGGTTGTCAATGTAGATCGAGCGCGGGGACATTGGTATATCCATCTCTATGTCCTCTGCTTCCAGGGTAAGAAGCCTCCAACTAATACAGGGCACAACACTGCTACCCAGCAAAAAGAACTAGAAGCCAAAGCCCAACAAGAAATGGAGAAGAAGATGAAGAAAGGCGCAAAAGGAGCCTAAGATCAGAGTAGAAGAAGAAGCAGGCAGAAGAGGCTAGGAGAAAAAAGGAGTAACAAGAGGCGGAGGCTGTGGCAGAACGACAACTCAAAAGAGAGTTAGATCAAGTGGAAGCCAAACGCCAGAGGAAGGCAGAACAGGCAGCAACAGTAGCAGCTGAACGTAAAAGGAAAGCCGTATAAGAAGCAACGGCAGAAGCAGAGTGCAGACAGAAAAGAGAACATGAAAAGGCAGAAGCCGAATACCTTCGGAAAGAGGAAGAAGAAAAGAAGAGGAGGATAGAATGCTAGAGAACATCGAGGCATCTCCCCAGGGCGCAGGATCACAAAAATAGCTACCACCCCTCGAGGATCATGTATTCAGTACATGCGCTACACTCTTCGATGTGAGTTCCTACGAAGGATAAGTGGTGGTATTCAATCTTACTAGGCTCACATACGATCAGTGCTCCTTCAAGATCCGACAGGAGAGAAGAAGATGTCTTGCACGAAATCTTTCTGCCTCATCCACAGTCGCAACGGAGAAAGACATAGTCTTAGACACTAGGACTAACCCTGTGATGATATATTTGGCTCTCTACAGAAACATTTTCATCCATGACACTCCTTGAATGTCTTGGCGAGCCAAGGAGACGCTAGGCAAGGTGGCACATTGGTTCCCACTTGTCGAGTACAAATTCATTCGAGTTTTTGGCTCATACAAGGCTCCCCATGTTATGCCCCGATATGTCACATATAAAATGCTCATTCAAGAGGTCTGTTTCCAGATGTCTTCCAGTTTCTCTAAGCTCTTGACTAAGGGTAAGAAGAAGCCGTGGCCTACGCTACCCCTCACTATCAGTACCTACACAATCAAAAATTTCAGGGAGGTAGAGGCAAAAGCAGAAGAGATGAAAAGTTACCACCTTGGGTCATTAGACCACCGGACATATGACCAGGAAAGGATAGTCCCTAATCACTGCAAGTGGGCTAAGTTCAAGTGGAACTACCAGCACAAAAAATGCCTAGGCGAAGATGAAAGAAGAAATTGGTATAATGCAGATAGGCAACTTGCTCCGAGGGCGTGGTTGGATCAAGAATACCAAAATGACCAAACAATGGAGGACAAAAGCCGTGAATTAGGAGGAACTTCTTCTTCTCAGGCTAAGAAGCCTCGAACTAGTACAGGGCACAACACTGCTGCCTAGCGGAAAGAACTAGAAGCCAAAGCCCAGCAAGAAATGGAGAAGAAAATGAAAGAATATGAAGAAAAGCGCAAAAGGAGCCTGAGATCAGAGTAGAAGAAGAAGCAGGCAGAAGAGGCCAGGAGAAAAAATGAGTAACAGGAGGCGAAGGCTGAGGCAGAACGGCAACTCAAAAGAGAGTTAGATCAAGTGGAAGACGAACACCAGAGGAAAATCAGAACAGGAACAACAGCAGCAGCCGAATGTAAAAGGAAAGCCAAACAAGAAGCAATGGTAGAAGCAGAGTTTAGACAGAAAAGAGAACATGAAAAGGCAGAAGTCGAATGCCTTCGAAAAGAGGAAGAAGAAAAGAAAAGAAAAAAAGAGGAGGATAGAATGCTAGAGAACATCGAGGCATCTCCCTAGGGCACAGGATCACAAACAAAGCTACCACCCCTCGAGGAACCTGTAGTCAGTACACGCGCTACACTCTCCGACGTGAGTTCCTACGAAGGGCAAGAGGAGGAGGTATTCAATCTTACCAGGCTCACATACGATCAGTTCTCCTTCAAGATCCGACAGGAGAAAAGAAGATGCCTGGCACGAAATCCTTCTGCCTCATCCACAGTCGCAACGGAGAAAGACATAGTCCTAGACACTAGGACTAACCCTGTGATGATAGCATCGGTTGACCGTCCAAAGGGAGTTAGATGTATTAGAGGCCACCATGAGACAGGTATTTGGGGAAATGTTTACTATAAAACAAACAGTTGCCCCCTTGGTGAGAGCCCGAACAGAGACCAAGCAGAGGAACGAGCAGCTGAAGGAAGCCTCAGCTGCCTTGGATAGAATGCTAGATTGGACAGTCCAATACACCCAGGCTCCCGAAAACCTACCAAAGAAACACTGGATCCACACACAAGATGGCAAGGTCCAGATCCGAATTAAAATGCAGTCTAAAGATAAGCTATCCAAGGACCTAGATAAGGTGATGGTTGCATATGAGCATGTAATCAACGGCATCGATTCAATGCACACCCTACATCACATTCCATCGTTGGGTGCATTGAGCGAGGAGAAGACATGGAAATAGGTGGATCAGGAGATCCACGCATTTTTGCAGCCCATTAAGCAAGCCGCTTCCACTTTCGATCTTACAGCATCACAGGGGAACCTAGGGAAATTTCTTGTCACACCAGTCTAGATCTACACCAAAGCTCGCCTCCCTGTCCAACCTGGTCACGCTGAAAAGAGAGACTCTAATCCCAAACACCTTGGAGTGTCTGCATCGATGGAGAGAAGAAGTTCCTTTGATTTCCTCCATAGCGACAGATTATCATGCATGGCAGAATTTCCTCAAAGAACAACAATTTGATGCCCCTAACCTCACGATCGCACGCACATCCTCATGATCAGGTGGTGGTAGGTCGTAGGTCGCATTTGGCAACATGTCGCAGGTCAAACTTCGCAGCGGGGTAGCACTTCGCAGCTTGGTCGTAGGTCACAACTCTCATTCAGGTCGCAAGGCAGCTCAATAGTTGGGCAGGCGGAAAGTTAGGAAGCCCAAAGGGAAAATTTTGGTCTATAAAACTCCCTCCAGGAAGATTGTAAAAGATCTCTTTTTTGGGACTCAGAGTTAGAAAGCAAGGTATAGAAGGATAACAATCTTTTGCACATCAATACAGATACTTGTCAAAACTCCTTTTGGATCTGATGTGTTTTGTTGTGCGAACACTATGAGTATTTCTTGTACAGTTTCAAACATCTTTTGATTAATGAAGTTGCGCTTTTAATGGCATCATTTATGCATGATAGTTCTCTGTACTTGTATTAATGATGTTCAGTTTATCTATGCTTCCCCAATGAATGTTAATAACTTTGTTTACTGACATTTGTATTTTCATCGTAAACAATTGATGAAGTGATGGTTGTTCCTAGCATAAATAATTGTTTCTTCTGTGGGCAGAACAACATGCAAGCATGACCCTTATGATATGCTATCGACAATATTTCTTTTGGCATCATGTCTTATTATTCCGCTGGCTATGCATAGTGTTATATACATGTTTAAACTCATCAATCATGTATCTTGTATCGTTTGAATAAGTGTGTGTCTGCAGGTTCATTGAGTTCTTTTTGAGACCCAAGGAAAAGAGACTTAAGCGGTAGCTGGACCCACACCCCGAATGAGATCCCTACTCCAAACGGTTTAGAGTCTAGTTGGGACTTTTAACCGGGGAGATCCCCTGCTGTTGGCCGGACAAATTTTCTCGTCAACAAAACTTGGTGGCCGCTATGCTTTGCATATTGTACGAGCGCCCCGATGCCACCACCTTCAGCAGCACATGGGCAACCCTCATGGAGTATGTCACGACGCACGACATCTGTTTCAACTAAGCCAACATACTAGTGGCCTCTTCTTCATACAAACATATCCTCGGCGTTGGTACCGGATGATGGATTTCCTTCTGAATTCTACATGGCCTCTTACTTGTTGGATGTTGTTTGTTCGAAGTGCCACTTTGAGGGATGAGTGCACAACTGGGATCCAAAGCAGGCCCATCCAATCCACTTACAGACCAAAGTATTTTGAGACTCTAGATATAAGCAAGACATAGAGCCGATCTCTCAAGTTTTCATCCCAGCTCTCTACAGAAAATTGTTCGGCCAGGACACTCCTTGCATGTCTTGGTGAGCCAAGGAGACACTAGACAAGTTGGCGCATTGGTTCCCACTTGCTGAGTACACATTCATTCGAGTTTTTGGCTCATACAAGGCTCTCCCATGCTATGCCCCGATATGTCACAGATAAAATGTTCATTCAAGAGGTTTGTTTCTAGATGTCTTCTGGTTTCTCTAAGGTCCTGACTAAGGGTAAGAAGAAGTCGTGGCCTACGCTACCCCTCACTATCGGTACCTACACGGTCAAAGATTTCAGGGAGGTAGAGGCAGAAGCAGAAGAGATGAAAAGTTACCGCCTTGAGTCATTAGACCACTAGACATATGACCTAGAAAGGATAGTCCCTTGTCACTGCAAGCGGGATGAGTTCAAGTGGAACTACCAGCACACGGAATGCCCAGGCAAAGATGAAAGAAGAAATTGGTATAATGCAGATAGGTAACTTGCTCCAGGGGCGTGATCGGATCAAGAAGACCCAGATGACCAAACAATGGAGGACAAAAGCCATGAATTAGGAGGCACTTCTTCTCAAGCTAAGAAGCCTCGAACTAGTACAGGGCACAGCACTGCTACCCAGCAGAAAGAATTAGAAGCCAAAGCCCAGCAAGAAATGGAGAAGAAGATGAAAGAAAATGAAGAAAAGCGTAAAAGGAGCCTAAGATCAAAGCAGAAGAAGAAGCAGGCAGAAGAGGCCAGGAGAAAAAAGGAGGAACTGGAGGCAGAGACTGAGGCAGAACGACAACTCAAAAGAGAGTTAGATCAAGTGGAAGCCGAACGCCAGAGGTAAGCAGAACAGGCAGCAGCAGCAGCAGTCGAACGTAAAAGGAAAGTCGAACAAGAAGCAACAGCAGAAGTAGAGCACAGACAGAAAAGAGAACATGAAAAGGCAGAAGCCAAACGCCTTCGGAAAGAGGAAGAAGAAAAGAAAAGAAAAGAAGAGGAGGATAGAATGCTAGAGAACATCGAGGCATCTCCCCAGGGCGCAGGATCACAAACAGAGCTACCACCCCTCGAGGCACCTGTAGTCAGTACATGCGCTACACTCTCCAATGTGAGTTCCTATGAAAGGCAAGAGGAGGAGGTATTCAATCTTACCAGGCTCATATATGATCAATTCTCCTTCAAGATCCGACAGGAGAAAAGAAGATGCCTGACATGAAATCCTTTTGCCTCATCCACATTCGCAACGAAGAAAGACATAGTCTTGGACACTAAGACTAACCCTGTGATGATAGCATCAGCCGGCACAACTTTCGCCGCGTCCATAGAGGAGAATGTAAACAGAATGAGCAGAGAGGTCTTGTCTCTACAAAATAAGTTACAAGAAGCAAAGTAGAGGGAGGAAAGGGCAGAGCAGGAAAATATAGCATTAAGAGAAGAGATTCAGCAACTCCAAAACAAAATTTCCCCTATCAATGAAGTATCGCTCACCGTCCAAAGGGAGTTAGATGTATTAGAGGCCACCATGAGACAGGTCTATGGGGAAATGTTTACTATAAAACAAACTGTTGCCCCCTTGGTGAGATCCCAAACAGAAACCAAGAATAGGAAAGAGCAGCTAAAAGAAGCCTCATCCGCCTTGGATAAAATGATAGATTGGACAGTCCGGTACCCCCAGGCTCCTGAAAACCTGCCAAAGAAAGATTGGATCCACACACAAGATGCCAAGGTCCAGATCCGGATTAAAATGCAATCTAAAGATAAGATATCCAAGGATCTAGATAAGGTGATGGCCGCGTACGAGCCTCTGATCAGCGGCATCGATTCAATGCACACCCTACATCACATTCCATCGTTGGGTGCATTGGGTGAGGAGAAGACATGGGAACAGGCGGATGAGGAGATCCAGACATTTTTGTAGCCCATTAAGCAAGCCGCTACCACTTCCAATCTTGTAGCATCACAGGAGAACCTGGGCAAATTTCTTGTCACACCAGTCTAGATCTACACCAAGCTCACCTCCCTGTCCAGCCTAGTCACGCAGAAAAGAGAGACTCTAATCCCAAATGCCTTGGGAGTGTCTGCATCGGTTGATAGAAGAAGTTCCTTTAATTTCCCCCATAGCGGCAGGTTATCATGCATGGCAGAACTTCCTCAAAAGAACAAGAAGTTGATGCCCCTAACCCCACGATCGCACGCACATCCTCATGATCAGGTGGCAGTAGGTCGTAGGTCGCATTTGGCAATAGGTCGCAAGTCGCACTTCATAGCGGGGACACAGGTCGCACGACAGCTCAACAGCTGGGCAGGCAAAAAGTCAGGAAGCCCAAAGGGAAAATTTTGGTCTATAAAACTCCCTCTGAGAATATTGTAAAAGATCATCTTTTTGGGACTCAAAGAGTTAGAGAGCATTGTATAGAAGGATAACACTCTTTTGCACATGAATACAGATACTTGTCAAAACTCGTTTTGGATCTGATGTGTTTTGCTATGCGAACACTATGAGTATTTCTTGTACAGTTTCAAACATCTTTTGATTAATGAAGCTGCGCTTTTAATGGCATCATTTATGCATGATAGTTCTCTGTACTTGTGTTAATGATGTTCAGTTTATCTATGCTTCCCCAATGAATGTTACTAACTTTGTTTACTGACACTTGTATTTTCATCGTAAACATTTGAGGAAGTGAAAGTTGTCCCTGCCATAAAGAATTGTTTCTCCTGTGGCTAGAACAACGTGCAAGCATGACCCTTACAATATGCTGTTGATAGTATTTCTTTTGGCTTCATGTCTTATTATTCACCTTGCTACGCATAGTGTTATATACGTGTTTAAACTCATCAATCATGTATCTTGTATAGTTTGAATAACTGTGTGTATGCAGGTTCATTGAGTTCTTTTTGAGACCCAAGGAAATGAGACTTAAGCGGTAGCTAGACCCACACCCCGGACGAGATCCCTACTCCAAACGGTTTAGAGTCTAGCTGCGACTTTTAACTGGGGAGATCCCCTGTTGTTGGCCGAACAAACTTTCCCGTCAACACCGCCATAGCTGGAATTGGAGAACGAGATGTTGAACCCCTGCCTCCTCCACTGCGACAGCGCATTCGGTGGCAGCAAGACATGTTGTCAGTGGAATTTTGGGAATGCAAAGGCAAATGACAAAAGGGAGATAGACGAACAAAGGAGTGATGTACAGCGTGAAACGAATGAGCAGAGGGTGACTGAATAACGTTGTGAAGGGCAGAAGCATAGCGACAACTAGCAGAGCCAAGAGCAAGAACTTTCAGAGCAAGCCTGAGGGAAAGACGAAGGGAGGTGTGGAACAATTGCAGGTAGGGGTCGGCGCCATTGCCCATAAAATGCTAGAGCATGCTACAATTCGGACGAGCTAGAGTGAATGTGCATCAAGCATAATTGAATGCCAAGAAGTGCATCAGGCCAAGGACTAGCGAGGCGAATTTAAGACTCTCACGCCTGGGGCAAGTGTTGCCTCGTGGAGAGGACAGTTGCAAGGCAGAGGTGAGGCCATGTGTCTTTCCAACAAGGCGCTATTGTTCACCTACATTCGAGGTTGGGTTTATAATATTAATCCCTTGGGTTTAATATTATTCCCTTGGGATTATAATTGTGTGTGTTTTTAATATTAATACCTTAGGTTTATTATTCCCTTGGGGTTATAATATCAATGGTTTAATATTGTAACATTGGAATGGTACTAAAATGTATCTTACATCACATTGTGATAAACATTGTCTTAATATGAAAATAAGTCTCACAATCATTATCGCAATGTTACATTACATTGTAATTTATTCAATGTTGCAATGTTACATTACAAAACAAAACTCAATACAAGGTTTATAATATTGAGGCCTTTTAATATTCAATTTAATATTAAAGCTTAATATGTTTATTTTATAGTTTATAATATTTATCTTAGGGTCAATATCCCTCGAGTTTATGATATTAATCCCTTGGGTCTAATATTATTCCCTTGGGTTTATAATATCAACGATTTAATATTGTAACATTGTAGTGGTACTAAAATGTATGTAACATCACATTGTGATAAACATTGTCTCCATATGAAAATAAGTCTCACAATCATTATCACAATGTTACATTACATTGTAATTTATTAAATGTTCAATTGTTACATTACAAAACTTGGGCTTAATACAAGATTTATAATATTGGGGCATTTTAAGATTCAATTTATAATATTAAAGTTTAATATTGGATTTATAAATTGTAGTACTAGGGTTTATGATATTAGTATTAAGGTTTAATATTAATTTTTTGAGTTTTTAATATTAATCCTTTGGGTTTATCAATCCTTTATGTCTGTAATATTAATCCATTGAGTTTAAAATTATTCCCCTTACTTTATAAACCATTTAGTTTATAATATTAATCCCTTGAGTTTATTAATTTCTTGGATTAATAACATTAATCTCTTGGGTTTATAATATTAAACTTAAAGGTTCATAATATTAATATTAGGATTTATATTGTTAGAGTTTAATATTAATCTTAGGGTCTAATTTTATTCCCTTAGGGTTTTATTCCCTCTTGTTTTTAACATTAATCCAATGGGTTTAGTAATCCCTTGGGTTTATAATATTGTTCTTGGGGTATCTAATATTAATCATAGAGTTTATATTCCTACGGTTTAATATTAAGCCTATGGTTTATAACATTAATGTTAGGGTTTAATATAAATCCATTTAGTTTATAATCCCTTGGGTTTATAATATTAATCCCTTGAGATTATTAATGTTAGGGTTTATGTTCCTTAGATTTAATATTAATATTAAGACTCGTTATATTTAGTTAGGTTTTTAATATTGATCTTTTGGGTTTATTAATAAGATAAGCTTATAATGTTTATACTAAGGTTTATAATATTAATCTTAGCATTTAATGTTTATTTTAACTATTCCTTTAATTTATTAATCCCTCGGATTTTTAATGTTAATCGTTTGGGTTTATTAATCCCATAGGCTTTTAATATCAATCCCTTGGGTTTTTAATCTTTTTGGTTTTTAATATGAATATTCCTTGAGGTTTATAATATTCGTCCTTTGGGATTATAGTATCAATCCATTTTGTTTATAATGTTTATCCCTTTTACCAATAATAACTATAATAATCATTAATTATTAATACTTACTAATAAATAATAATTGTTAATTATTAATACTTACTAATAATTGTTAATAATTATAATCATTGATAATTAATAATAATTATTAACTATTAGTGTTGGATTGGTAAATCCCCTCTGCGGGCATAGGCGATCTCTACTAGCCCAGATCGGCTCTAGCAACAATCAGATCATGCAGTGACACAAGTTCCTAGTTACAAAACAACAAAAATCATAATGAATTGCCTACCTCAAGTCCTACGCAGTAGTCGTTGAAGAAAGGATGACGCTCCCCGTCCCTCGCTTAGCAGATCACGATTCTTCCGCTCGACACATCTGAACACCTGCACACATGCAAAGGATACAAAAATACACAACGTAAAATCTAAAGCCTGTAACCATACATCAGTCAGAGAGGATGTAATTCATTGCATAAAAGAAATAGACAAATGAATAAAACCATAATCAAAGTTGCTTATTATTAAAATAACAAAGGAAAGATACAACCCAAAGCTCTAACGCTTGATCTTCCTTCGGTAGGGCTTACAGCAGAGCACGTCTCAACGAAGTTTGTGTTTCCCACATAGTGTTTCCCACATCATCGACACGAGACAAATGAACAATGTTTCTGAATCAAGATCAGTATAGAATCAAAGGGAGGTTGAAAATTGCAAAGGCCAACTTCTCTTGAACATATCGGCAGCACGACACTGGATCTGGCAGTATTTGACATCAAAGGATCTGAGGTCATGATGACTTAGCAAAGAGAGGATGAGCGGTCAAAAAAGATTACCCAAACCCATGGAGGCAAGCAGCAAACGAGATGAGATGTCCCCAACCCAACACGAATGCAGAAAAGTTGCATGTTCAAGAGCGACATACTGCCAACACGACGATGATACTAGTTCCATTTTTCCCCACAATTTCTACCGAGTACCCCAATTATTTTTGGAAACAAGCTTGAAGGGGATAGTAGCATATGCTTGTGATATAAGTTTGTCCTTCGAAAAAATCCAACCTAGTACATTTAACGAGTCATAGGAAGGAGGAACTCGAGTAACGTCATTATGATGGATTCCGATGTCATCAAGTTTTAACGAGTCTGACAAAGGAAGAACTCGACCTCTTTTTATGTTTAGAGAGTTTGAAAAGACAGCGGAAAAGTAAACTCTAATAGTCCATTTTTGTAGATAGTTCCTCAAATCCGAAAAGGTATAAAACTGTGTCTAATAAAACCTCCTAGTTGCGATAGGCTATGGTATTCCTTTTTTGTAAATAATCTATCCCAATCCAAAAAAAGGGTAAACATATACTAGGTAGATGTCGTTTCACAACCAATTTAACGAGATCTAAACGATAAGAAACTCGGCAATCTTTTCATGTTTAGAGAGTCAGAAAAGAGCTGAAAGATGACTCCAATAGTGACATTTTCGTGTTTTTACCGAGTCCGATTCCGATGTCATCAAGTTTTAACGAGTCTGACAAAGGAAGAACTCGACCTCTTTTCATGTTTAGAGAGTTTGAAAAGACAGCGGAAAAGTAAACTCTAATAGTCCATTTTTTTAGATAGTTCCTCAAATCCGAAAAGGCATAAAACTGTGTCTAATAAAACCTCCTAGTTGCGATAGGCTATGGTATTCCTTTTTTGTAAATAATCTATCCCAACCCAAAAAAAGGGTAAACATATACTAGGTAGATGTCGTTTCGCAACCAATTTAACGAGATCTAAACGATAAGAAACTCGGCAATCTTTTCATGTTTAGAGAGTCAGAAAAGAGCTGAAAGATGACTCCAATAGTGACATTTTCGTGTTTTTACCGAGTCCGAAAAAGTATAAAATACAACTCGTATTGCCATACCTAGTAGCATGAAAACATGTTGCTGCAAAAAAAAACAAGCGTAAAACCCATTTTTCGACAAAATATAATAAAATATTGAAAAAATAAGCTTCAAAACCTAATTTGATTTTGAAAAGTTATAAATATGACAAAAATAGTAAAAATATATTTACTTTTACTTTTTACCTCTTGTGGAGAGCAACAGTGAGTTTTTTCTTTGCGAACTTGTGATGACGATTGTGGACGATCCAGTGCATCATTCTGAATCCCGTCTTTTCCAGGTAAGAGGCGCTTTCATTAGCTATGTTTCAATCCATTTTTTATAGTATTCCATCGTGATTTGGGATCCCAGAGAGGAATATTTGAAAATTTAGGGCTCGCACAATTGGCGCGGGTATGAGGCACGAACACGGGCCAATCAGGTTCTTTTTGCAAAGGGGTCGTGCCAGTTGGCGCAACTGTCAGCAAAACAGTCGAGCCAACCGCGCAACCTTATTTTCCGCTCAATTTTACAAAAAATGAACCAATCAACTGGATTTTTTGAATGCCCAAGGCATCTAATGATGCACTTGTGACAATTTTGGAACAAGTACAAAGCCACAATGGTGATCGAATGGAAAGAAAGGGAGCACAGTGAAGAAAACGAAATAGTAATGGGGAACGAGCAATGCATGAATGCTCTCTGGGATTGCGGCTTAAAGAAGTTCTTCTTGACACCATGTCTCAAGGCACAACCTAAATTGCTACAATAATTAATCAATATCTGGGATGAAAACGAAGAGCAGTTTAGGCTTCGAGATCAAGTGTTGGAGCTTGAATTATCTGATGTTTACTTCATCACTGGATTGCCTTGGAGAGGTCCAGTCCCGATCATGACAAGCACTAGGCCTTCTAGCGAAAAAAATTCAATGGTAATGGAAAGAGTGTGCCCAGGGGCACAACAAGATCAGGTAGCGGGAAGGTTGACATTCACATTGTTCCCGATCTAGCACTCAGAGTGGTGCTCCATACCATTACGCAGGGTGTGGGGTCACAGGCACCACATGAGGCTACTAAAACACAGCTCCTCTTAGCATCAGAATGTATGAACCCAACACTATTTGATTGAGCTACAGCCATAACCATGAATATCAAACGGAAATTGAAAAAGTGTAAAAAGACGAAACTGAAGCAGTTTGGGTACAGGTATATCTTGGTATCGTTCATCCTCGAACGACTACCTATTTTCCAGAGCCAGGGGACGATAGTCGCAGATCCACCGTTGAGAGAGCTACGAATGGCTCGATGGGCAACACTGATGCCCAGATCATGAGGGGGCCAGCAAATGTCATGGCGGCCTGAGTTCTTTGTATGGCTTCGGCGACAGTTGATCGTCGTAGAAGACTGGCCCTATGCTGGTCCTGACTTCGCAAGAGACCCAGACCTTCCACTCCCAGAAGGAGAGGACTGAGATGAGGAGTTGGGTAAAACTCTTTTTGATTTGATGAATTTTATAATTTTTTGGGTATACATGCATGTTCTAACAAACAATCCTATATGTATGCAGATGTTGGCCCTGAGAGGCCTGTCCGGATGTCGCCGATCGCACGGAGGACCCCTCTCACCTATGACCCTCAAGGTGAGGGGGGCGAGGGGAGCGAGCTAGATCAGAATTTGGAGGCAATTGCCCTTGGGATCCCGGATTACGCTCGTCTAGCAGATGTCCCTATGGCTTATCAGAGGCACACCGTAGGGGTGCCTTGTTACCTTCATCGTTTACTGATGCAATTGGTTTGGGCAGTGACATGCTACCATGAGCACCATGCTGATTAGTCGCCTAGGATTTTATATGCATATTTTGAGAGACATGTCTCCAGATATCATTAAAACAGACATGTATATTTTTGGATTTTATGTGATGCACACAAACTGCAAACATTTCGACATATATATATATATTTCTGGATGGATCTTTTTCACATATGATGATGTTTTACAAGTTGTGTAAATGTCTATCTAATACCATGTTAGCTACTGCATCTGTTAACGCATTCATGTGTCTGGGTATATGCTGATATGTGATGTAATTAAAATTTCTTTCTAGTAAACGAATACGTAGATACAGTCTTAAAATGGATGGGTTCCTAACTGAATAATGACCATTGAGTTGCAACACTACAAGCTGTGAGCCCAGATATACAAGTAATGCACAAATACCGAGTTTAACGACCTCGTTCAATAATTCCAAAATGGCACTATATTCCGCGACATTATTTGTAGCAAGCCCTAGACAAACACCTTGTAAATTAACTAACTCACCAGCAAGATCGTAGATTACCCAAGCTGCCAAGGACAGATTCCTGATACTACGGGAGGCACCACCCGCGAAACCGACAAAAAGAGTAATAGACATTTGCACAATCAGGAAGACCCAATCAGCAGAAAGACGCTTACAAATCACGCCACCACACATGCACAAAAATGAAATCACTCACTTATGTACACACACCACACAAGAATAATTCAAGCGTAGTACTTCTTCAGGTACAACCCATTTCTAGGCTACGCCAAAGGAATACCTTCATAGTCACTTAGCTCATAGGCCCCATTTTTCAATACACGTTTAATGATATAGGGCCCATGCCACATGGGCTGGAATTTGCCCACCCCAAGTTTATCATGTGGTTGATCATACAAGAGGACGAGGTCCCCTTCGACGAAAGAACGTGGAAAAACCGTTTGATCGAAATGAGCTTTAACCTGTTTTTTCTGTGCCTCGATAACTAAAGCAGCCAAGCGGCGAGTTTCATCCAATCGTTCCAAATATACGACACGCTATTCATCCGGAGAAGTATCAAGCAACAATTACACAGCGAATTTCAGAGAAGTGATCTCACATTCAACCGTAAGTGTCACTTCTAGACCGTACACCAACTGGAAAGGTGTGAATCCGATCGCGCTCTTTACTGACGTTCAGTAGGCCCAAAGAGCTGAGAACAATTGGAGATGTCAGTTGGATTTGTGAATACCAATTGTTCGTTGAAGCATAGTGACAAGTACTTTGTTCACAGCCTCAACCTGGCCATTCACCTGAGGGTAGTATGGCGTTGCGCTGTCATGACGCAAGTCCAACTTTGATGTTATCTCTGCCATCATGTAGTCCCGAAAATGAGTGCCATGATCGGTGATAATGGCCTGAGAAACTCCGAAATACGTAATCACATGGTTGAAAATGAATTGAGCTATTGTCTTACCATCGACAACTAATGTAAGCATCGCCTCGGCCCACTTGGTGAAGTATTCCACGGCAACGATGATATAAGCATGCCCCCCGGCCGAGTGAGGGTTACATGTCATAAAATCAATGCCCCATTTGGCGAAAGGTCATACAGTAATAACAGGATGTAAAGGGAGGGGTGGCGCAAGCATCTTACGTTGAAAAATCTGGCACGCATGACACTTCCTTACTGCAACAATACAGTCTTTGAATATAGACGACCAAAAGTAACCCGCATGCAGAATCTTTTGGGCAGTAGCATAATCGGACATATGACCACCACAGGTGCCACTGTGACAGTCATTCAAGACTTTCTCAGCCTCTTCCAAGGTCAAACATTGGCAAAGCACAGAATCGACTCCGACATGATATAAAGTATCTCCGACAATGCGATAGGGTTGGGATTGATGCCGAACGCGACGTCGAGCATCTTTCGTCAACTCGAACCAGAAAGTGGATGTCTGAAGGTACACGATGATGTCACCATACCATGGATCGTGAATGTTGATTAGAAAAAGTGTTTCATCTGAGATATGATCCTCAAATTGGGATGGAACAGAGTCGGTAGGGAGAGAGCATATAAGATTAGCGAAAACCAGTGACTTCGTCGATTTGGCAGTAGTGAACTCCAAATCAAACTCTTGAAGGATCACAATCCATTTGGAGTACTTGCCCCCCAGAAATTGTCGAGACAAGATGTAATTCATGGGGTTGCAGGCGGAAATCACAGTTACCGTAAGCAACAGGATGTAATGGCGAAACCATTGAACAGCCTGGACTGCAGCAAGCGCCAACTTCTCGATGTGAGCATAGCGCATTTTAATGTCAATAAGATTCTGAGACGGATAATAAACCACATGTTCATTTCCGTCGTCGTCACCCTGTACCAGAACCATGGCTATTGTGTTTAAAGCGGCGGAAAAATAGAGGGTAAAATCGCGATGATAGTTCGGAGGACGTATTAACGGAGCATTGACGAGCAACATTTTAAGTTTATCGAAGGATTGCTGAGCAATCTCGTCCCAATGGAAGGGAACATCCTGTTTTAGAAGTAGTTCATAAGGGAATAGATCTCACTCCCCGTGCAGTCATCGATGATTTGATCTATAAAGGGAGTGGGATAGTTGTCCTTAGGACAAGCCCGATTGATGTTTCTATAGTCAGCACAGAAACAAATTGTGCCCTGCTTCTTATCTATAGGGACAGTATTGGAAACCCATTCTGTGAGGGGGATTGGATATATGAAGCTTGCGTTAAGAATTTTCTCAACTTCTTCTTTTATAGCTGCAGCTTTTCGAGGATGCACTGGGCGCAGACACTGACGCACGGGCTTTGCACCTAGATAGGTGGGAATTGTTGGAAATATTGTCATTGATGGCAAAGGAGAAGAAATGAGCTACACCTGAACTATCACAAAGAAGAACCAGCAATAAGGCAAAGGAGACAGACAAGGAGCAGAGGCAGCGAGGGCAGCAAAAAGAGGCGACTCAGACACCAAGAAGAAGCAGAGACAGGGCCATTTGATTTTGAAATATATGTGCATTATTTTATCAATTGTGGTATCTGCAACCTAAGATTGTAGAATGTGGTCACTGGTTGAAAATTAGGCCAAGGAGGAAGATTGTTGATGAGATTGAATGAAACTGCACTAGGTAATTTCAGTCATCGATCACTAATGGATCGATGACACAATGAGGTTAAATTGGTCTTTGAAATCACTGAGTGAGTGAGGCATATGACCTGGGCTCATTACGGGGTTAAGGCATAAGATGTGTTCCAAGCAAGCAATTGGGATTTTAAAGTAAATACAATACATTTGAGTTGATGGGCAGTGTTTTGGTCGAACAGTGAGTTCGAATCAGTACCAAAATGGAGGTAATTAGGGTCATTGTTTAAATTGTAACAGAGGAGTAATTCTCTGTCCATCGAAATTGTGTTCACATATTGACTTGCATCAATAAATATCAACCTGCAGTTTTTGAACCAGAAGTGACGATGAATCTCAATAAATCTGGGCAGGTGAAATGGTGCTCCAATACTGGACTAGAATTGGATAATTCGTTGGAGCAATCAATTATTCAAATGAAGAATTGAGAACAGAGAATCCAGGTCGAACTGTAGTTGATAAGTTTGAATACTGGACTAGAATTGGATAATTTGTTGGAGAAATCAATTATTCAAATGAAGAATTGAGAACAGAGAATCCAGGTCAAACTGTAGTTGAGAAGTTTGAAGACTGCTAAGGTTAAATTAATGTCAACGCCTGTTTACATATGGAAATTGTAAAATGTTTAAGACGAAATTGTGAGTCAAAGACTACGACAACGCCGATGCGGAGAAGCGAAGGGCAGAGGGCTCTAAACCCCATATGAATTATTGAGTAACGGAATAGCAACCATTTGATCCAAGGGATTAGCGATCGAAACAAAAAGGCGAAGTCAAGGGCGGAACCATGAAGATGAACGGAACCGAAAGTGATGCACAGTAAAGGCAGATTTAGAACATAGTGAATGGATTTCGCGCAACTTAGAAATGGTAAGTGGATTCGCAAAAAAAAAAAATGCGATATCATTAGTCGATGGACATGTGGAAAAAGTGGTAAGGCTAATACCACTTTTATCGCGTAAATTTTGAGAGTTAAGTTTCATGCAGTTAATTTGAGCGATATCAATCGGATGGGCGCCCAAAGCATTATTGGAACGCAAGAAGCTATTGACCGTCAGATATATTCGATAGTTAATGGAAGGCGTGTTGTGGGACCTACATTATTTGCCAGTGAGTAAAAGTGGACCCAAAGATTTATGTGTTGGATCTTTTTAATCCAAAGTCAGCATTTGATAATGAAATGTATGTGGGGGCCATATTATATAATGGGTTTATGATCAAGTTCATCCAAAAAAGGTATTGTTCCAGAAGTTAAATGGGTTTTGGGTTTAAACCAAGTTGATGATGAATAACCGAAAGTGATGCACAGTAAAGGCAGATTTAGAACATATTGAATGGATTTCGCGCAACTTAGAAATGGTAAGTGGATTCGCAAAAAAAAAATGCGATATCATTAGTCGATGGACACGTGGAAAAAGTGGTAAGGCTAATACCACTTTTATCGCGTAAATTTTGAGAGTTAAGTTTCATGCAGTTAATTTGAGCGATATCAGTCGAATGGGCGCCCAAAGCATTATTGGAACGCAAGAAGCTATTGACCGTCAGATATATTCGATAGTTAATGGAAGGCGTGTTGTGGGACCTACATTATTTGCCAGTGAGTAAAAGTGGACCCAAAGATTTATGTGTTGGATCTTTTTAATCCAAAGTCAGCATTTGATAATGAAATGTATGTGGGGGCCATATTATATAATGGGTTTATGATCAAGTTCATCCAAAAAAGGTATTGTTCCAGAAGTTAAATGGGTTTTGGGTTTAAACCAAGTCGATGATGAATAATGAAGAGAACCAATATATATGTGGGCCCGAGAGAAAGACCAACGTCGAGTTAAATAATCAGTCTAATGGTTATTGATATTATAAAACTTTGCATTTTAACCTAAAGTCTGCAACTGTTGGATAGCTGAGGTAAAATACGATGGTGTGTCTATCATTGGATTCAATCAATATTTACATTGAAATAATGGTGGGCCAGGTATGAGCATCGATTGTATGCAATTCATTTGTTGGATGGAATTGGTAAGTTATGAAGATGTTAACGCATGGTAAGTTACATGTGTGGGCCCAAAAGTGCGTATTAAACTATGCTGATGATTAAAACAAAGTCGAACTTTGGAATGGATATATGTTGAAACTTGAAGTTCATACTTCAAGTATAAAATGCTTTGGTCTAAAGTTTAGTGTTTTGATAACATTTGGTATTATTATATTATGGAAAGTTATACATACATTGATGTATGTATTGGCCCGAGGAATACATATTGAGTTGTATTCCAAAGTTGAAATATTCATTTGATGACTTATGAAGTGGGTTGGACTATGGATTAACCATAAGATTTGAAACAGGCAAACAACTGCATATGAGTATTGTGAATTTTGTTTGATTTTGAATCAAAGATTGAATTGGTAAAGCGTTAAAGCCTCAGTTATATGCCGAGAGTTATTTGGGTTTTATAGAAAAGCATTGTATATGCGTTGAGTGGTTTTGAACCATATGTTTTGAAGAGCTTCCGCAATTTAAAATATTGTGAATTTTGATAAAGTTGCCAGATTTGGAACATAATTTGGGAAATGCATTCTACTACAGGAAAAGAAAAGACAAACATACAGTGAGTCAAGAACTCAAATGGTTGAATGAGATATATCTGTTGCAAATGTAAATGTAAATGTTTTAATTAATTTTATATTGTTTATGATGCAAAGGCAAGTCTCCATAGGCAAAGAAATACCCCACTATAATATTGAGATGTATACATATTGTTATATTTTTCTGAATGTGTTGGGCAAGAAAACGAGAAGGTGGAAGGAAAATAGGCATACATATTCACTTCGAATTCCTTGTGGAATACAAACAGTCATGAGGTGAACTCTATAAATGATATCACATAGATATGCATAAAGAGGTTAGAGAATGGTGAAATGAGGCAGAGAAGGAGCAGATAGAGAAGCTGTGAATATTCAGAGATGATATAAGGCAGATATGAAGGCTGGTGGACAGCAATGAAGAAGGAACAGAACAGAGCTGATATCCAGGTAAATCAACATGTGTTTATTTTTATGAAAGAGTGAGGAAGTTGGTGCTTCCCTATCAAGTTGTAGCTTGATAGATGTCAGTTGTAGTTGGCTGAGGTAGAAGCCTCCTCTAGGTTGTAGCCTGCAAAAAATAGACGAACGTTGGTGCTTTCATATCAAGTTGTAGCTTGATAGATGTCAATTGTAGCTAGCTGAGGTAGGAGCCTCATGTAGGTTGTAGCCTGCGAAAAATAGATGGGAGTTGGAGCTTCCTTGCAAGTTGTAGCTTGCTGAATTGAGGTTGTAACCTCCTATAGGTTGGAGCCTACAGAAAATCAGTGGTGAGAGGGAGTTGGAGCTTGCCTTTGCATCACAACAATAATAATATGTGGGTTTCTCCCTTATGGGTTTCCACTTATATCTGTTGTCTATGTGCATGATGTTTATGTGTTGATATGGTGTATCTAATCTGCTTAATACCTACTGCTTGTTAAACACCATGTTAAACACACACATGGTGTATGGGAAGAATAAACACACACAACAAGAAACTCAATACACAATGAAGGATAAGCGTGAGACTTTCTTATTTTCCATTATACAAAGATGTACATTTATAGTACAATGGTGTGACTCTTGGTTTCACATTCCAAGGTCACTTGGACTCCATTGTGACTTTTCGCATTCCACACCTACCCATGGAGGATTAGGTGTTCCAACATCCCCCCTTAATCTGAAGGGGTATGTGTGAGTCCAAGAAGAGAGTTGTAATACAAATCTGTAAAGTATGCATGGCAGCACTTGGGCTGAATCAACTCTCTGAAATGTTGGAAAAAAGAGGTGGTTTAAGGATGACCACCAACACTGGAACGTAAAACTTGTTGCAGTTCCCGGAACTCTTCCAAAACTGGCAAGAAGCTGAAAGCTTCTACTAGAGGAATTGTCCCGCATAAAAAAGGGAGACCTTCAACCTAAAAGAAGGGAGGTCTACTACCTGTGATGGTTTTAGGATTACCAACAACATTGGAATGCTTGAAGCGTTTCCTGGATCTCAACCAAAACTGGCAAGAAGCTGAAGGCTTCTGCTAGAAGAAGTATCCCTCATATATGAAAGGGAGGCCTTCAACCTAAAAGAAGGGAGGTCTACTACCTGTGATGGTTTTAGGTTATCCACCAACCAAAGATGATTGTTTAAGGTTTTCCACCAACCAAAGGCATGCTCATGGGCGTCCATATCTCTAGCTACATCTCTAAATCTGGAATGACGAATTGTGGCTCAAGCTCGCTTGAACTGCTGTGTCTCTGGCTACAACTCTGGACATGGAATGAGAGATTGTCGCTCAAGCTCGTGTGATCTATCGTCGAAGCCTGTACATGACCACCATTTTCCCCCTTGTCAGGGAAAAGGTGAGATGATGGAGAAAACTCAACTGCAAGTTTGCTCAATATTCGTGAACATGTTCTGACATGCGACTTAAACATCTTCTTCGCTGCTGATGCCCATTGCCAAGAAGCAATCCATCCAAGATGAATCTTGGTTCTTGCAGGAGGCTTGTTTCTGAAGCATCTGTCTGAAGAATGGGTGTGCCAACCACAATGCTTGCATGGATGAAGATCAAAACAGTGATCTTTCATATGGCCAACTCGATCACAGTGTTGGCATTTTACAATCTGTTGTGGAAGTGGAGCAGAATCTGAAACAGCTACAAGTGAACTATCCTACAAGAATCTGGCACTCTGAAATATGATAGGCTTGGTGTAGTCTGGAATATGAAAGGTCACATCCTTGTCATATCCAAGACCAATTCGGTGCTTGTTGTGGACAAGCTCTTCCCAAGGTCTGATGATGGGCTTGAGAAGTGCAAGCTGAGCTGCTGCATCTGCATGTACATCTGCTCTTGTACAAGGAACTAAATGGGAATCAACTGCAACATTATCTTCTTTCTTCTGATGAGAGTCATTCACAATCTTCTGAACAGAAAAGGTTCAAAATGGTGACTATTTTGCTGAAGTTCATCTTGCTGGAGCTGAGATTCCAACTGCAAAAAATCAATCTTTTCTTGTGCATCTTGCAAACAACTTTGAATATTACAAAGAGCATTCTTGTTCATTTTTATCATATCATCAACATTGGAATGAATGAGGTTATTCAACAACTCTAATGCCTCTTTGATTTTGGCCATTTTCAACAACTTAGGGTCAAAATATGAAAGGGTGTCGATTTCAACCGAAAATGCACCCGTTTACAATGTGATTCAACAAATACAAATAACTTCAAAGGAATTCTCAAAGTACAAAATCTTCTCCTCAAATGATGGAGGACAATCAACAATTTTTCCAACAACTCAAACACTGATTGCAAATATGAATGAAGAAGAAATACAATGTCAATACAATACAATATTTCTGCAAAATATTTTGTAAATGTGCAGCTGAAAACACTTGTGCAAGAGGCCTTTAAGGCAGCTGATTTGTTTTCCTTCAAAAAGTTGTTAAAAATTATGGCAAACTAGTCTTCTTTCAGAAAATCACACTTATGTCAATGCCACAAATCACAATGCAAAACTGCAATTTTCTCTGTGTATTCAGTCAATTTTCTCTTCATTTCCTGCTGTTCATTTCCTCTTCTTCCTCTCTCTCTGTTGTTTTTTTTTTTTTTAATAATTTGGGATTAATTAAAAAAATGGAAAGAAGGGGAATGCAAACTCAAGGGAATTTTTTATTTTTTTTAAATTAATTAAAAAATTGAAAGGGAATGGAGGGGGGTTTATTAAAATTGAGATGGGAAGGGAATTAAATTTTTTAAAAAATCGAAATTTAATAAAAAAGGTGAATGCAAACTCAAGGGAATTTTTTTTGTTTTTTTAATTAATTAAAAAATTGAAAGGGAATGGAGGGGGGTTTATTAAAATTGAGATGGGAAGGGAATTTTTATTTTGTATTTTTTAAGAAGGGAAATTAATTAAAAGGGGAGAGGACGGGAATTAAAAATTTTAAAAAATCGAAATTTAATAAAAAAGGTGAATGCGTTTGCAAGTGGTGGGAAGGGGGCAGGCCGAGGGGTAAGGCGGATGTGGAAGGGGAAGGGCGTAAGGCGCAAAGGCCGAATGCCAAAGGAGAGGGGGGAGTGTTGAAGGATCAAGGTGAGCCGTGAGGTATGGAGGGTGTGTGTATGCGCAGAGAGGGAGTGGACGAGGTGAGTGCGGAGAGGGGGTAGCGGAGTGCGTAGGGGAGAGCATTAAGGGGCAGGGTTAAGCCGAGGGGTGAGGGGTATAGGGAACAGCGAGGTGTGTCTATAGTGTATCGAGGTTTGAAGAGCACGAGCGTAGGGTTGAGGGAATACGCAGAGTGCAGGGGGGGCCGCCATAAGGTAGGAGCAGGCCACGAGGGTTAGGGAGAGGAGGAGAGCATAGGGAGCAGGGGTAGAGGGCGACGGAGTGTTGGAGCGGTGAGGGGGGTAGCGTAGGCTGTAGCGTAGAGGGGTCTTGTGAGCGCAGGTGAAGAAGGGAGTCTGGTGCCGCGGGAGTTAGAGGGGCGGGTTAGGGATGAGCGACGTAGGGATTGAGAGGGTCGCGTGAGGTAGAGGGTGGAGCAGGGCCGTAAGGCCAAGAGCTTGAGAGTGCTCAATATATATATATTATTTTTATTTTTTATTTTTTTTTATTTTTTTTTTAGTATGTAAAACAGCAGAGGACTGAAATTAACTTTAAAACAACAGCAGAATTTCTAGAGAATGCAGAGAAAATTCAGAAATTTTTCTAGTAGCCCAGCGGCAGAAAAATGGATTTTAGAAATGCAGAATTTTCCAGAAAATTTCAGCAGAAAACCCAGAAATTTGAAGAAATTTTTCAATGAAAAACTCGGAAATTTTTCTTCAGAAACCCACTTTAAATAATATTCCAGCAGCTCTTCAAAATGCAGAATTTAATAGGCAGAAATTGCAGAGAAAAAATCAGAATTTAGAGAACCTCAAGAGGTGCAGTGCCGCTCTTCTTCAAAACAAATTTCTGAACGCTGCTCCTTCTCAAAACCAATTTCTAAATGGGGCAAAATGTCTGCTGCAACAATCTTTTAGTGCTGCAAAAATGCCAAGAGTTTTTGTAGATATGCACAGACCATAAACACAAACGGCTCACTCAAGGTTGAGCTGGTTATGAACGTATCAGCTCCGATACCATGTTAAACACACAAATGATGTATGGGAAGAATAAACACACACAACAAGAGACTCAATACACAATGAAAGATAAGCGTAAGGCTTTCTTATTTTCCATTATACAAAGATGTACATTTATAGTACAATAGTGTGACTCTTGGTTTCACATTCCAGGGTCACTGGGACTCCATTGTGACTTTTCGCATTCCACACCTACCCATGGAGGATTAAGTGTTCCAACATTGCTCACATATTAAAATTGCTCACATATTAAGTTGATCATGAAATGAAGGTGTAAATAAGTTTAAAGGAAAGTTTTAAGAGTCCATGAATGTGTTAAACTGATTCACCCGCCCCCTCTCAGTTTAACTAAGGGTTCAACAAGAATTTCGTGCACGACTATACTAGGATCAATCCCAGGCATCTCTTCATATGACCATGCGAAAACATCTCGAAATTCGCGAAAAAGGCTCATGTATACTTGAATCTCTTCGGGAGAACAAGTAACTCCCACGTGAACATTATCGACAACCCCCAGTTTAACGGAGATGTCGATAGGAATTGTTTCGATGATGTTACTCAAATTTCCTTCCGAAAGAACCTCATGACTCAATATTGGTGTTTAGAAAGGCAGAGAGGGAACCTGAGATGCAAAGCGCTCTAGACAAATAAACAATGCCCCTAGGCCGAGCATGAACGAGGAACGATGATGTCCATCGTTCCACGGCAGATCTTCAAGAGACATTGTTTCAACGATAGCTTCGTCAGAGGGAAAGACTTCTCTCAAAGGATCGGGCGAATCTGCATCGTCGAGCCAAGGGGATTGAGAATAAACATCTAGATCCATGCTCAAAGGAGCATTTTCAGTAGGAAGAGGATCTCATGCAGCAACGATTTCACAATAACTGATTTCAATTGGAGTCAGAGGAATCGATTCTCCAAAAGAGATCACCTGTTCAGGACAAGGGATGATCCACAAGTCATCTGACCTAAAGATCATGTTGACTTGAACGGTGTTCGGTGGTGTCATGGGAAAAATACCCATGAGAACGAGGTCCTTGAAAAGACCAGGTCATACACTGTCGGGGGGATTAGGAATTTGATCCACGTATGGCACGTTGTTCTCGGAGGACGAAGTAAAGAAATTCTACTGATCGACAATGATAATCTTGCCCTCATGTGGAAACTTCAAAAGCCGAAAGACGGTGGACGGAAGGCATAGCATGGCGTGGGTCCAACTGCGACCAAGTAGTAGATTGTAGTTGAGTTTGGCATCAACCACTTCTACTTCAACGATGATTGTCTTACCTTGTAATGTGATCAGTAAAATCGCGAGAACACCCAAGGGTTTTGATTCCCTACCATAGAATGCCTCAAGGGCATTGGGAGATAAATTAAGAGCTGGAGAGCCAATGGCCTTCCAGCAGGGAAATGACATAACACAGGTAGAGGCACCTTTGTCCACAACGGCTATGTGAATGTTGAGGCCATTGATACCGACTTGTATAACAAGGGCAATTTGGTGTGGAAGTCGAGGGACAAAATTCTCAATATCGAAGATGAGAAGACTAGAATCGTCAAAATCAATTCCACCGATTTCAGATAACAGAGCTTTCCATTGTGATGGGCAACTTTGAAGCACTTCCAACACAGACATTGCAGAAGGCGCCTGTGCCAAATCCTCAACAATGTTGTAGTGCTGAGCAGCACAGGCGTTCGGATTATAAGAAGATTTTCAAAGAATACATTTGGAAGGTGGCCTTACAACGGGTTCAACGCTAGGCTTCTCAATTTCTAAAGGACCAGAGATAGGTGGGGGAGGCAGGCCATCAAAGAGTTCCTTCCCAATTGCCTGGCATGATCCAACATAATCCTTCGAACGAGTGGCGATCGAAACAGGGGCAACACCGTTCATCATAAAAACTTGGGACCCAAATGGTGTAGATGGTGAAGGCTGCTTGGCCATCTGGGTCTACTGAGATGGAAAAGGTTCCTTAAGAACTACAGGAGTTCCCTTAGAGCCTTTAAGAAGTTGACTAACCTCGGATCGTCGAAGACAATCTTTGGTGTAGTGGTCTCCGTCACAAATCAGGCAAGGGTACTTCTATTTTCGTTGCGAACCATCATCAGCACGTGGTTTGGATGATTTTGGTTTCGAGGCATCGGATTTGGATTTTCCTTTGCCCTTCTTCTTCCCTTTGGAGGCCCTTTCCGCAGGATTGGCATTGAATGGCATTGACCTTCGTGGTCTTACCAGAATCTGGAGTTGCGAGAAGAGCAGAATTCGACTTCTGCTTCCCATTTGAGGACTTACGAGAAGTCTGAGAAACGAAAACGAAACCAATAACACCGTCAACCGATGGGGTAGGTGGTGCTTTAGAGGTCCCTGGCCGCGGAGCATCATTCAAGATATCATATAACGTGTCAGTCTGAGAGTACACGAGATCGAGGTACTGGGCAAGAGCGATGGCTTGTTCCTTGATTACACATGCCCCCATAGCAATGTCTTGAGCGATCTTGTTAACAAAGGAGGTATTGAACCAATGAGTTTGAAGCTGATCAAGAATATCAAACTTGATCAGACGACGACGACATCGCCACTCATGAATATGATCTGAAATGTTAGTGGCTTTATCCTGCTTCAAAGATGTCAAGAGATGCATCCCGACTTCGTAATGAACCGGTAACTGGAAATGTGTCAGGAATGCCATAGCCAAAGTTTTAAAGTCTTGAAAGATACCGTACCGTGGGGTAGCTCTATATACCACTTAGCAGCAGCGCCGGTAAAAGTGCGCTGGAAAATATGTAGACAAATTGATTCATCAACCCAAGAGTTCGCAGAACACCACAAGTGGTAGGTCATGACGTGCTTGAGGGTCTTCTCTACCTTTACCCTCAAACTTGGGACAGTCACCAGGCACATTGGTCGGAACCAGAGGCCAATACGGATTATGAAAAATTGGATCATTGGTCAATTTAGATACATCCGGCAATTCCAACGTGGCGAGGAAAAGTAACTGAAGATTAAAAGACATGCCAGGTCCCCGATAAGGACCTGTACCTATACTCCACCTTGGTTGAGCATAATTTTGCCCCCCTTGGTTCTGTCCTGGAGGATTCTGACCATAGGGGGTATAAGCCGTATAATTGGGTTGATACGATCGTTGATAACCAGTGTATGGGGGTTGATAACCAGGGTACTGACCCTGATTATATGTAAGCTTCGTTTGAGCAGTGTATGGATTTGACTGTTGAGTATAAGCGTAGCCTCGCTGTTGAAGGTAATAACCAAAACTTTGGGGCGGGTTGTAAACCGGTCGGGACTGACCTTGAAGGTAATAGTCGCCTTGGGGTCGAGCGAGTTGCTGGTAAGTGGGGCCTTGCTGAGCTTGATAAGTTGGGTGCACAAGCGAGTTCGGCTGTGGTATAGAATAGATCCACTGTTGAGCAAGGTTAACTGGATGTGCAGGATGTCCTGATTAAACAGGTTGACCTGGCTGCGCAAGCTGCCCCGGTTGAACAGGTTGGCCTGGGAGGATAGGTTGTCCTGGTTGAACAGGTTGACCTGGCTGATGAAGGACACCAAGCTGCCCTAGCTGAGCAAGTTGACCTCATGTCGGCAGAGGGCTAGGTTGTGCCTGATAACCAAGTTGACCTGTGACAGGACCAGAAGATGGCCCTGGCTTTGCAAAATTTGGACCAATCGGAAACTAAGGTCGCTGAGATTGCACCAAAGGTTGAGAAGGATGGATTTGCCCCCCAAGATTGTTTAATGGTCCAAGTTGATACCCCGGTTGGCCTCCGAGTCCTTGAAGTTGCCCTGGTTGGACCACAAGGTAAGGTTGTAGAGTTTTACCTTGAGGATTGTAGGACTGCCCTTGCAGACCGTACAACAATCCCTGCTGGCCCGAAGGTTGCCCCTGTAAGAGTTGTCCTTGAGGGTCGTACAGATAACCAGGCTGGCCCGAAGGTTGACCTTGGAAGGGTTGTCCTTGCGGGTTAGAAGGTTGCCCAACCTGAGCTGACAGAAAACCATTAATATATTGATAAGCCTCAGGATTAGGAAAATGAAGAGGGTTTCCCTACTCATCATATTGATAAGGAAATACATAGAACGAGGTACCATCTGGTCCATAATGGGAAAAGTAAGGACAATTGGGATCTTGAGATCACTGACCAACCTCGGAGTTTGATGGTTGTAAAGACAACCGATAATCCTCAGCAGAAATATTCTCTAGAATAGCAAAAGCTATGTAAATCGTCAGTCCTGATCGACTGAGTAGTGACAGTGGGCGTAGATGCAACTACGCAGACAGTAGCCCTAACAGGTACTGATGTGACGAAAGGAGATGTCATGAGAGGTGTCAATGGCGACATCCCTAATGAAGGAATAACCGGCCTGATGTGACGAAAGGAGATGTCATGAGAGGTGTCAATGGCGACATCCCTAATGAAGGAATAACCGGCCTCGTGGACGGAGTCGATATTCCCATAGAGGCCATAGCGGCCATGACCTGACTTAAGGACCTATATCCCATTGGAAGCAATGGACCAGGTGAAGACATGACAGAAGACTCGGGGATGTTTTCTGGAAAAAGCTGGTAATATTCACCAAATGTAGGAATTTCCTCACTAGGAGGAGTGGGTGAGTCTATATCTGACCCTACCGTAAGATCTTCTAAAAGACAGCGAGGACTAGGAGGTATAATGGCAGCAAAGAAAGACGATCCTGTTATAAGATGAGGGAAGTGTTTCCCTACTCCAAATCCTAACAAAGCGTTAGAAAAGGGCCAATTGAATTCGACTGGTCCACCAAAAGGAAGCTCAGATATAACCGGTCCCCTGTCAGGAAACTCAGATACAATAAGCTGTTGATGTTCAATAGAGGACTGAAAGACCTCTGATGAATCATCTGTGTAAGGACTACCAGTAGACGAAACTGAGGGTTCCGCCGTTATGACAGTAACGAAAAGAGGAAGAGATCAAATCAAAGACACACGGGAAAACCAAGGCAAACAATCAACAAGCCGAAAAACAATCTCTTAAATGGGCGTGTGATCGTAGGTGATTAATTTTACCACATTGAAACTGGAATATTTCACTATTTCATGTTTTAAGAGTCTAAAAACAAGTAAAAGATGACTCTATCTCTTTCAATTTGAAAACAAGCGTGAAAGGGCAAGCGCTCGATGATCTTTCAAATTTAACGAGTCAGAAAAGATCAAAATGACCACTCTGGTAAGCTAGGCAGATGGGTGTACTAGATATCCGTGAACTACCATATACACCTTGGTTTAAAAAATGAAAGAGAAATCAACCAAAGACTTGACATACGTGCAGGTAATCTCCCTGAATGTTGTGTCTGGTGTATCACAGGTATAAGGTGTTATCACTTAGATTTTCCTTGAAGTTGTTGGAAAAGGAAAAGGGTCTGAGGTAACCACAAACTAATCTTTTAGATACATAATCTAGCCAATCTGTATCCAGAGAGGGCTCTCTCTATAAAATTTAGCTTTTTTTTTAAAATATATTAGGCTAGTTATAAAGTCCAGGGGTTTTGTTTAAATTTGGGTGGTGGAATTCGGTAACTAAGGGCAAGATTAAATAATTTCAGGCGATTGAGCCATGGAGTCAAAAAAGTGGCTTTATTGGATTAAGTTTATCAACGAAAGATGGCATTACAGGGCAAGATAGTCAAACCAAAGAAACAATTATAGAACTTAAATGAATGAAATGAGTTTAGAATGGATGAAAGACAATTAAGAATCTTTCAACATATCCATGAGAAAGAAAGTGAGTGATTACCAATAAAGAGCAATTAAGAATTCTTTACTAAGTAATCAAATGTTTAAACCAGATAATCAAGAGCAATTAAGAATTCATTGTTTATAACCAGTTTAGAAGAAAACATTTAGAATAATAACAATTGAAATCAGAGTACACTTAAGCAATTTCTGATTTAATCCTTTTTGTTAATTACTCAGAAATGAAACACAGTGATATATTAAACATATATAAAACTTAAAACACATGATAGAAATGACTTATTGATCTGTAGTTTGACACATGAATCTTGTAAAAAGTCTTCAATATCAATTCATCATCCAGCAAGCTACGAAAAATTTCTCCAACAGCACTTTATTTCCAAAAAATCAATGTTACAGCAAAGTATATGAATCCACCCTCGATACTCTAATTGAGGACTTATTTATACAAAAAATGATTAGAAATATCTCATAACATCCTAGGATATAATCTAGGGTGACTAATGAATAAGTTACAATAAAAATAGAGACAGATGGTCTCGTAGATAAGATAAAATCAGCTAATGTTGTGTGTCATCTCCTCCTTTTTAGAATGTGCTGGAGGTAGGTTCTACATTTTAACTCGTTGTTGTCTTCTTCAGTAATTCTTTGTTGACTGCCTTGCTTCATTGATACTCTTTGTTTCTACTGATACACTTTAATTGTTGAAATGATACTCTTTGACCTTTGTTCATCTATTTATCATTTATACTGCAGTAAAATAGGCACAATTTCATACAAGGATAAATTTTATAAAAGTTTCAACAAATATTCCCACCATTTATCCTCTGTTATTCTGGTCCGTTGAAGCTTCCTTAATGTTTCATCAGTGTCAGTGTATCTGAAGAAATTAGGCTGATTTGGGAACAAATGTTTCACTTTATGCTCAAGATAAAACAAATTCTCTAATCTATCATGAAGATTCCTTCCTATAGGTAATGTTGCTTCTGATGAAATGGTAGAGGAACTGGCTAGATTGTGAGCATGTATGTCCAATTTCTTAACATAAGTTTCCAAGTCCATTATTTTATCTTCTGAAACCATAGGACTGGGCAACCCTTTATTCAATAAGACATCAAACCTTTCTCTGAAAGCAATGATTTCACTTTGCATGTCAAAGCACCTTCGTTCTAAATTTTGCATAAGAGTTCTTTTAGTAAAAACTCTTTTTATCTCTAAGATTGTTGCAGTTCTGTCATCAATCCCAAGCTCTGCAAGTTGCTGTCTGGTTTTGGTGTTTCGAAATTGTATAAGCTGATTGGCTTCCTCAGGGCTATTTCCTAATTCTGCTCGTGTATTTTCAACTTCATCCAGAGCTACTTTGACCAAATCATTCTGCTCGTATATTATCTGGATTGAAGACCAGATATCTTTTATTGACTGAATAATATCATCCCAAAGAATTTCACTTATTTCTCTTAAAGGTTTCTCCAATGTGAGATCCTTTTCCAATGCTTTAACTAATTTTTCCAGTGTTTTGATCTCTCTTGTCTTATCAGCAACACTCATTTTGGAGAGATCATATTTCTCTTTTAGATTAATAAGCTGCAATTTTGTGTGTTGAAGTTCTGTTACTTGAAGTTTCAAGTCATTCATTGATTTTATTAGTTCTTCTGTACTCAAATTTGAAGTATTTACATGTGTTGACTCTGCTGGCTGACCTGTTGGAGATGCACCTATTCCTGCAATTGCCTCTGTTGTAGATGCTGAGAGAGCAGATTGTTTGTCTTTCAATGCTTGCTCAAGCTCTTTTTCTGTTTCAGTCAGTCGCTCATTCATTTTCAAGAGCAACTCCATCATTTCTTCCTCAAAATTCTTCTTCATTACTTCTTCAATTTGAGGATGCCTTGAAGCTGGTAATTTCAATTGTTTTTTCAATGCGGCAATATCATCATCTTTCTTTTTAATCAATGCTTCAATGCTCTTGACATCCTTTGGATTGTGACCTAATCCAATTATTATTTCCTCCAATGTTTTATCCTTTTATCTTTGGCTTGAGATGAGGCTCTTTCAACCTGTAGTTGTGCATTTGTGTTTTCTAAAGAATCTTGCAATTTATGAGCTGCCATTGCTTTGTCAGTTAGTGTAGAATATATCATTTCTTTAGTTTGCTTGTGCAATTCAATTTGATATAAAGGATGAATATCCTTTGCTAGGACTTCAAAATTAGTCCTGATGTAATCAGCGGTTGTCTGTGGTTGTTGCACCTTAGGTTTAAAATGGCTCATTAACATTTTGCCCTGTTGAATGTCAAACGCTGACATCAACCTTTTTTGAGTTTTTGGAGCCATTTTCAGATATTGATTATACACCTGTATCCTCAATGGATCATTTCTTTCTTTTATACTGATGAATGTTTTCTTTATATCTCCTGCATCTTTCATTGGTTGTTTGAATGAAGACACTTCAGTACTTCGTTGTTTTTGTACTTCTTTTCCTTTAAGACTAGTATATATTCCACTAACTGAACCAGTTTGGTGACTATCCTCCCTCCCTTGGCTATCAAGGATTTCATCAATAGATTCTACTTCTGGTGGAGGATTCACTTTTTGTCTTTTAGTCTGAGGCTGTTGTGAAGATCCACTGAGAGGAGTAGTACCTTCAGCCTCTCTTTTCTTTCCCTTTTCTATATTCAGTGGAGTTTGCAAATTCGGCATTTCTATTGGATTGGTTTGAGGAAGACCCTGTATTTGCCCTTGTGCCTTAGATGCTTGAGTTTGTTCTGTCATAATGAATGTCTCAGTAACCTAGAAATCAACCTCTTTCTCTTTTCCTTTGGATTCCACTGCAATGCTTTCTTGTAAATTCTGTTGAGGGTTCCCTACTGAAGAAGGACCAATATCCGATACCTGTACCTACCCAAAAGATTCTAGATCAAGCATTTTTCCAAGATCTTTCATTACATTTTCCACATTTATTTGCTCACTATCATGTTCAACTAATGTTCCCTCCATTCAGTCATCCTTATTAGCACACTGTTCAATTTCTGAGATTCTATAATGCATGTATGGTGCCGATTTATTTTTCATTCTTTTATCACAAATGACGTTGAATGGGTCATAAGGTACCCAATAGAAACTTTTTTGTAATCTGAAACAGTCTTCTAGTATCTTCTCAGCTTCTTGCCCAACATCCCTAGAATTACATATAAAGGGACCTAATTGACTTTTGATTCGGAGTTGATATTTCTTCTTTGCATTACAAAAATGAATTATATCAGAGTTATTCATCTGCCTGAAATACTCTAATGCAAAAAGTCTTATAGGAACATATTTTGGCAATTTGAATGGACATAATTCACATCCATATATTCTGACTTCTATGTGGTTTTGGTACAAGTATCAATCACCAACTTTGTATTGCTTTGAAAGGTGTAGAGTTTTATAGGAGAAGGGAGTTATATATAATAGGAGAAGGGAGTTAAGCGCTAAGTATAAAACATCAGAATAATGCATTAAGCTTATGCTTGTATGAAATGGGTTTTTATGAATTGTTGCGTGATTTTCCTAAGTAAAATGGGATTTTAATTGGGAAAAGACTTTTATGAGCAAATGAGTATGATAATGAATGTTTTTAAGTACTAAAATTTTCTCCAATTATTAGGCCGAGGGTCCGGTCCCTCCAAAAGTCAAGGAAATGCCTTGAGCCCCTTTAATCTTCAAATACCTTATTACTAAGGGGAAATTAGTGAATTTTTAGGGGAAAAGTGAGATGAGAAGTTAATGATTTTGACTTTGCTTTCTTTGAAATGCTTTCAGTGTATTATCTGTCTCAACACTTATGATGAAAGTAAACATTTAACACATTTAGCACCATCATTCATCATATGAAAATCTACAACATCATCTACCTACCCTATCTACTTTACTCTCCCATTTTCTCTTCTTTATTAGGGTACACTTAGACTGACAAACTCTTTTCACACTTTTTCTTTTTACATGAAGAAACCTATCTAATTATAACCTTATTACATCCAAGGGCTCATATTAAACTGTTGAGCTTGTTAGCGCTCAAATCTACCTCAGGCTGAAATGAAGTAAAACTCAAGGCTACATCAAACCACGCTCAGCCTTGTAGCTAGCCCTACGAGGACAGGAGACGGCTCTCTCCGTCAATCTCGATAAAATAAGAAATAGGATGTGAAATGACTTACAATAAGAACTGATTTTAGGCTAGTAAAGAGATAAGTATGTTTGTTTTTTGGTTTTTTGGATTTTCGCTGGAGAAATGGGAAAACAGATTTTGGGTCCGGGGATAAGGTCAGACCTTTGCAGATTTCGAGTTGGGGCGAGGTAGGTGAATGTCTTGATGCTTTTGATTGGATATATGGACAGATTAGACCGACGAGGAGCTGAAGACGGCAAAGAAGAACTTGGATCCTCTCCAAACAGCTGAAAACATATAGAACTAACTGAATTCAAAGGCAGAGCACTGTAAACAATGGATTCAACCTCATCTACTCATTCAATTTAGTTCAGAAGCATATGAAAGGAATGGCATACATTAAACATGAAGAACTTACAGTAAACAGAGAGAAAACACCATCAAGAACAAAACACCACAAGGATCCCAACAAGTGCCGCAAAACCTCTGATCTTTCCTTAGCCAAAATATGAAAAAGTATGTACAATGATATCAAAGTCTCCCAAGAGTCCAACCTCTCCAACCTCTGAAAATGATTGAGAAATTACAATATATAGATCACTCTAACCCCTTTCCCCACCTCTAGGGGTCGAATTCCCTCTTCAGGGATCAGTTTCAACCAATTCTATTCATGGAACTACAATCTAGGCAGCTAACAACTTGCCTCTAAAAGAGTGGAAACTGATCCATTACATGATTTTTACCCTTTTTGTGAGTGAATCTTCTAGAAGAGATAAAAATAAGCCAAAGTTACATGCCCAATATACATTTACATCATAAAAACCCAAAAATTCCATCCACAAACAAAACTGGCCCATACTAGGCGAAAATCTGAGCTGGCAGTTGAAAATTCAGCAAAAATCTAAGTGGGTCGCATTTGAGCCGAGTGGGTCGCATTTTGTCCAGCTCGTTGGAAAGCCCTAGATGTTGACTATCCAACCCAAGTAGAATTTCTGAATTTGGAGCTCATTTGACCCTCCAAAACTTCTTTCTCCCAGAAGTACTTCCTGCTGGTGCAAAAGGTGGCAGCAAGGTGATTTTCATGGTGTTTTTGAGCTCTTCGACCATCCAGATTTTGATGAAATGCTTAGGTGATGCCTGAGGATGCATAACTAACCATGACAAATCCAAAAATGCAAAAATTTCCTCCAGCAAGTGTCCCAAAAAAAAGTGAGCATATGAGTGCGAGACCCACTTAACTGAAAAACCTGTTTTTAGACCAAAAATTTTCAAAATGACAAAATTTTCTCCGAATTTGCTCAAATTCGGAGCGAAGGTCCTCCATCATGTATCTTGCCCAGTCAACGAAGCCTCGGCCAAAATTCGGAGTGGATCAGGCCTTTTTCGCCGTTTTAGTGCTTCGCTCAACCTCCTCTTCAGAATCTTCATTCTCGCTTTGCAGACATGCATGCGAGCCCAATAAGGTCCTTTCATGTGACAAAGCATGTCTTTGTTTCTATCATGATCCTGTGAATGTACCTACGATGATGAAGAAGTCGAGACCCCTTCCACGCCATGTGGAGATAGTACTCGCACTGCTGATGAAGTCAATGAGACCCCTTCCACCCCGGGTGGAGATAGTACTCGTCGTGATGCTGCAAACCAAGCTCTGTGACCTCTCTGATATGTTACCACCACGGGCGCACTGCTATGCTCCATCTAAGTACATCAACCTCAACGATTGAGTCACTGTCCGACTCCTGCTCATATTCTGACTCTGTCTCTGACATGGCTTTGAACAAGATATGTGCAATATGTATACTGATATAGATGCAGTAAAGGCAAAGTTTTAATGTTTGTTCAAAACCCAATAAATGTCACCCATGTACCCAAGTATCACAGAAAAACAAAATTACAATGAGGATGGCTCTGTTGTGGCATGAAAACTATCACTGTTTTGATCACAAGTAAGTTTGACAATGAGTACCAAATGCAAATGTGTGGTCAACTTTGTGATGATGGCCAAAACTTGTCAAAGGGGCAAACCATGAGATTGTGTTTATGAACTGGAGAATAGGGACAACACGACAATAAACATGGTGACACAAATAACCATGACAGCGGCAATATTATGGTGATGGTAGCAGTGATATGGTGATGGAGTTTAAACACAAGCCAACATGAACACTGTGCAAAACATGAAAGGACGTGATAGTAATGATAAAATGATAACTGAGGGCGTGAGAATGATATATCTTTTAGATGCAGAATCTAGCCAATCTGCATCCAGAGAGGGCTCTCTCTTTATGATTTATCTTTGTTTTTGGAAGGTCTTAGGCTAGTTATAAATTCAAAGTTTGTTTTGGGAAAATGGTGGAATCCACAAACTAAGGGCAAGGTTGAGAGCTTTCAGTCCATTGGGCTATGGAGTCAAAGGATGGCTTTACTGGATTTCTATTCTAAACACAAGATGGTATTACAGGGCAAGATAGCTAGACAGAGAACAATCCTTAAAATTTAAAGTGGATGGGATGATCTTGAAAGGATGAAAGGCAGCTAAGAATCTTTCACCATGTTCAAAAGAAAGAAATGAGATGACTACAAACAAAGAGCAATGAAGGATTCTTTATTATAGTAATCAACAATGTTTAAATTAGCAAAGCAAGAGCATTTAAGAATTCATGCTTATAACTAATTCAGAAGAAAACATTAAGAACAACCACATTTGAAATCAGAGTACAATTAAGCAAATTCTGATTCAATCCTTTATGTAAATTATTCAGAAATGGATATGATGGTATTATAATCTAATATAAAAATTCAGACAAAGGGTAGAAAAACTTATTGAACTGTAGTCCAACACATGAATCCTGCAACAAGTCCAGTGCTTCAAATCGTCATCCAGTAAGCCACAAGTAAATTTCTCCAAAAAGCTTTTATTCCGAAAATCTCAATGTTACAGCAGAGTAATAGAATCCACCCTCAACACTCTCTTTGAGGGTTTATTTATACACAAAATAATCTAAAACAATCTTACACCAACTTAGCCAATAATCTAGGCTGACTTAAAGCATATTTTACAAACAAACAAGAGACACACGGTCTCGTGGATAGAATAATGTGCAACTGCCGATGTGCTGTTCCTTTTTCCGTGGATGTGCTGGAGGTAGGTGCTGAAATAGGGCTCTGTGCTGTCCTTTGCAGTATTTCTTTGGCTTGTTGAACACTCTTTATTCTCACGGATACTCTTTAACCTTTCATCTGATACTCTTTCATATGTTTTCCTGTTTTTACCATTTACTTGATAGTAAAGATAAATTCTCATCCTGAAAGCAACTTTTATAGAATCTCCAACATTTCCTGCCACCATTGATCATCTGGTATCATAGTTCTTCTGAGCTTTCTCAAAGTTTCATCTGCTTCAGTAAGTTTATAAAACGTGGGCTCATTCGGAAATAGATACTTTATTTCATGCTCCAGATGAAATAAATTCCTCACTTTATCATAGATACTTTTCCCAGTTGGTAATGCAGGTTCTGACGAACTAGTAGAACAAGCAGCTGTATTTTTAACATGAGCCTTTATTCTCTTCTCATAGGTTTCCAAGTCTACTATTTGATCTTCTGTGAGCATGGGACTTGGTAACCCACTATCCAGCAAAGCTTGAAATTTCTCTATGAAAATGTTGATATCAACCAAAATGTCTGTACATTTCCTTTCTAAATTTTGCATGAAAGTCCTCTTGGTGAAAACTCTTTTTGCTTCCAAAACTGCACCTGTCCTGTCATCAATTCCTAACAATGCAAGCTGTTGTTTTGTTCTGGAATTCAAAAATTGAATGAGCTGACTGGCCTGTTCAGGCCTGCCTCTCAATTCATTCCTGGTTCTATTTATTTCTTCTTGGGCTATCTTAACTAACTCATTTTGCTCAAAAATAGCTTGAATAGAGGGCCAAATACCCTTTTTTAATTCAATGATGTTACCCCAAAGAATGTCATTTATTTCGTTTAGAGGCTTCTCCAATGAAAGATCTTTTTCCAAAGCCTGAACCAATTTTTCCAACCTTTTTATCTCCCTGGTGTTGTCAGCAGCTGTCTTTTTAGATGTGTCATATTTTTCCTCCAATTTTACTAATTGCAATTTTGTTTCTTGGAGCTCTGTGACCCTCAGTTGCAAACTCTCCATTTGTTTTATTAAGTCCTCAGAACTCAAGCCAGAAGTATTCACTTGAGATGAATGTATCTGCTGCCCTGTTGTCGTAGTACCTATTGTTGAAGTCTGCCTGATAGTTTCCTGTTCCTGCAATGCTTTTTCCAATTCCTTCTCTGTTTCATTTAGTCGCTCAGTCATATTTAGGAGCAACTCCATCATTTCTTCCTGTGAATTCCCTTTTATAACTTCCTGGGTCTGAGGGTGCCTCGAGGCTGGTAGTTTTAGCTGTTTTCTGAGTGCATCTATATCATCCTCTTTCTTCTTTACCAATGCCTCAATACCTTTAATGTCTTTGGGATTGTGACCCAAACCAATGATTATCTCTTCTAGAGACTTTATTCTATTATCCTTGGCCTGTGAGGAGGCCTTCTCAATTTTCAATTGTGCAGTAGTAGTATTCAAAGAATCTTGCAGCGTTAAAGCTGCCATGGCCTTGTTGGTAAGGGTAGAATAGACCATTTCCCCTGTTTGCCTGTGGAGCTCTATCTGATCCAGAGGATGGATATCTTTTGCCAAAACTTCAAAATTTGTCCTGAGGTAATCAACTGCTGAAGTGGGCTTTGGCACCTTTGCTTTGAAGTGGCTCATTAGCATTTTACCTTGTGACAGGTCAAATGCTGACATCAGCCTTTCTTGATTTTGGGGAGTCATCTTCATGTACTGATCATATACCTTCATTTTTAATGGATCATTCTTGGTTTTAATATTAATGAAGGTTCTTTTAATATCCCCAGTATCTGTCTTTGGCGGTCTGAAAGAAGATACTTCAGTGCTTAATTGCTTTTGTAAAGCTTTCCCTTTCTGGCTTATTGTTGTTTCACTTGCTGTGCCAGTTTGCTGACTATCTTCTCTTCCGTCATCAAATACTTCATCTATAATTTCTACCTCTGGAGGTGGATCTGACTTGTGTTTTTTAGTCGGATGTGCCTGCGAAGTTCCTTTAGGAGGTGTGGTGTCTGGAACCTGCCTCTTTTTCCCTATTTCCACATTTAATGGAGTTTGCAGTTCTGGAACTTGGATGTGTTTTGCTGGTGTGGGAGAAGTCTGAGATTGTTCTGGTGCTTTGGAACTCTGTGGTTTTTCTGCCATGACCAAGGTTTCAATGACCTGAACTACAGGTTCTTTTCCTTTACCCTTGGGTTCTGCTGCTACTGATGGACTGTCTTCCTGTAATGCTTGTTGTAAGGTGGCTGCTGAAGATGTGCCAATGTAGGGTACCTGCATTTGACCACACGTTTCTAGGTCAAAGTTCTTCTCAACATCTTTCATAATTTTATTCATTTTGTCATCTTCACTTTCCTCTTCAACAAGTGTTCCTTTAACCCATTCATCTTGATTTTCATACTGTTCTAAATCAGGAATCCTGTGGTGTACATAAGGAGATGACTTATTCTTTAATCTCTTTTCACAAATGAAACCAAAGGGGTCATAAGGGACCCAACGGAAAGATGTCTGGAACTTTTTCTCTAATAGATTTTCTGCTTCTCTCTCAGCCTCCCTAGAATTGCAGATGAAAGGACCTAATTGGCTTTTGATCCTTAACTGAGCTTTCTTTTTTACATTACAAAAATGGATCACATCGGAATTGTTCATTTGCCTGAAGTATTCCAAGGAAAAAATCCTCATTGGTACATATCTGGGTAACTTGAATGGATGTAATTCATATCCATAAATCCTTATGACTGTATGGTTTTGATACAAATACCAATCCCCAACTTTATAACTCTTTGACAGTTGCAAGGTCTTTCTAATTTCATTACTGAGTCTTGGGGGAGAAATTCCTGTTAACAAAGTTGTTGCAGGATATACAAACTGATCAATGAATTCTGAGTAGGAGTAGGGAGAATCAGAGGAAAAATGAATGATGGGGGACCAAAATATGACTGACCTGGGATTTCCCTTGGCATCAAGTTTTTGAACAGGGAAAGGGAACCTTTCTGACTGATATTAGATCATGAGATGATAGATAACTGAGGAGAACTTAAAAACTTTTTCAGTACCTAGCCTTAAGAATTGATCATGGATCTTGTTGGCTATGAAGGAAGCAAAGTCATATTTAATCTCAGGAGGTTGCCCAGGAGTAAAAATGGATAGCAAAGCCAAGGTTATCTCATCCACATATTCACTGGTGTTGAATCCTAAGACAAAATATATTATATTTACAATGAGCCTTCCCAATGTATTGAAATAGTAAAAACCATAGGGGGGAGACCCTTTTGGCTGATGCTCAGGTAACATGAAATGCTGACACATGGATTTTAGCTTTTCTAGGGTTAATTGCCTGGTTTTCTCAATCAATCCTTCTATGGACAATGGTGCTAATTCTTGGTCTGGTTCAAAGTGTAACATGGCATTGATAGCCTGGGGAGTGATGGGAAACAAAACACTTTGATCAGGAGCTAATACAGCCCTCTGTGTGGGATCATAGTTTGAATGACAGTAATGAATGATTTCGGGGAAAATAAGGACTGATGGAATGAGATACCTTGGGAGATTGGATTCCCACAGACCTATAAGATCTTGCCCCTTTGAGTATTCGTCTCTGCAGCGACAATAGCTCAATAGGGGACTTTCATCAAAATGCAAATCTTTAATTTGGAAATCTTCATCTATCAAAGGTAAATAGTCCAATTCACGGTGAGGAGCATTCAATGGAGTGATATTAAGAGCTGCCGGGGCCTCCATTTTGGTTCTTGTGGATTCAAAATGGAGGTTTTTTGGTTTTCTTCACGGGCCGGGCGGAATTCTTGAAATGAAGGAAATTGGAACAATTTACAGGTTCGGGGAGCAATTTCACAGGTTTTAAAATCTCCAGGGAGGACTCAGTGATGATTTTTAACCACTTTTTCAGCGAAAAAACAAAGGAAACTGAGTTTTACTTGCAGTCGGGGCGTAAAGGATAAATACCTGCTTTTAGACGGAAACTGGTTCTTTAACAGGTAACAGGCAATGGCGGGACTGTTCTTCAACACGGGCGCAGCGGAATCTTGGAGTAAATTGGTCAATTGCAGTGGAAATTTGAAAATCGCAGCGGGAGCTCTGTCGCTTTCAGAAAATGAAAATAACTGAAAAAACGCGAAAAATGGGTTTATTCGCAAGTTAAAAGTATTTTTTATTTTTTCGAGGTGATGACGTCATCGACGTACGGGGTGACGTAAGCCGACAGTAAGCGGTAAGTGGTATTCCTGCACCGCTTTTGGTCGAGGATGGTTTTTATCGGAGGGGCAGTGATTCCACAGGTTTCTTGCCACGTGGATGGTCTGACTATTCAAAACCACCCATCCCCCGCGGGTTAAAAAACTTACACGGGATGGGCAGCGGGATCAACGCTGGACGTTGATCTGCGGGAGGCTGATCCAACGGCTGGGGCTAAGGGGAAATAGGCGGGGGTTTCATGTGGGCCCGTCGTGTTTTTAAAAGAATTTAACGTGTATTTTAATCACCCCGGGGGATTTTTAATAGGCGGAAAGGTTATTAACTAGCCCTGATGACTAATTAATCCCATGTGCATAATGAAACGGGTTGCGGCGGGGGTTTGCTTAAGTGGAATTCCACGTGGACGAACCACAGCGGCACAACAATTTGTCGAAGTTTTATTCATATTTTTGTATTTAAACATACATATCGCATGTTTAAAGTTTATATATATATTTTAATTTATATGGTAAATTATTTAATATAACTAATTCACCATAGGGGCGGGATTAAGGTATATTGATAATTTTAACCAAAGGGCATATAATGGGTTTTTATTTTAAATGCGCGGGGATATAAAATACTTTGGTTAAAATTATACTAAGGGGTTTTTTGGGTTATTTATAAAAAGGGATTTATATACTTAGGATAGAGTATTTCACTAGGATTTAATATAATAGAGTTAAATGTTAAAATGACAAAGGACAAGGAAAATCAAAACATTTTTGTACATCTAAGAAAGTGATAACTTGTGAAGTAAATTGCAACATTTTATCTTCAACACTTAAACTTAGAATAACAAGTTTTTTTGAGGAATTTTTATGGAATTTTGCATCAGTTTCCTAAGTAAAATAGGATTTTACTTAGGAAAAGCTAAAGATGGAAGATAACAATGATGAATTATCTCAAGTGCTTAGGTCTTTTTGATCAGTAGGCCGAGGGTCCGGTCCCTCCAAAAGTCAAGGAAATGCCTTGAGCCCCTTTGATCTCCAAATACCTTAGTACTTTGGGGGAAATTAGTAAAACTTTTGAGGGGAAAGTGATGAGGGAAGTTAATGAGTTTGACTTTGCTTGCAATGATTTTCCAGTGTGTTTCCTGCTTTAGTACTTGTGATGAAAGTAAAGGATCAAAAAGCATGTAGCAGCATCATTCATCAGATAACACCTTGCAGCACCATCTACCTACCCTATATACTTAACACTACCATTTTCTCATCTTTATTAGGGTGCATTTAGACTTGCAAACCCTTATCAATCTTTTTCTTTTTACATGATAAATCTATCTAATTCTACCCTTATTACATCCAAGGGATCAGATTACGCTGTTGAGCACCTTTTATTTACTCTACCTATCTACTTATCTGCCAAGATTAAACTGTTTGGTCAGATATTTATTCTCTAAACTACAACATGAAATTGAAATATGACTAAGCCAAGTTTAAACAGTTTGACTTATTCATGAATTGTGGCAAAGGTTTGACACGCTGCACACAATTGCTTTATTACAAAAATGAAATAGTAGTGGCATTTGGATTTGCACACTTTCCTTGGTCTATTTTTTGTTTGGGGTTCATTTTTTCACTTTTTTGATCACCTTTATTCTTTTTACCCTTTGATCTTTCTTTTAGGGTATACCCTCTTTACATTTTTTAAATTTTTTGATTTTTTGGTTTTCCAAGAATATGGAACACCTTTGCTCAAGAAGGAAAGTTTGAACATATTCCATAGTTCAATCAAGACAATCATGAAAAATGAAACCTATTGGTATAGGAGGCTAACACTGGCTCTACTTGGGGATGGCTTTTCCTTGTGAAATGTCAAGAACAGCAGGTCAGTTGCCTTAAAATGTCTTCAAACTGAAAGTATGAAATCTTTCTTCTTTTGATAGCTTTATTCTACATATGATAGTGAAACTCTTGAAGCTTAGGGCCTTCACTTCGGGCTTCAACATCAAGAAGTCACCATCCAATCCAAACTCATTAAC
Source organism: Pinus albicaulis (assembly GCA_034641835.2). Classification (NCBI taxonomy): domain Eukaryota; kingdom Viridiplantae; phylum Streptophyta; class Pinopsida; order Pinales; family Pinaceae; genus Pinus; species Pinus albicaulis. The sequence continues at coordinate 562,426,068 of CM076573.1, read as the reverse complement.
AAAACAAAACAACCAAAAAACAATATATTATGTACAAGTTAGCAAAATTAAAGCCTTTTAGTATATTGGATCAAAATAATGCTTAAGCATTCGACCATTGACTGGTCCTTCTTCAATTCCTGAATTGTCCAACTCCTTCAAAAAGTATGTATTGTTTCCCTGCAAGGCATGGATGACATAAGGTCCTTTCCATAAGAAATCGAACTTTCCATGTTTCCCTTTTTCTTCTCTTCTAGAATCCCATCTAAGGACTTTATCTCCTAGTTGAAAATCTTCAGCTTTAGTCCTTTTATAAAACATTTTCTTTAACTTTTCCTGCAAAACTTGTGATCTTTGGTACACCTCTTCCCTGGTTTGTTGCAGGTGGATTGTTTGATTAATTCTTCTTTGAATGTCATTTGGCTCCACTAGGGCCTCCTGAAGTAATTTCATAACAGGGATTCCTAAGGATGATGGGAACCTTGCTTCAATGCCATACACTAACTCATATGGACTAGTCCCAATAGATTTCTTAGTTGTAAGTCTGTCTGCCCATAATGCATTGGTCAATTTCTTATGCCAATTCTTTTTGTTTTCTTCCAATAACTTTTTGATGATATTGATAAGACTTTTATTGGAGGATTCTGCTAGTCCATTACCCTGGGGGTAATAAGCTGTAGAATTGCCTAAGGTAATATGATATTTATTGCAGAAATTGATCATTTTCTTTGATTTAAATGCAGCAGCATTGTCTGTTATAATCTTTTCTGGACAGCCAAATCTTGAAAGTATGTTGGTTTCTAAAAACCCTATGATCACCGAATCATTAGCTTGTCTACATGGGATTGCTTCAATCCACTTAGTGAAGTAGTCTGTGGCAGTTAAAATCCATCTATGTTGCCCTGAAGAAGGGGGATGGATTTCTCCAATAAAATCTAACCCCCATTGTTGAAAAGGTCTTTCTGTGGAAATTGGTTTTAAAGGCAGAGGTAACAACTTTCTTTTACCCTCAAATATCTGACATTTATGACAAGTTGTTACAAATTTCTTAACATCAGAAAATAAAGTTGGCCAGTAAAAACCAGCCCTTAAAATTTTGTCTGCAGTTGATTTCCAATAGAGATGTCCTCCACAATCCCCTGCATGAAATTCATTAAGCACTTTATCAGCTTCATCTTTTAAGAGACAATTCAATAAAATTCCTTCATGATTTTTCCAAAATAAAGTGCTATCTAAAATACAATATTTCAAAGATGTCATTTTTAAAAATCTTCTTTTTGTTCTGAACAACCCTGGAGGAGCTTGCAGGTTTAATAAAACATGAATTATATCATTATACCAGGGTGAATATAAGAAAGCTTGACTGATCTGAGGAGTCGCCATCTCCTGTTCGTTATCCAGTTCATTGATGTCTAAGGCTTGGCAATTGGTTTCTGTCATGAGTTGTGCTAAACCTTGGCCTTTTATAAGTTTTGTTGGCTTAATTTCAATATCATATTCCAAAATGGTAGCTACCCACTTACCTCGTTTACCTTCGATGCCATCTTGAGTCAAAATATCTTTAACCACTGCATTAGGTACATATGCTATCACATGAGAATATAAAATGTAAACTCTGAAATCTTTGATCGCTTTTACCAATGCAAAAACCTGTTTTTCCATAATATTGTATTTTAGAGATGCATCTCTCAGTGCTTTACTAAAAAATGCTATTGGCTTTTCACACCCTTGGTCATCTTTTTGAAGTAAAATAGCTGCAACAGTATGTTCAGAAGCAAATGAAAAAATAATGAAGTCTCTATCAAATTTAGGACTCGTTAGAACTGGTGTCCTCGTTAAAGCCATTTTAATTTCCTCGAATGATTGTTTAGCTTCTACGGTCCAGTCAATGCTTGAATCTTTCCTCAACATGTTAGTTAGTAATCTAAGTAACTCTGCTAGACTAGAAATAAATCTTCTCAAGAAATTAACTTTTCCTATGAATGCTTGCAACTCTTTTATGTTTCTAGGGTGGGGTATTTGCAAAATTTCTTGAATTCTTTCTGGATCAATCCTAATGCCATCTTTAGAAATAATGTGTCCTAAGAGCTTTCCTTCTTCCAAACCAAACAATGATTTCTTAGGATTCAAAGAAATTCCATATTTTCTGCACTTTATAAATACTTGCCTCAAATGATCTAAATGATCTAGATCTGTTTTAGAAAAAACAGTTAAATCATCTAAATAAATAACCAGAAAATCATGTATCTCCTTAGCAAAAGCAATATCCATTGCTCTTTGAAATGTAGCTCCTGCATTCTTGAGTCCAAATGGCATTTTGACATATTTAAACGTACCCCATGGTGTTGTAAATGCTGTTTTATCCTGATCATCAGGATGAACCAGAATCTGGTTGTATCCTGAGAATCCATCCAATAAAGATATCCTTGAAGATCCAACTACCCTCTGAAGAATATGGTCCATTTTTGGTAAAGGATAGTTGTCTTTTAAAGAAACTTTATTCAAATTTCTTAGATCAACACAAAGTCTAATTTCTCCCGTCTTTTTCCTTGTTGGTACTAGGTTAGAAACCCATTCTGAAAATCTGATAGGAGCTATAATCCCTGCTTCATACATTCTCTTGATTTCCTTTTCAATTGAGGGTAATAAAACAGGATTTATTCTCCTAAGCTTTTGTCTAAAAGGTTTCTGATCAGGTTTCAAAGGTATAGTGTGTTGAATGATAGATGTATCATAGGACTTGAGGTCTTCATAACTCCAGGCGAAAACATCCTGAAATTCTTTTAATAGTTCAACATATTTAGCCCTCTGATCTTTTGGAAGAGACTTAGACAACTTGACCATTTTGGGATTTTCCGGGGTTCCTAAGTTGCAGTCTTCCATATCAGCCTTTACAGGTTCCATTTTGGGTCTAAATGGAATATCATTTGAGTCAAACAGATCCTCCAAAGGGGTTAATCCTTTGGGCAAATGATTATCTTTTAAATTGATGATTTCTGTCTCATCTTCTATGATCTCATCAAATTCCATGTGATTCAAATTTTGCATGTCCTCTTCAGTGAATGTGGTCGGATGTAACATATGAATTGCATTTTCTCCTGAAATTTCTATTTTTTGTTCTTTTCCTTGATCAGATTCATCAATAGTTGTATCCTCATCTATATTGCAGTTAGAAAACTCATTTTGAAGTGTCAAAAAATTATTGATTTGATTGTTATTCACAAATACTTGCCAATTCAAAAGATTGTCTGGTATGGCAGGCCTATGCCTAATTTCAGCTGAACACTGATGATTGGGATCAAAAGGTAACTTGCATGTACTGGCAAACATTGCTAAACTGTGAGCATGCAAGTTTTGTTTCCTGGGAATCTTAGCAAGTTGGGCTTGTAGAAATGTGTTAAGAATTTCCACAACTGTCTCTCTGTATTGTTTCAATCTCATATCTTTTGTTGAACATTCTCCTTTAATCTGTTGAATGATTAGTTCAGAGTCTCCTACAATTGATATCCTAATAGCCCCTAACTTCTTGACATGTTTAAGCCCTAATAAAAGAGCTTCATACTCTACCATGTTGTTGGTGCATTTGAAATTCAACCTATAAGCATGACCTTCTGCATAATTATTCTCAACATTATGTAACCATATTCCAGCTCCTGCCCCCAGTCTGTTTACTGAGCCATCAAACTCTAACTGCCACAGAATTTCATGTTCATAATCTTCATCAATTGTTTTAAAGTATTTCTTGACAGGAGCTAGTTGTTTAGTTTCTTCAGGTATTTCTTCATCATCTGTTGTTTCTTTGTTTTCAGAGATTTCTTCAATTTTAACAGTGGTTTTATTTATGATTTCCAATTCTGGGGCTTCTATTTCAGTTGGTAGATCTAATTCAGCATTGTATAAAATAAAAGAATCCATATCAGAATGTACAGAGTAAACAGGGAAGTTTTCAGGCTTCTCATGGCTACTAACTAAGTACTTCATCAAAGTTTCTCTATATAATCTTTTAGGATGCCCAAATACTGAAATAGTTGCATATGACATGTCTAGTTGAATAGACCCTCCAAGTTTAGCACCCCAAGATCTAGACAATAGCATACCATATTTAGGTGGAATATCAGCAACTACTATGTCCATTAAAACAGACTTAGCAGGGTATTGTACCAAAGTGACACATAAATCTTTGATCAAACCTAAACATCTTACCTGATTAGAATCAAATGAGAACAAATCTTTGTATGGTCTGGTAATATCTAGATTCAATCTTTCCATTACTGCTTTTGGCATCAAATTGTGAGATGCTCCAGAATCAAGCATTGCATTATGGAGTATCTTGTCATGTACATTCAGGCTTACATAAAATGGAGGAGTTCCTCCATTCTCTGGTTTGCCATTCACCTCAGGTCCAAAAAGAAGTTTGGGTTGATCATCAAGAATGTTTACTGAATCATCCAATCCAGAAATATTAATGTTTAGAGACTTGGTAATCTGGCTTCTATAGACATCATGTTTAGCCAGTTCTGATAAAGGAACAGCTATCTTGAGTTTGCCTATTTCAGCCTCTAGATTGAAAGGTTTTTCTGTTTGAGTTTTAGTGTTTTGCACAGTTGGGTTTTCTCCGTTTTTTGGGTCTTCAATGCTTTTCTCTTTTTCATGAATGAAGTTTTGTTTTGAAGATGTTTCTAGATTAACTTCTACTGTTTCTTCTACATTTCCCACAGGAGGAAAGGTAGTAGATTGTTGTTTACTGATTGGTTGGTTGTCAGAGACATCTTCAATTATTGGATTTGAAGGGTTGGGAGTTATTCTAGACAAAATTTGTACAGGGGGAGTGTTTTGTACAGGAGGGATGTTTTGCTTACCTTTGACATTTTGTTTTGCATTTTTCTGTTTGGTATTCTCTGGTACATTAATCTGTCGAGTTCTCAAGTTGTATTGTTTATGAACCTCATAGATTGCTGTGTCATAGCCTTCCTTAAAATCAAAAGTCTCACCTGAATGAGTCTGGAATGTTTCAAGGATATGATTTTCTTGATCATCCTGGGATAGAAAGACTTCTGGTTCATTTTCATCTCCAGTCACATTGTTTATCTCTACATCTTCTGTAGGTTCTTCAGAAGTTGAACCTTCGACAAAGTTTTCTTGGAAAGGTGGCCTAATGTTTTGATCGGGGACATTCTTTCCAATATTTTGATTCAGATTTCTCCTAAAGTTTGGATTTCTTGCAACATTCTGGTTGTCAGTGGAAGACTTTCTTTCAATAGTTTCTACTCTGTCTCCTAATCTTTCCATACCTTTAATGATTACATCCAGCTTCTTTTCAAAAGCTGAAGGTTCCTCATTCAAAGGCATTCTTCTTTCTGCCCTAGCTCTGGCTCTTTTTTCAATCAGATTTGCTTCTACACTCACCACTATGCTTTGCATTTCCTCTAATGTTTGAGGAGCTCTTTCCCTGAGGGAGTAAGCTATATCGGAGTCAAAACCATCTGGAAATTTAACCAACACGTTGTTAGGCGGGGGTCTTAGGTTTAGAGGAACTGCATTGTATGATTCATTGAATCTTATGATGTAATCTTGTACGGTTTCGTTTGGTCTTCTTCTTAATTTTTCAAATTCTGAAAGGCTCTGAAGAGGATCCTTCTTTTTCTCCCATCTGTTTAGAAATGATCTATACAAAGCTTCTAAATCAGCAATGCTGTTCGGGTTAAGAGCCCTAAACCAAGTTCTAACTTCTCCAGTAAGGCTCTGAACGAAAATTCTCATTCGGATATTATCAGTAACAATCTCATAAAACTCAAAGTAGTCCGTCATTCTTTTGGTGTTTTGATCAGCTGTGTAAGTGCCTGATCCATCAAAAGGTGTGATCTTACTCTGGTAATCCTGAGGTAAAGCTGGAGGGTTGGCTGGTAACTTTAAAGGGGCATATCGATTGGCCATTGGAAGATAAAGAGGAGTGACAGGAGTTGATGGTCTAACAGGAAGAGATGGAGGTCTAACAGGAGGAGATGGAGGTCTAACAGGTGTTTGAAAAGTTTGAGAAAAAGTGACTGAGCTTGGAGATGCTTCAGTAATCACAGAAATGTTTGAGCTTTCTTCAAAGGTTTGCTCAGACTGAATGGAGTTATGTAATTCTCTGTCAAGATGATGTGAAACAAATCGGTATTGCAAATCCTCAAAGAACAAAGGATCTGGAACTAATCTAGATAATTCAGTCTCAGAAAAATTCACAAACAAAGATGTTTCAAATCGTGCATCAAAAGGAATGTCATCAATATATATAATTTTCACAGGACAAGATGCAGATCTAGAAAGTGGTCTAGAACTTCCTGTACTCTCCTGACTTCCTCTTTCAGAACTTTCTTGACTTCCTTGTCTTCTAAGAATTCTAGGAATCAGATTTGGATTTTCAAATATTGGTGGTGGATTAGGGTCAGGGTTTGCCCTAGTATGTCGCATCCTTTCTGAAGCCAGTTTTCTCAGACTTTGTGTTTTTTGATTTTTGATTTTAATTGAAAAATAAATACAACTTCTACAAATTCTTTTAAGAAATAATGGTATGTGATTAAGATTTCCTCAAAGATTTGTTTAAACTAGAGAATCTGATTGGAAAATTTGAAACCAAGATTCAATATATAAGCTAAATCAGAGATAGACTGAAGCAGCTTTTATCTACTTTTTCAATTGCAGAGCAAAAGCAATTTCAAAGGCTACCTGGCTGATCTTCAGACTCTGTCTATAGCCTATAAATCAAACAATAATAACAATAAAATGATTCAGTTCCCCAGTATGGTCGCCACTATGTTATCACTCAGGTTTTCCTAGAAGTTGTGTAAAAGGAAAGTATACCCGAGGTAACCACAAACCAATCTTTTAGATGCAGAATCTAACCAATCTGCATCCAGAGAGGGCTCTCTCTTTATGATTTATCTTTGTTTTTGGAAGGTCTTAGGCTAGTTATAAATTCAAAGTTTGTTTTGGGAAAATGGTGGAATCCACAAACTAAGGGAAGGGTTGAGAGTTTTCAGTCCATTGGGCTATGGAGTCAAAGGATGGCTTTACTGGATTTCTATTCTAAACACAAGATGGTATTACAGGGCAAGATAGCTAGACAGAGAACAATCCTTAAGATTTAAAGTGGATGGGATGATCTTGAAGGGATGAAAGGCAACTAAGAATCTTTCACCATGTTCAAGAGAAAGAAGAGAAATGACTACAAGCAAAGAGCAATGAAGGATTCTTTGTTACAGTAATCAACAATGTTTAAATTAGCAAAGCAGGAGCAATTAAGAATTCATGCTTATAACTAATTCAGAAGAAAACATGAAGAATAATCACATTTGAAAACAGAGTACAATTAAGAAAATTCTGTTTCAATCCTTTATGTAAATTATTCAGAAATTGATATGATGATATTATAAACTAATATAAAATTTCAGACAAAAGGATAGGAAAACTTATTGAACTGTAGTCCAACACAGGAATCCTGCAACAAGTCCAGTGCTTTAAATCGTCATCCAGTAAGCCACGAGTAAATTTCTCCAAAAGCTTTTATTCCGAAAATCTCAATGTTACGGAAGTAATAGAATCCACCCTCCAACACTCTCTTTGAGGGTTTATTTATAAAATAATCTTAAACAATCTTACACTATCTTAGCCAATAATCTAGGCTGACTTAAAGCATAATGGACAAACAAACAAGAGACAAATGGTCTCGTGGATAAAATAATGGGCAACTGCCGATGTGATGTTCCTTTCTTCTTGGATGTGCTGGAGGTAAGTGCTGAAACCGGGCTCTGTGCTGTCCTTTGCGGTATTTCTTTGGCTTGTTGGACACTCTTTATTCTCACGGATACTCTTTAACCTTTTTACCTGATACTCTTTCATCTGTTTTCCTGTTTTTTACTTTTTACTTGATAGTAAAGATAAATTATCATCCTGAAGGCAACTTTTATAGAACCTCCAACATTTCCTGCCACCATTGATCATCTGGTATCATCGTTCTTCTGAGCTTTCTCAAAGTTTCATCTGCTTCAGTAAGTTTATAAAACGTGGGCTCATTCGGAAATAGATATTTTATTTCATGCTCCAGATGAAATAAATTCCTCACTTTGTCATAAATACTTTTCCCAGTAGGTAATGCGAGTTACGAAATTGTTGTAGAACAAGCGAGTTGTATTAGAAACATGAGCCTTTATTCTCTTCTCATAGGTTTCCAAGTCTACTTGATCTTCTTAGAGCATGGGACTTGGTAACCCACTGTCAAAGGCTGCATTCTCCTGAAAACGTTGATATCAACCAAAATGTCTGTGCATTTCCTTTCTAAATTTTGCATGAAAGTCCTCTTGGTGAAAACTCTTTTTGCTTCCAAAACTGCACCTGTCCTGTCATCAATTCCTAACAATGCAGGCTGTTGTTTTGTTCTGGAATTCAAAACTTGAATGAGTTCACTGGCCTGTTCAGGCCTGCCTCTCAATTCATTCCTGGTTCTATTTATTTCTTCTTGGGCTAACTCATTTTGCTCAAAAATAGCTTGAATGGAGGGCCAAATACCCTTTATTAGTTCAATGATGTTACCCCAAAGAATATCATTTATTTCGTTCAGAGGCTTTTCCAATGAAAGATCTTTTTCCAAAGCCTGAACCAATTTTTCCAATCTTTTTATCTCCCTGATGTTGTCAGCAACTGTCTTTTTAGATGTGTCATATTTTTCCTCCATTTTTGCCAATTGCAATTTTGTTTCTTGGAGCTCTGTGACCCTTAGCTGCAAACTCTCCATCTGTTTTATTAAGTCCTCAGAATTCAAATTAGAAGTGTTCACCTGAGATGGTTGTTCCTGCTGCCCTGTGGTTGTAGTACCTGTTCTTGAAGTCTGCTTGATCATTTCCTGTTCCTGCAATGCTTTTTCCAATTCCTTCTCTGTTTCATTTAGTCGCTCAGTCATATTCAAGAGCAACTCCATCATTTCTTCCTGTGAATTTCCTTTTATAACTTCCTGGGTCTGAGGGTGCCTCGAGGCTGGTAGTTTTAGCTGTTTTCTGAGTGCAGCTATATCATCCTCTTTCTTCTGTACCAATGCCTCAATACCTTTAATGTCTTTGGGATTGTGACCCAAACCAATGATTATCTCTTCTAGAGACTTTATTCTATTATCCTTGGCCTGTGAGGAGGCCTTCTCAATTTTCAATTGTGCAGTAGTATTATTCAAAGAATCTTGCAGCGTTAAAGCTGCCATGGCCTTGTTGGTAAGGGTAGAATAGACCATTTCCCCTGTTTGCCTGTGGAGCTCTATCTGATCCAGAGGATGGATATCTTTTGCCAAAACTTCAAAATTTGTCCTGAGGTAATCAGCTTCTGAAGTGGGCTTTGGCACCTTTGCTTTGAGGTGGCTCATTAGCATTTTACCTTGTGACAGGTCAAATGTTGACATCAGCCTTTCTTGATTTTGGGGAGTCATCTTCATGTACTGATCATATACCTTCATTTTTAATGGATCATTCTTGGTTTTAATATTAATGAAGGTTCTTTTAATATCCCCAGTATCTGTCTTTGGCGGTCTGAAAGAAGATACTTCAGTGCTTAATTGCTTTTGTAAAGCTTTCCCTTTCTGGCTTATTGTTGTTTCACTTGCTGTGCCAGTTTGCTGACTATCTTCTCTTCCGTCATCAAATACTTCATCTATAATTTCTACCTCTGGAGGTGGATCTGACTTGTGTTTTTTAGTTGGATGTGCCTGCGAAGTTCCTTTAGGAGGTGTGGTGTCTGGAACCTGCCTCTTTTTCCCTATTTCCACATTTAATGGAGTTTGCATTTCTGGAACTTGGATGTGTTTTGCTGGTGTGGGAGAAGTCTGAGATTGTTCTGGTGCTTTGGAACTCTGTGGTTTTTCTGCCATGACCAAGGTTTCAATGACCTGAACTACAGGTTCTTTCCCTTTACCCTTGGGTTCTGCTGCTACTGAAGGATTGTCTTCCTGTAATGCTTGCTGTAAGGTGGCTGCTGAAGATGTGCCAATGTAGGGTACCTGCATTTGACCACACGTTTCTAGGTCAAAGTTCTTCTCAACATCTTTCATAATTTTGTTCATTTTCTCATTTTCACTTTCCTCCTCAACAAGTGTTCCTTTAACCCATTCATCTTGATTTGCATACTGTTCTAAATCAGGAATCTTGTGGTGTACATAAGGAGATGACTTATTCTTTAATCTTTTTTCACAAATGAAACCAAAGGGGTCACAAGGGACCCAACGGAAAGATGTCTGGAACTTTTTCTCTAATAGATTTTCTGCTTCTCTCTCAGCTTCCCTAGAATTACAGATGAAAGGACCTAATTGGCTTTTGATCCTTAACTGAGCTTTCTTTTTTACATTGCAAAAATGAATCACATCAGAATTGTTCATTTCCCTGTAGTATTCCAAGGCAAAAATCCTCATTGGTACATATCTGGGTAACTTGAATGGATGTAATTCACATCCATAAATCCTTATGACTGTATGGTTTTGATACAAGTACCAATCCCCAACTTTATAACTCTTTGACAGTTGCAAGGTCTTTCTAATTTCAGTACTGAGTCTTGGGGGAGAAATTCCTGTTAACAAAGTTGTTGCAGGATATACAAACTGATCAATGAATTCTGAATAGGAGTAGGGAGAATCAGAGGAAAAATGAATGATGGGGGACCAAAATATGACTGACCTGGGATTTCCCTTGGAATCAAGTTTTTGAACAGGGAAAGGGAACCTTTCTGACTGATAATAGATCATGAGATGATAGATAAATGAGGAGTACTTAAAATTTTTTTCAGTATCTAGCTTTAAGAATTGATCATGGATCTTGTTGGCTATGAAGGAAGCATAATCATATTTAATCTCAGGAGGCTGCCCAGGAGTAAAAATGGATAGCAAAGCCAAAGTTATCTCATCCACATATTCACTGGTGTTGAATCCTAAGACAAAAGATATTATATTTACAATAAGCCTTCCTAGTGTATTGAAATAGCAAAAACCATAGGGGGGAGACCCTTTTGGCTGATGCTCAGGTAACATGAAATACTGACACATGGATTTTAACCTTTCAGGGGTTAATTGTCTGGTTTTCTCAATCAATCCTTCCATGGATTATGGTGCTAATTCTTGATCTGGCTCAAATTGTAACATGGCATTGATAGTCTGAGGTGTGATAGGAAACAAAACACTTTGATCAGGAGCTAATACAACTCTCTGTGCGGGATCATAGTTTGCATGACAGTAATGAATGATTTCAGGGAAAATGAGGACTGAAGGAATAAGGTACCTTGGGAGATTGGATTCCCACAACCCTATAAGATCTTGCCCCTTTGAGTATTTGTCTCTGCAACGACAGAGCTCCCGCTGCGATTTTCAAATTTCCACTGCAATTGACCAATTTACTCCAAGATTCCGCTTCGCCCGTGTTGAAGAACAGTCCCGCCATTGCCTGTTACCTGTTAAAGAACCAGTTTCCGTCTAAAAGCAGGTATTTATCCTTTACGCCCCGACTGCAAGTAAAACTCTGTTTCCTTTGTTTTTTTTTCGCTGAAAAAGTGGTTAAAAATCATCACTGATTCCTCCCTGGAGATTTTAAACCTGTGAAATTGCTTCCCGAACCTGCAAATTGTTCCAATTCCCTCCATTTCAGAAATCCCGTCCGGTCTGTAAGCAAAAACAAAAACCTCCATTTTGAATCCACAAGAACCAAAATGGAGGTCCCGGCAGCTCTGAATATCGCCCCATTGAATGCTCCTCACCGTGAATTGGACTATTTACCTCTGATAGATGAAGATTTCCAAATTAAAGACCTGCATTTTGATGAAAATCCCCGATTGAGCTTCTGTCGCTGCAGAGACGAATACTCAAAGGGGCAAGATCTTATAGGGTTGTGGGAATCCAATCTCCCAAGGTATCTTATTCCTTCAGTCCTCATTTTCCCCGAAATCATTCATTACTGTCATGCAAACTATGATCCCGCACAGAGACCTGTATTAGCTCCTGATCAAAGTGTTTTGTTTCCCATCACACCTCAGGCTATCAATGCCATGTTACACTTTGAGCCAGATCAAGAATTAGCACCATTATCCATGGAAGGATTGATTGAGAAAACCAGACAATTAACCCCAGAAAAGTTAAAATCCATGTGTCAGTATTTCATGTTACCTGAGCATCAGCCAAAAGGGTCTCCCCCCTATGGTTTTTACTATTTCAATACATTGGGAAGGCTCATTGTAAATATAATATCTTTTGTCTTAGGATTCAACACTAGTGAATATGTGGATGAGATAACTTTGGCTTTGCTATCCATTTTTACTCCTGGGCAGCCTCCTGAGATTAAATATGATTATGCTTCCTTCATAGCCAGCAAGATCCATGATCAATTCTTAAGGCTAGATACTGAAAAAGTTTTTAAGTACTCCTCAGTTATGTATCATCTCATGATCTATTATCAGTCAGACAGGTTCCCTTTCCCCGTTCAAAAACTTGATGCTAAGGGAAATCCCAGGTCTGTCATTTTTTGGTCCCCAATCATTCATTTTTCCTCTGATTCTCCCTACTCCTATTCAGAATTCATTGATCAGTTTGTACATCCTGCAACAACTTTATTAACAGGAATTTCTCCCCCAAGACTCAGTACTGAAATTAGAAAGATCTTGCAACTGTCAAAGAGTTATAAAGTTGGGGATTGGTACTTGTATCAAAACCATACAGTGATAAGGATTTATGGATGTGAATTACATCCATTCAAGTTACCCAGATATGTACCAATGAGGATTTTTGCCTTGGAATACTTCAGGCAAATGAACAATTCCGATGTGATCCATTTTTGTAATGTAAAAAAGAAAGCTCAGTTAAGGATCAAAAGCCAATTAGGTCCTTTCATCTGCAATTCTAGGGAGGCTGAGAGAGAAGCAGAAAATCTATTACAGAGAAAGTTCCAAACATCTTTCCGTTGGGTTCCTTATGATCCCTTTGGTTTTATTTGTGAAAAAAGATTAAAGAATAAATCATCTCCTTATATACACCACAAGATTCCTGATCTAGAACAGTATGCAAATCAAGATGAATGGGTTGAAGGAACACTTGTTGAGGAAGAAAGTGAAGCTGACAAAATGAATAAAATTATGAAAGATGTTGAGAAGAACTTTGACCTAGAAACGTGTGATCAAATGCAGGTACCCTACATTGGCACATCTTCAGCAGCCACTCTACAGCAAGCATTACAGGAAAACAGTCCATCAGTAGCAGCAGAACCCAAGGGTAAAGGAAAAGAACCTGTAGTTCAGGTCATTGAAACTTTTGTCATGGCGGAAAAACCACAGACTTCCAAAGCACCAGAACGATCACAGGTTTCTCCCACACCAGCAAAACACATCCAAGTTCCAGAGTTGCAAACTCCATTAAATGTGGAAATAGGGAAGAAGAGGCAGGCTCCAGATACCACACCTCCAAAAGGGGCCTCACAGGTACATCAAAATAAAAAACACAAATCAGATCCACCTCCAGATGTAGAAATTATAGATGAAGTATTTGATGATGGAAGGGAAGATAGTCAGCAAACTGGCACAGCAAGTGAAACAAACATAAGCCAGAAAGGGATACAAAAGCAATTAAGCACTGAGGTATCCTCTTTCAGACCACCAAAGACAGACACTGGAGATATCAAAAGAACCTTCATTAATATTAAAACAAAGAATGATCCATTGAAAATGAAGGTATATGATCAGTATATGAAGATGGCTCCTCATAATCAAGAAAGACTGATGTCAGCATTTGATCTTTCACAAGGTAAAATGCTAATGAGCCACTTCAAAGCAAAGGTGCCAAAGCCAACTTCAGCAGCAGATTACATCAGATCAAATTTTGAAATTTTAGCAAAGGATATCCATCCCCTGGATCAGATAGAGCTTCATAGACAAACAGGGGAAATGGTTTATTCTACTCTCACCAACAAAGCCATGGCAGCTTTAACACTGCAAGATTCCTTGAATAACACTACTGCACAATTGAAGATTGAGAAGGCCTCCTCATAGGCCAAGGATAATAGAATAAAGTCTCTAGAAGAGATAATCATTGGTTTGGGTCACAATCCCAAAGACATTAAAGGTATTGAGGCATTGGTAAAAAAGAAAGAGGATGATATAGCTGCACTCAGAAAACAGCTAAAACTACCAGCCTCGAGGCACCCTCAGACACAGGAAGTTATAAAAGGAAATTCACAAGAAGAAATGATGGAGTTGCTCTTGAATATGACAGAGCGACTAAATGAAACAGAGAAGGAGTTGGAAAAAGCATTGCAGGAGCAAGAAATTATCAAGCAGACTTCAACAACAGGTACTACAACCACAGGGCAGCAGGAACAACCAGCTCAGGTGAATACTTCTGGCTTGAGTTCTGAGGACTTAATAAAACAAATGGAAAGTTTGCAGCTAAAGGTCACAGAGCTCCAACAAACAAAATTGCAATTGGCAAAAGTGGAGGAAAAATATGACACCTCTAAAAAGACAGCTGCTGACAACATCAGGGAGATAAAAAGATTGGAAAAATTGGTTGAGGCTTTGGAAAATGATCTTTCATTGGAGAAGCCTCTAAATGAAATAAATGATATTCTTTGGGACAACATCATTGAATTAATAAGGGGTATTTGGCCCTCTATTCAGGCTATTTTTGAGCAAAATGAGTTAGTTAAGGTAGCCCAAGAAGAAATAAATAGAACCAGACATGAATTAAGAGGCAGGCCTGAGCAGGCCCAGCAGCTCATTCAATTTTTGAATTCCAGAACAAAACAACAGCTTGCATTGTTAGGAATTGATGACAGGACAGGTGCAGTTTTGGAAGCAAAAAGAGTTTTCACCAAGAGGACTTTCATGCAAAATTTAGAAAGGAAATGCACAGACATTTTGGTTGATATCAACATCTTCAGAGAGAAATTTCAAGCTTTGCTGGATAGTGGGTTACCAAGTCCCATGCTTACAGAAGATCAAATAGTAGACTTGGAAACCTATGAGAAGAGAATAAAGGCTCATGCTAAAAATACAGCTGCTTGTTCTACTAGTTCGTCAGAACCTGCATTACCAACTGGGAAAAGTATCTATGATAAAGTGAGAAATTTATTTCATCTGGAGCATGAAATAAAGTATCTATTTCCGAATGAGCCCACTTTTTATAAACTTACTGAAGCAGATGAAACTTTAAGAAAGCTCAGAAGAACTATGATACCAGATGATCAATGGTGGAAGGAAATGTTGGAAATTCTATAAAAGTTGTTTTCAGGATGAAAATTTATCTTTACTATCAAGTAAATGGTAAAAATAGGAAAACATATGAAAGAGTATCAGGTGAAAAGGTTAAAGAGTATTCGTGGGAATAAAGAGTGTCCAACAAGCCAAAGAAATATTGCAAGGGACGGCACAGAGCCCTATTTCAGCATTTACCTCCAGCACATCCACGAAGAAAGGAACAGCACATCGGCAGTTGCCCATTAGTCTATCCACGAGACCATTTGTCTCTTGTTTGTTTGTAAATTATGCTTTAAGTCAGCCTAGATTATTGGCTAAGATAGTGTAATATTGTTTAAGATTATTTTGTGTATAAATAAACCCTCAAAGAGAGTGTTGAGGGTGGATTCTATTACTCTGTTGTAACATTGAGATTTTCGGAATAAAAGCATTTTGGAGAAATTTATTCGTGGCTTATTGGATGACGATTTAAAGCACTAGACTTGTTGTAGGATTCATGTGTTGGACTACAGTTCAATAAGTCTTTCTACCCTTTGTCTGAAGTTTTATATTAGTTTATAATATCATTATGTCCATTTCTGAATAATTTACATAAAGGAT
Organism: Pinus albicaulis; assembly: GCA_034641835.2. NCBI lineage: Eukaryota > Viridiplantae > Streptophyta > Pinopsida > Pinales > Pinaceae > Pinus > Pinus albicaulis. The sequence continues at coordinate 562,410,249 of CM076573.1, read as the reverse complement.
TGAATCAGAATTTACTTAATTGTACTCTGATTTCAGATGTGATTGTTCTTAATGTTTTCCTCTAAATTAGTTATAAGCATGAATTCTTAAATTCTCTTGCTTTTCTAATTTAAACATTGTTGATTACTATAATAAAGAATTCTTCATTTCTCTTTGTTTGTAGTCATCTCATTTCTTTCTTTTGAACATGGTGAAAGATTCTTAGCTACCTTTCATCCCTTCAAGATCATCCCATCCACTTTAAATTTTAAGGATTGTTCTCTGTCTAGCTATCTTGCCCTGTAATACCATCTTGTGTTTAGAATAGAAATCCAGTAAAGCCATCCTTTGACTCCATAGCCCAATGGACTGAAAGCTCTCAACCTTGCCCTTAGTTTGTGGATTCCACCATTTTTCCAAAACAAACTTTGAATTTATAACTAGCCTAAGACCTTCCAAAAACAAAGATAAATCATAAAGAGAGAGCCCTCTCTGGATGCAGATTGGCTAGATTCTGCATCTAAAAGATTGGTTTGTGGTTACCTCGGATATACTTTCCTCTTACACAACTTCTAGGAAAACCTGAGTGATAACAATATACACAACGTGCTAGGGCATGAGCATATTTACCATTCAAGAGTTTTCAAACTTCTCATAAAACTGCCCCTATACTTTCAAAACCTTTAAGGAATTAATTTGCATGTGAATGTAGGGTTTATACATTCTTCTCCAAACATGGCCTCTTTCCCAACATCAAAAACATCACAACATTGTTAAAAATCTACTGAGCAATGATAAAAACTTGTTTGCAAGTTGTTGGAGTCGACTTGAATCAAAACTGGGCGCAAAACACAATTTTCTGGGCTTTGTTGTTTAAGTGGGTCGCACCCCCCAAGTGGGTCTCACCCGTTCAATTTTACACTGGCTGAAACACTCAAGTGGGTCGCACCCCTCAAGTGGGTCGCATGCACTTTATCACATAGTGCATTTTGCAGGAAGCTTTTGGAGGCCTTCCCGGTGTCCAAATCAGGCGTGTGATAGGTCGTTGGAAATCTCTTGGAGTCTACTTTTCAACACAAGTAGAATTATGCAATTTGGATATGATTTACCCTGTAAAAAATCAAATCTCCCAACACTAGTCAAAATGAGCAGAATGAGGCTGCCTCAAGGCAGAGCGCTGTTGCAGTCAACTTTTGAAGGTCTTCCTCAACTCCAAATTGAGCTCATGATAGCTCATTGGAAAGACCGTTGTGTCTAGTTATCATTTGACTCATCAAGCAAGTCATTTGGCCAAACATTCCAAGAGAAAACTTGATTTTCCCAAGGTCACTTCAGAGGTGCATTCAATTCTCCTGAGGCAACGGTATTTTTGATATTTCTCTAAAACCATGACACCTGTGTAAAAAGTGAAGGAGGTTTTTCTTCCTTGGCATGTTGTGGACAAAAACCTCTCTCAGTTTTCCCAAATTCATCTTTGATTTCTCTGAAACATCTTTTGAGTGAAACTTATCCCGATGTGTGAAACAAGGGATTTTGTCGAAATGAAGCGAAATGAAAGGGATAAGGGGCTTCTAAATTCTTGGGGAAATTTTGGACAGTAGGGAGGGATGTTAGGAAGTAGGGGAAAGTGGAATCTCAGAGATTGAGTGAGGGGAAGGGGTCCAAAAGGGCAAAACACAGGCCTAGCCTAGAAAATTGCCAAGTTGTGGCAAGAAACTAGGGTTTTTGGAAAAATGAGGAATTTGGGGGATCTCAGTGATGGGAAGTGTTTAATAAGGTGAATTAAGTATAGGGTAAGGTGTGTGAACATCAGGATACAAGTTTTTTCGATGATTTGACCATTCAAGAGAAATTACCTCCAAAACCCTAGGAGAGGGAAATGGACCTTACCTAGGCACAACTGAAGCATGAACGAGGTGTAAAATGACTCTTTGGAACCTGACATGATGATGAAAACCCTCTGAACGATGGTACACTCAGCTGAATGGTGACATGGACTGACATTTGGACAACTTTGAAAAGAGTGGAAACAAACCCTAGACCTAATGCCTAGTGACCAAATTTTGCTTGAAGACTCATTGAAATGACAAAATTTGACATTGACACTTTAAAATCACTTTGAAAGAGCATGTTTGATCACTGGAGGAAGGCTGCAAAGGCTGACACTAACAGGGCTCCTTTTTATTTACTCTACCTATCTATTTATCTGTCAAGATTAAACAATTTGGTCAGATTTTATTCTCTATCTCTAAAACATGAAATTGAAAAACGAACTAGCCAAGTTTAAACTGTTTGACTGTCGATAAATTGTGGCATAAAAATACAAGTTGCACACAATTGCTTATTACAGAAAATGAAATAGTAATGGCATTTAGACTTGCACACTTTCCTGGTCTATTTTTGTTTGGGATTCATTTCTTTCACTTTTTTGACCATTTTATTTCTTTTTACCCTTTGATTTTTCTTTTAGAGTATACCCTCTTTTTACATTTTTAATTTTTTTTATTTTTTGATTTTTTTTTGAAAATATGGAAAATATTTGCAACAAGGAAAGGTATGAACATATTACATAGTTCATCAAGTTAATCATGAAAAATTACACCTATTGGTATAGGAGGCTAACACTGGCTCCACTTGGAGATGGTTTTTCCCGGTGAAAAGTCAAGAACAGCAGATCAGTTGGCTTCAGGATGATTTTGAGTGAACAATGCAATCTTCTTCTATTCGCTGCTTTATTGTATGTATGACAGTGAAACTTCTGAAGCTTAGGGCCTTCTCTTCGGGCTTCAACTCCAATAAGTCACTATCCACTCCAAACTGATGCATTACAAAGGATATAATATGTACATGTTAAAAAAAATCAGAACACCCTAGTAAATAGGATCAAAGTAGTGCCTTAACATTCGACTATTGACTGGTCCTTCCTCAGCTGTTGTACCATCCAAATTCTTCAAGAAATAAGTGTTGTTTCTTTGTAAAGCAAGAATAATATATGGACCTCTCCATAGGAAATCAAACTTTCCATGTTTTCCCTTATCCTCTCTTCTAAAATCCCACCATAAGACTTTGTTTCCTAATTGAAAATCTTCTGCTTTAGTCCTTTTATCAAACATCTTCTTAAGTTTTTCATGTAATACTTGGGGTCTTTGATAAACTTCTTCTCTGGTCTGTTGCAAGTTAATAGTCTGGTTTATCCTTCTTTGAATGTCATTGGGTTCAACCTGAGCTTCCTGAAGTAACTTCATCACAGGCACTCCTAAAGATGAAGGAAAAACAACTTCCATACCATAAACTAATTCATAAGGACTGGTTCCAATAGATTTTTTGGTAGTGAGCCTGTCTGCCCATAATGCATTGGTAAGTTTCTTATGCCAATTCTTTTTATTTTCTTCCAATAACTTTTTGATAATATTAATAAGGCTCTTATTGGAGAATTCAGCTAGTCCATTACCCTGAGGGTAATAGGCTGTAGAATGACCTAAAGTGATATGATATTTGTTGCAAAAACTTATCATTTTCTTAGATTTGAAAGCAGCAGCATTATCAGTTATAATTTTCTCAGGACAACCAAATCTTGACAGTATGTCGTTTTCTAAAAATCCTATAATCACAGTATCATTAACTTGTCTGAAAGGAATGGCTTCAATCCATTTAGTAAAATAATCTGTGGCGGTGAGGATCCATCTATGTTGTCCAGAAGAAGGAGAATGGATTTCTCCAATGAGATCCAGGCCCCATTGTTGGAAAGGTCCAGGCCCCATTGTTGAAAAGGTCTTTATTCACAAATAAAGATGTTTTGGAAAGGTCTTTATTCCACGCGTCATTCGTTCTATGGAATCGCTGCCCATCCGCTTAATACAGCCTTCCCTCAAAAGCGGTGCGGAATAAACCGCTTACCACCTCTCCCTCTCGTGACTCATCTGTCGTACATACTGACGTCATTTATTAAAACCCGCCATGTTTTTGACTTTGTAAATAAAATACATTGTGTCTGTGTTTTTTTCATTGTTCCATGTGCAAAACAGTCTCCCATGCAAAATTCAAAAATCAACCATTGTAGACTGTCGCCTGTTGATTTGCTGAACAAAATTAAAGCCGAATACTCCAGAATTCATTTGTCATAAGTCAGTACCTGTACAAACACTGTCGTTTTCCCATAAACAGGGATTTACTCCGATTTCTTGCTAAACTCTGTTGAAAAAGTCTTCGTTCGAAAAGAACTTCTATTTGATCTGTTTCAGTTCCCAGGACTGCAATTATATTCTCAAAACTGGTAATCGTGCCCCATTGTCATAAAAACCCCGAATTTCCATTTCTGAATCCACAAGAACCAAAAATGGAAGTTCCTGTGGCTTTAAATGTCACCCCATTGAACACCCCTCATAGAGAATTGGATTATTTACCATTAGTGGACAAAGATTTCCAAATTAAAAACTTGGTTTTCAGTGAAAGTCCCCTTCGAATTTATTGTCGCTGCAGAGACAATTATTTGAATGGCTTGGATATTATTGGGTTATGGGAATCTAATTTTCCCAGATACCTTCTTCCCTCCGTCCATATTTTCCCTGAGATAATCCATTATTTTCAAAGAGCAGTTTTATCCCCGAGTCAAAATGTCCTTTTTCCCATTACTGCTCAGTCTATCAATGAGATGCTCCATTTTGAACCTGGTCAAGACCTCACACCTCTGTCCATGGGAGAATTACTTGATAAATCTACTACATTATCCCGAGACGAGTTAACTCGCATTTGCCAAACCTTCATGTTGCCAGACCATCAGCCTACAGGTCCTCCCCCTTATGGTTGCACTTTTTTCACCTTTTTTCACCTAAGAGGGTAGAATTATTTTGAATATGATATCCTTCATAATGGGCTTTAATACTAGTGAATATGTTGACGAAATAACCCTAGTATTATTGTCTATTTTTACCCCTGGACAGCCTCCTGCTGTCAAATATGACTTTGCTTCCTACATTGCAGAGAAAATCCATGATCAATTCATGAGATTAGAAAATGAGAAAGTGTTCAAGTATTCTTCTGTCATTTACCATCTCATACTCTATTATCAATCAAAAAAATTTCCTTTCCATGTTCAAAAGCTTGATACCAAAGGAAATCCCAGGTCTGTGATATTTTGGTCTGCCATCACCCATAATTCATCTGTTTCCCCTTACTCCTATAATGAGTTCATTGATCTTTTTATACACCCTGCAACCACTTTGTTGATAGGAGTTTCTCCTCCAAGACTCAGCAATGAAATCAAGAAAACTCTACACCTTTCAAAGCAATACAAAGTTGGTGATTGGTACTTGTACCAAAACCGCATAGAAGTCAGAATATATGGATGTGAATTATGTCCATTCAAATTGCCAAAATATGTTCCTATAAGACTTTTTGCATTAGAGTATTTCAGGCAGATGAATAACTCTGATATAATTCATTTTTGTAATGCAAAGAAGAAAGATCAACTCCGAATCAAAAGTCAATTAGGTCCCTTTATATGTAATTCTAGGGATGTTGGGCAAGAAGCTGAGAAGATACTAGAAGACTGTTTCAGATTACAAAAAAGTTTCTATTAGGTACCTTATGACCCATTCAACGTCATTTGTGATAAAAGAATGAAAAATAAATCGGCACCATACATGCATTATAGAATCCCAGAAATTGAACAGTGTGCTAATAAGGATGACTAAATGGAGGGAACATTAGTTGAACAGGATAGTGAGCAAATAAATGTGGACAATGTAATGAAATATCTTGGAAAAATGTTTGATCTAGAATCTTTTGGTCAGGTACAGGTATCGGATATTGGTCCTTCTTCAGTAGGGAACCCTCAACATAATTTACAAGAAAGCATTGCAGTGGAATCCAAAGGAAAAGAGAAAGAGGTTGATTTCTAGGTTACTGAGACATTCATTATGACAGAACAAACTCAAGCATATAAGGCACAAGGGCAAATACAGGGTCTTCCTCAAACCAATCCAATAGAAATGCCGAATTTGCAAACTCCACTGAATATAGAAAAGGGCAAGAAAAGAGAGGCTAAAGGTACTACTCCTCTCAGTGGATATTCACAACAGCCTCAGACTAAAATACAAAAAGTGAATCCTCCACCAGAAGTAGAATCTATTGATGAAATCCTTGATAGCCAAGGGAGGGAGGATAGTCACCAAACTGGTTCAGTTAGTGGAACATATACTGGTCTTAAAGGAAAAGAAGTACAAATACAGCTAAGCACTGAAGTGTCTTCATTCAAACAGCCAATGAAAGATGCAGGAGATGTAAAGAAAACATTCATCAGTATATAAAAGCAATAAATGATCCACTGAGGATACAGGTGTATAATCAATATCTGAAAATGGCTCCAAAAAATCAAGAAAGGTTGATGTCAGCGTTTGACATTCAACAGAGCAAAATGTTAATGAGCCATTTTAAACCTAAGGAGCAACAACCACAGACAGCTGCTGATTACATTAGGACTAATTTTGAAGTTCTAGCAAAAGATATTCATCCTTTAGATCAAATTGAATTGCACAAGCAGACTGGAGAAATGATCTATTCTACACTAACTGACAAAGCAATGACAGCTCATAAACTGCAAGATTCTTTAGAAAACAAAAATGCACAACTACAGGTTGAAAGAGCCTCATCTCAAGCCAAAGACAACAGGATAAAAACATTGGAGGAAATAATAATTGGATTAGGTCACAATCCAAAGGATGTCAAGAGCATTGAAGCATTGATTAAAAAGAAAGATGATGATATTGTCGCATTGAGAAAACAATTGAAATTACCAGCTTCAAGGCATCCTCAAACTGAAGAAGTAATGAAGAAGAATTCTGAGGAAGAAATGATGGAGTTGCTCTTGAAAATAAATGAGCAACTGACTGAAACAGAAAAAGAGCTTGAGCAAGCATTGAAAGACAAACAATCTGCTCTCTCAGCGTCTACAACAGAGGCAATTGCAGGAACAGGTGCATCTCCAACAGTTCAGCCAGCAGAGTCAGCATAGGTAAATACTTCAAATTTGAGTACAGAAGAACTAATAAAATCAATGAATGACTTGAAACTTCAAGTAACAGAACTTCAGCACACAAAATTGCAGCTTATTAATCTAGAACAGAAATATGATCTCTCCAAAATGAGTGTTGTTGATAAGACAAGAGAGATCAAAAAACTGGAAAAATTAGTTAAAGAATTGGAAAAAGATCTCACATTGGAGAAACCTTTAAGAGAAATAAGTGAAATTCTTTGGGATGATATTATTCAGTGAAAAAAAGATATCTGGTCTTCAATCCAAATAATATACGAGCAGAATGATTTGGTCAAAGTAGCTCTGGATGAAGCTGAAAATACACGAGCAGAATTAGGAAATAGCCCTGAGGAAGCCAATCAGCTTATACAATTTCGAAACACCAAAACCAGACAGCAACTTGCAGAACTTGGGATTGATGACAGAACTGCAACAATCTTAGAGATAAAAAGAGTTTTTACTAAAAGAACTCTTATGCAAAATTTAGAACGAAGGTGCTTTGACATGCAAAGTGAAATCATTGCTTTCAAAGAAAGGTTTGATTTCTTATTGAATAAAGGGTTGCCCAGCCCTATGGTTTCAAAAGATAAAATAATGGACTTGAAAACTTATGTTAAGAAATTGCACATACATGCTCACAATCTAGCCAGTTCCTCTACCATTTCATCAGAAGAAACATTACCTACAGGAAGGAATCTTCATGACAGATTAGAGAATTTGTTTTATCTTGAGCATGAAGTGAAACATTTTTTCCCAAATCAGCGTAATTTCTTCAGATACACTGAGGCTGATGAAACATTAAGGAAGCTTCAACGGACCAGAATAGCAGAAGATAAATGGTGGGAAGATTTGTTGGAACTTTTATAAAATTTATCCTTGTATGGAATTTTGCCTATTTTACTGCAGTATAAATGATAAATAGATGAACAAAGGTCAAAGAGTATCATTTCAACAATTAAAGTGTATCAGTAGAAACAAAGAGTATCAATTAAGCAAGGTAGTCAGAAAAGAATTACTGAAGAAGACAGCAACAAGCTAAAATGTAGAACCTGCCTCCAGCACATTCTAAAAAGAAAGAGATGACACAACATCCGCTGATTTTATCTTATCTACGAGACCATCTGTCTCTATTTTTATTGTAACTTATTCATTAGTCACCCTAGATTATATCCTAGGCTGTTATGAGATATTTTTAATCATTTTTTGTATAAATAAGTCCTCAATTAGAGTATCGAGGGTGGATTCATATACTTTGCTGTAACATTGATTTTTTTGGAATAAAGTGTTGTTGGAGAAATTTTTCGTAGCTTGCTAGATGATGAATTGATATTGAAGACTTTTTACAGGATTCATGTGTCAAACTACAGATCAATAAGTCATTTCTATCCTATGTTTTAAGTTTTATATATGTTTAATATATCACTGTGTTTCATTTCTGAATAATTAACAAAAAGGATTAAATCAGAAATTGCTTAAGTGTACTCTGATTTCAATTGTTATTATTCTTAATGTTTTCTTCTAAACTTGTTATAAACAATGAATTCTTAATTGCTCTTGTTTCTCTGGTTTAAACATTTGATTACTTAGTAAAGAATTCTTAATTGCTCTTTATTGGTAATCACTCACTTTCTTTCTCATGGATATGTTGAAAGATTCTTAATTTTCTTTCATCCATTCTAAATTCATTTCATTCATTTAAGTTCTATAATTGTTTCTTCGGTTTGACTATCTTGCCCTGTAAAGCCATCTTTCGTTGATAAACTTAATCCAGTAAAGCCAATTTTTGACTCCATAGCCCAATGGTCTGAAATTATTTAATCTTGCCCTCAGTTACCGAATTCCACCACCCAAATTCAAACAAAACCCCTGGACTTTATAACTAGCCTAATATATTTTAAAAACAAAGCAAAATTTTATAGAGAGAGCCCTCTCTGGATACAGATTGGCTAGATTATGTATCTAAAAGATTGGTTTGTGGTTACCTCGGACCTCTTTCCTTTACCAACAACTTCAAGGAAAATCTGAGTGATAACATAGTGGCGACCATACTGGGGAACTAAATCATTTTATTGTTATTACTGTTTATTTTATAAACTATAGACGGACTCTGAAGATCAGCCAGGTAGCCTTTGAACTGCTTTTGCTCTGCAATTTCATAATAAATAAAGGCTGCTTCAGTCCATCTCCGATTTAATTTATGAATTGGACCTTGATTTCAAACATTCAATCAGTTTCTCTAGTTCAATAAATCTTTGAGAAAATTTTAATCAAAATCTTTTATTTCTTGAAGAATTTGTCGAAGTTGTTCTTTCATTTCATTTAAAATAAAAAAAACTAAAAAGTATAATCATCTAGGAAAACTGGCTTCAAAAAGGACTCATTACACCAGGGCAAATCCTGATCCAAACCCACCACTAGTATTTGAAAATCCGAATCTGATTCCCAGGATTCTTAGAAGACAAGATAGTCAAGAAAGCTCTGGAAGTTCTCGACCTTTTTATAGATCAACATCCTGTCCTGTAAAGTGGATTCATATACTTCGCTGTAACATTGATTTTTTGGGAATAAAGTGTTATTGGAGAAATTTTTCGTAGCGTGTTGGATGATGAATTGATACTGAAGACTTTTTACAGGATTCATGTGTCAAACTACAGATCAATAAGTCATTTCTATCCTGTGTTTTAAGTTTTATATATGTTTAATATATCACTGTGTTTCATTTCTGAGTAATTAACAAAAAGGATTAAATCAGAAATTGCTTAAGTGTACTCTGATTTCAATTGTTATTATTCTAAATGTTTTCTTCTAAACTTGTTATAAACAATGAATTCTTAATTGCTCTTGTTTCTCTGGTTTAAACATTTGATTACTTAGTAAAGAATTCTTAATTTCTCTTTATTGGTAATCACTCACTTTCTTTCTCATGGATATGTTGAAAGATTCGTAATTGTCTTTCATCCATTCTAAACTCATTTCGTTCATTTAAGTTCTATAATTGTTTTTTTGGTTTGACTATCTTGCCTTGTAAAGCCATCTTTCGTTGATAAACTTAATCTAGTAAAGCCAATTTTTTGACTCCATAGCCCAATGGCCTGAAATTATTTAATCTTGCTTTCAGTTACAGAATTCCACTACCCAAATTCAAACAAAACCCCTGGACTTTATAACTAGCCTAATATATTTTAAAAACAAAGCTAAATTTTATAGAGAGAGCCCTCTCTGAATACAGATTGGCTAGATTCTGTATCTAAAAGATTGGTTTGTGGTTACCTCGGACCCCTTTCCTTTTCCAACAACTTCAAGGAAAATATGAGTGATAACATAAGACAACAGACTCGGCTTCCTACGGATAAAGGATAGCTACCTAGTGGGGTCTCCCTTTATATACGCGACAGTACGGGGAGCACAAGTCCGTACTAGCGCTGTCTAAAGCCAAATGGCGAATGATAGCGACTAGATTTAACGACGTCGGAACACGTCACTAGCCTAGACCTCTAGATATTTCGTTAATGTTTCAATGTTGCCTCATGCTAAATTGAATAAATTTTAGAGTTGATCTTCAAATTATATGTCAATTTCAGGCCCTATCGAATGTTGTATCTCAAAAATCCTCTAAACTACATGCCACTATATATCACTTCGTTCGATGAAGAGCTAACTATGAGAAGATTGAGAGCTTTTCACATAACAAAAAAATGATCACAAAACATCCACTCCTGTCTCTAATGCACGCTAATGAAACTAAAAACTTTTCTCTTAGTGTTATATAACACTAATAATGCGGAAAAGCTTTCAATTTTCACTAAACTAATCAAAAGCAAAGAGATTTGTTTTTGTATTTTTCAATGTTTTAGAGCAAATGCACCAAACGAAATAAAAAACTAATGACGAAACCAATTCGAGAAAAGACAGTGAGAGTCGAAACAAGCAAGTCCACTCAATGCAAACACACACAATCAAAACTCAAACTGATTGTGTAATCCCTCAAATCGAAGAAGAATCTCAAAAGACTCATACAAACCGTGTAATCTAGGCTCGAAATGAGATAGAGAGAAACTTGAATGAAAAAGAGAGCAGTCAATCAACTAACTCAATGATAAAATGGAATCCAACAAAACGAATGCGAAGAAGTGAAAACGAAGTTGACTGGGAAAGCAAGGACCACAAACTCCCACGGGAGGCTTAGCACACTATAGCACTAGAAACCCTAGGGCTGGAATGCAACGCTAATGGTAAAGGGCAAACAACTGAAGAATAAGGGTCAAACACAGTCAACAAGGACTTCAATGCACTCAATCAGTCGGAAAAATGACACCAGGACCAGAAATCAAACTCAGAGGGCTCAAAAACAAGAAAACCCTAACACCAAACAGGGTTGGCACGACTGTTTCGTTATATCTTGCGCCAAAACAGCGTTGGCGCGGGGACCTAACTAGCAACAAATGCCAGTTGGCGCGACTGCCAAGCTATAAACTACACAAATCGAGTTTACTATGGAAAGAAATGAAAAAAGAGCAAACAAAGAGTAGATCAGGCCTTGTGGACGCTGAACAAGGGTTTTACACCGAAAGAAGGCAAACCAGAAGAGAAAATAAATCAATCAAAAGCCAAAAGCAACCAAAAGAGACAAGACTAACTCCAAGGCATCCCCAGCGGAGTCGCCAGTTGGTTGGAGAGGTAAATCCCCTCTGCGGACAGAGGCGATCCCTACTAGCCCAGATCGAGTCTAGCAACAATCAGGTCACGCAGTGATGCAGGTTCCTAGTTACAAAATGACAAAAATCATAATGAATTGCCTACCTCAGGTCCTACGCATTAGTCGTTGAAGAAAGGATGACGCTTCCCATCCCTCGCTTGGCAGATCACGATTCTTCCGCTCGACACGTCTAAACACCTGCACACATGCAAAGGATACAACAATACACAACGTAAAATCTAAAGCCTGTAACCATACATCAGTTAGAGAGGATATAATTCATTGCATAAAAGAAATAAACACATGAATAAAACCATAATCAAAGTCGCTTATCATTAAAATAACAAGGGTAAGATACAACCCAAAGCTCTGCCGCTTGATCTTCCTTTGGCGGGGCTGACAGCGGAGCACGTCTCAACGAAGCTTGTAGGAAACGAGACAAAGCTCTCTCTCTTCGGCTTGGCTCTCAAAAGTTGTCTGGCTATAGTCTCCTTGCTACAAGTTCAGCTCTAACTTGCTAAGGGTGAAGGCAAGCTTTTATAGATGGAGGAAGAGGAGTTGGGATCCCTACAATCATGGGATTGGCCCTATCTCGAAGGAAGCTTCCATGATAGGTGTAAAACCACCTCCCATACATGGAAATTTGGAGCCAAACCTCCCAACTCATTTTAGTGACTCGTTCAGGATTTTGTTGGAATCAAACTTCCGCCATTTATTTTTTAAAAACATCCCTTATTAAGCTTGGCGTGAGTGAGACACTAGGACAAAGCGCCAATTGGCGCGCCCTCTATGGTGGATTTCCCCCATTGGTGCAAGGGCTAATCTGGCTAGTCACGCCAAGGCTAAAAGATCAGTTTTTAGGGTTTTTCAAAGGAAACTTTCTTCAGAGGATTGATTTTCATTGTTAAGGGGGATGCCATGAAAGTGGTTTCAGGTTACGTCACCACTCACAGGTCACAGGAAAGTCTCTCCAATGTGCAAGACGGGGGATTGCAAGGACGGTGACAAAATGCCGTGTAAAAATTAGTTACTAATAATTTATACATATTAATTATTAATATTATAATTTCTAATTTCTAATATTAATATTAATATTATGTTATATTTATGTGATTACTACCAACATCACATTAATGTATTTATAAATTCATAGGTTAATAAATGTATATTAATGATGGTGATAAAACCCTAGCGAAATATATTAATTCATAGATTATCACATTAACCCTATACATTTTTCAAAATCACCATTTTTTGGCTCTGGCAGAAAACCCTAGCGAATGACCTAAGCTCTTTGTCCCTCTGCGGCCCCTGTCTCTGGCTGCTACAGGCTCTACCCTTGTAGACCTGCCATAGAAATCCTGTTGATCTCTTCGACTGCTCCCTTCATGGAGCGGGATGGAGGCCCGCAGGCTCCATCCTTTTGAGATTAGGTTGTTGAGACCCCTCACTCGCCAAGAATTTCCTTCTTCATGCCCCTAACTAACTCGTCTACCTCCCCCCACTCCGATCAGGGGTTTTGCCCCATCTCCTCTCAGCAGGATCCTGGCAAAGATGCATCTCCTATTCAGCCAGACAACACTAACGTTGACTCCAAGGCAGCGAGTCAAGACTCTGAGCACGCAAAGCTACACAGCACACCCTCCGCAAGGATTGAATCAGAGGCAACAAGTAACACTCAGGAAAAGACCAAAAAGCAGAACGCATGCAACCACAAAACTGCAAATATCCCCCCTTCCCCCTAGAGAAAACCCTAGCGAAATATATTAATTCATAGGTTATCACATTTACCATATCCGATTTTCAAAATCACCATTGTTTGGCTCTGGCGGAAAACCCTAGCGAATGACCTAAGCTCTTTGTCCCTTTGAGGCCCCTGTCTCTAGCTATTGCAGGGTCTGCCCTTGCAGACCTGCCATAGAAGTCCTACTGACCTCTTCGATTTTTCCCTTCATGGAGCGGGATGGAGTCCCACAGGCTCCATCCTTCCGAGATCAGGTTGTCGGGACCTCTCACTCACTGCGAATTTCCTTCTTCACACACCTAACTAACTCCTCCACCTCCATTCGCTCCGATCAGTAGCTTCGCCCCATCTCCTCTCAGCAGGATCCTGACAAGCATGTATCTCCTATTCAGCGAGACAACACTGAGGCTAGCCCCAAAGCATCAAGTCAAGACTCCGAGCACACAAAGCAGCAAAGCACACCCTTCGCAGGGACTGAATCAGAGGCAACAAATAAAACTCAAGACAAGATCAAAAAGCAGAATGCATGCAACCCCAAAGCTGCGAAGATCCCCGAAACAATCATTCAAGAGCCTAATATCACAGTCTACAAAGAGTATATGCAGGAACATGCAATAATCTGCAAGTTCATGGGCGTCTGGCCTTCTGAGCGGGCCCTCGAGCGCTGGATCCAAAAAAAATGCAACCCTAAAGGTGGAATCGAACTACAGCTCAGATCCAAAGGCTTCTTCACCATTGTCTTCGCGCTCCTAGAAGACTGGGACAATATTTTCGACGGTAGGTCGTATTTTTTCAACTCCGGAGGACTCTACATTAGATACTAGAAGGAAAATTTCACACCAAAGAAAGAAGACTTTACGAGGGTTCCCGTCTGGATCAGATTGTATTATCTTCCTACGGACTACTTGGAGCCATCAGTCTTCAAAGCCATAGGGGATGAACTAGGAGAATATATAAAGATGTCTAAAGGAACAAAAAACGGTCATAACATATCCTATGCTTGTATTTGCACCTACATCAATGTCTCTGGAGCCCTCCCAGAAGCCATCAAACTGAACTTCAAAGATGACATATGGACCCCGACAGTGGATTATGAACGCATACCTTTCTGTTGCAGGAAATGTCATGAACACGGACATCTCTTCACAGACTGCCCACAAAACAAACCCCTCCCAAAAAAAGACCAGGCAAGCAAGAGAGATGAACAATGATTCATCAAGGTGGGAAGCAAAAACAAGAAAGGAAAAACGAAATAACACAAGCAAAGAAACCCCAAAGCTTTCCCAGCAAAACAAATTTGACATCCTCTCCACGCTTCAGGAGGAAGCTGGCCAACATAGAAAAAACAAGGGACAGACAATAGAGTATAAAAAGATCTTGAACATCATGGATACTAATATGGATAACACAACCTCTTTCTCACAGGAAGGTTACATGCCTCAAGATGACACTGACATGGAAACCGTTCAGGATCCACCAACGCTAGAGGAAAAGGCAATTGAGGAAATTCTGATGGGCATGGACCTACAGAAAATAAAAAAGAATTAGAGCACCAAAGGAATATAGGGAATACCAGAAGATCATATACAAAGAATTGAGGAAGCCTACATCCTACAGCGAAGTCTACAGAATCAGAGAGAACACCAAACCAAAGGGAAAAATCCAGCAGGAGGAATCAAAGCAAACCTCAAAGCCAACCATCAGATAACCAAAGGGCCTACTCGAAAAAGAGGTCATAGACCAACAACCAACACCTTCAAGAGCTTGGCATTCGAGTCATCAATGAAGGAAATGTACGGGTGCTCTCTCTCTCTCCCAATACGTTATTATGATTTGCATATCATGAAACATAAGAGGACTAAACAATCCCACTACAACAACAAAAAAAATCTTGAAATCCAAGAGCACCTCAGAAAAGCCTGATATTCTACTTCTGCAAGAGACTAAAAGCAGTTTGTATGATATGGATTCCATACAAAAGTCATGGTTCAGAAAACAATACAACCATCTCGCCATTGCAGCCTCTGGTACCGCTAGGGGTCTTGCCATGTTTTGGAAAGATTCAAAGCTCCATCTACTGGAATCCCTTGCTTCCAAGCACACTCTCACCATCCTTCAAATCACAGACACTAAAGACAAGCTTTGCATCACCAATGTTTATGTCCCACACTCTGTTTCGGAATGCATTGCCTGGCTCAACAACCTCAAGAATCACCTCCGACCCCTTAGCCACTCCTACAGTCTTTTAGCTGGAGATTTCAATATGATTCTTAATCTGGGGGAAAAGTGTTGGGTCCTTCGCAGATTTGATTCAGATTCCTCTGCCTTTCAAGACCTGATAGATGAATTAGGTATCATAGACACTCCCACAAAAAAAGGAAACTACATCTAGAACAATAGAAGAGGGGGTGATCGCCAGATAGCCTCAAGGCTTGACCGCTTTCTTCTATCTGAGCAACTCTTCATTTCCTCACCGGAAACAGAAGCCAGCATTGCACCTCAGGTAGGGTCCGATCACTCGCCGATTGTTCCTACTCTCAAACTCTCTGAAAGACCAAAGAATGCTCTTTTTAGGTTTGAGGCATTTTAAATTTCCCATCCTGAATTCCAGGAAAAAAAATTAAGGAATGGAGGTCTATAACCCTCCCTTGGCAAGGTAGCAAGATGCACAATTTCCATCAAAGACTAAATATAATCAAACAGGAAATTAAAATATGGAACTAGCAAATTTTTAGAGACATCACATCAGATAAAACGGTCATAGAGTTAAAAATGCAAGCACTCCAACAGCACATCATCCACAATGAATTAACAGAGGAAAAAAGGTAGAAGGAGGCAGAGTTGTAAAAAAAGTGGGATGAACGAGCATCCCAAGAAGAAAATCTATTGAGACAAAATTCCAAAATCAACTACTCAAGGATGGGGAAAAAAGCATGGCCTTCTTTCACAGGTCCATGATCCAACACCGCAAACAACAGAATTCTCAACCTTAAAAATCGGCAGTCTCGTTTGAAGTACCCATAAGGAGATTGAAGACAAACTTCATCAACATTATGAGAACATCCTCAAGGAAAACAACCATGGAAATGAAGATCACATTAGGAAAATCACAAGAAATGTCCCCACCATCTTAACAAGAGAGCACAATCAAATGCTTCTTAAAAAGATAACAATGGAGCATGTGGAAGCTAATGTCCAATTTATGCCCAATGGAAAGGCCCCGATCTCTGATGGCTTCACCATAGACTTTTACAAAGCTTGCTAGCATCTTATAAAAAATTATGTCTATGACCTCGTTGAGGAATCACGCCTTAAGATTTAAGCCCTCCTTTCCCTCAATGCCACCTTCCTGGCACTCATCCCCAAGTCAGATCAGCCAAACTCTCCTGATAATTTCCGGTCGATTGCCCTATGCAACGTTATCTACAAGATCACTTCCAAAGTCATGGCTAATCACATCAAATCTCTCCCTCTCCTCATCTCGCCCCATCAAACTGGCTACGTCGAAGGAGGACAAATTTTGGATAATATTATCCTCTCAGGCAATCATTCATTCTCTCAAAGACCGAGGAAAACCGGGCATTCTTGTTCAACTGGACATGTCCAAAGCCTTCGAAAAAAATCAATTGGAACTATATCAGACATATGCTGGCAGCCTTTGGATTCAGCAAAGATTGCATAAAATGGATCATGGCTTTGGTCTCAAGAGCGTTCTTCTCCATCCTCCTCAACGATTTTCCCTCCCCCATCATCAACCCCTCAAGAGGTATCAGACAGGGGGACCCTCTGTCCCCCTTCCTCTTTGTGATCATGGATGAAGGCCTTGGACATTCCATCTATGTTGTAGCCTTAGCTGGCCATATCACAAGTCTCAACCTCTATCCTCCCAACCCTCCTAACACTCACCAGCAATTTGTGGATGACACGTTCCTAATGGGCACTCCCTCTGCCAAAGAAGCCTACGCCTTTCAAAAAATTCTTGATGACTTTGCTTTGGCCTCTGGCTCCTCTATCAACAATTCCAAGTCCAAAATATTTTTTCTTAATAAATCCACTTCTATCCAACGAAACATCACTCGAATCCTTGGCTTCCAGCACAGCAACTTCCCCTCGAAATACCTAGGTGTCCCACTCACTAATAAACCTTTAGCCAAAATAAATTGGGAACCCCTAATCTCTAAGCTTGAAAAAAAAATTCCAATTAGAAATTTCGCTTCCTCAACTTCGCAGGCACACTGGTCCTTTTCCACTCTGTTCTTCAAGCCATGCCTTTGTACCAAATCTCTGCCATATCTGCTCCCCCATCCATCTCCAATCAAATTAGAGCAATTCAAAGAGACTTTCTCTGGAATGATAAAGCTTACAATGGAAAATGGGCCCTGGTGGCTTGGGACAAAATCTGTGTGCCCAAGAAAGATGGTGGTCTTGGTCTCAGGGACCCAGATCTTCTCGGAAAGGTCATGGGCGCCAAAACCTGGTGGCGTTGGATCACCATTCCCACCATGCCTTGGGCAACGCTCTAGAAGGCTAAGTATGCCCCGTCACAGCCTCTGGACTTTCTGATTAGACTCTCGGGCAATCTTAAGGGATCGCCCATCTGGAATCAGGCTTGGGAAAACCAATCCATCATCCAAAATTAGTGCTTCTAGGAAATTTGCAACGGAGAAAATGCCCTTTTCTGGGAAGATGCGTGGGAGCAACGTCCCAAACTCAACACTGATATCTTCCTCCCAATTAGAAGGCAAATGGACAAACTTAATAAAAACATGGTCAAAGACTTTTGGAAAGCTACTGAAAATTCTTACTGGAGGGAGTGGTTGGATCTCAAAGATCTGACACAAATCCATCACCACCAGTCCATGGAAACTTTAGAAGAAGAATTAAATAAAAGACATATTCAAAGAGAAGAGGGACCGGAGAGACTTCGATGGGGCACCAATGCGGTAGGGTGTTTCAACATAAAACAAGCTTACAATCTCCCTTCAAAATCCTGATCCCGCTCCACACGATGGCAAATGGAAAAGGTTTTGGAACATGAATCATTGGCCGGAAATTTCTCTTTTTCTTTGGTTAGTGATGCACATGAAAATTCTAACTTGGGACAATCTGCAAAAGAAAGGTTTCATTGGCCCTTCTACTTTCACGCTATGTTATTCCAACTCTGAGACGGCCAATCACATCCCTCAATAACTGCCCTTTTCCCTCCAATATCTAAAATTGAATCCCCCTTGTCTTCAAGGCCTCTGGTTGCAACCCCTCTTCCATCCTCTCTTCCCGGGACGATTGACGCCCATCCTTTTACTCCCAACCTCTCATCAACCTGGCTTGGAACCTCCTCCTAGGTATTATTTGTTGGGCTCTCTCGAAAGAGTATAACTCTCACATCTTCAAAAATAAAGCATCCAAAGAAGAACAACTCCTTCATCTCATCAAGCACACTCTGCGTGATTTCGACTCCATAGCTAGGCTCCCGAACCCCCCCTCACCCCCAATCTCAAAGCACTGCAGAATATTGTCCCTTCTCAATCTCCACTCCCCCACCCTCCTCCCTCCCATTGCTACCTCCCTTTCCTCCCCTCCTATGTCCATTTTGCTCCCTCTGGAACCCAATTTCATCAAGCTTAATTATGACGATGCCTCCAAGAACAATCCAGGCATGGCCGGCAGGCATGGTCGGCTTCGAAGGAGTCTTTTGCAACCATCAGGGCTCTATCCTTTGGGTTTATTTTGGAAACATAGGTCACACTACCAACAATTCCGTGGAGCTTTAAGCATTAGCTCATGGCCTGGAAATTGCCAGACTTCAGAACTTCTAGCCCCTCTTGGTAAAAAGGTGACTCCACTGTCGCTACCCAAGCTTTTCAGAAACTACAGCAAGGGCGCAGTGTTCGACATGTTTCAGAACACTGGCGCATTAGCAAAATTCTCCTAAGGATCAAAGCAAGTATTGATGAGGCTAGAGATATCTCCTTCATGGCAGTCCGGAGAGAGGCCAACAGATTGGCATATTTCCTCGCGAACCAAGGAGTGAACGCCTCCAATAGACTCTCCTCCATGGATTGGGACTATTCAAGGGAGCAAACGATTAAAACCGTCTGCCTACATATCAACTGCCAAGATCTTCAGCAGGCCTGTGTGCCCTCTTCCTCGACGTCCCCTCTGTAATATTCCCAAATTTCCACATCATATTTGGAATATTAGAGTCCTTGATTTTCTTAATAAATTAAGTAAATAAAAGGGTGGAGGGACCCACAAACCTCAAAGATGAATAAAATCCACTTTTAATGTGTATGTGGATATTTTAGATCTAGATCTAGATCTAGAATCATGGAGTAGTGGAGCAGCTCCATTAATGGAGATCATGTCTCATTTATGAGATAGATTATGGAGGATGAAACAATCAAATAATATCATGAATATTAAATATTAAATCATAAGGATCTTTGATAAGGTCACAACTGAGATCATAATGCATTCAAAGAAGATCATTAAGCACTTATGATAAGATAGTGGATTAAGTGGTGCATTTAATGCATGTGTGATGGAGAGGGTGATCACCCCATGTGAACATGATGGAGGACATGGATCAACAACGCAATCAAACATGGAGACTTTGTCCACATGTATAACACAGATTTGGAGTGGGCCTAGGCTATGGAAGGCTCATGTATATAATGAAGGTGAAGGCACAATGGATGGCATGATTTGGATTATTCATTTCTCAATCTGTTTAGATCTAGATTTGTCTTAGGAAATTTCTATGCAAGCTTGGGTTATTTAGCATAGTTTGTAGTGTTGTTTAGCATAAGGTGTTCTCGAGCAGGAATCCCACCTCTTTTTTTTAGTAGCTCTGGAAAGAGGATTGTTCTTCATTCCATATCAGGCATTGGTGCCATCTTCAAGAGGTTGTTTCTAGCATTTCAGCTAGGAAACCAGTGGAGAATTCATCCTACCACTTTGTTCTTCAGATCCAACCTTTCAGGAGCAGTAGATCTACATCCAACATTCAATCCATTGGGTTTTACCTCCATGCAAAAGCAGTCCCTTCAAGGATTGCGCAGTTCAATCTTGTAGATCTATTGGAGGAAGGAAGTTTCTAGTATTTCAGCTAGAAATCCTGTGAGGGATAACCTCATCACATTGGATCTATTGTTTCCATCACTCAAGAGCTGAGTTGCCATATCTAGCAGCAGGCTAAAGAGCCTCCCTCTCTGACAGCGAAGTTTTCTAAAGTTGTTCATTCAGCAACTATTTTCAGTGGAGATTGGAGAAGCTAGATCTTGAGCTTTTAGCCCAAGGATCTAATGAATGTATCAGCCCTTCTTGCATAGATTGATTGTACAACATTGCAGCCATCATATTTTCAGATCTAGCTTCAGATCTGCATTCCCAGCAGCATATATGTGAATCCCTAAGAGGAAGGTTGTCTTAGACTTACAGATCTGAGAAACCTCTCTTGGGTTATCTTGGGAATCCATCATTGAGCCCAGATCTACAATTTCAACATCATCTGAGCTCCCATTCTGCCTAAATCTGACTTTATATCTTACAGGCAGTTGCAATCTCTACAGTTGCAGCAAGGACAGTGCATTTTACCTTCCAACAAAACAGCAGTGCCTTTTGGGATATCATTGCAGGGTCATTCTAGGCTACTCTTGTGGCTTGAGTGTCTCATATTTTGAGCACCGTTGTACTTGCTTTTTGCACCTCCAATATAATATAATGGCTCAGCAATTTCTGTGCATTTTGATGTGTATATAGATTTATTGTTTACTTTGTTGCAGTTCTCATATTGTGTTTTAATATCACTACATTCTCCCTTTTTGGGATATTACAGTGATATCAGAGCATGATCTTTGGCTCAGCTTGTGGACACTTCATCTTTTACATCAAAAGAAGAAGCAGATAGATGAGATCTATCATGGAGGATGAAAATTATGCCACTCATTTCTTTAGATCCATGCAAGATCTCTCCAAGGAGGTCAATCCAATGAAGAAAGAAGGACAGAACGAAGATCCAAGAAGAAGATGTGATAAGGAAGGTCCAAGCACTTCCTATCAGCAAAGCAGAAAATCGAAGAATCCTAGATCTCCTCATAGATCCATTATGCCCACTTTCTTTGGAGAAGGTGAAAGGTGTAGAAATGAAGAAAGGAATGAACCTGAGACTCATGAGACTCTCAGCCTATATCTTGATGAGTACGAAGCACAGTCTAGAGCATTCAAGGAGAAGCTAACTCTCCAACAATTCTTCAAAATCAAAGAAGAAAGAGGATCCTATAGCAACAATAGAAGAAAGAGGCATAATAGATTCTATTTGCCTACATTTGACGGATCTTTCTCAAGCATTGTTAGAGCTTGGAGGAGAGAGTTAGATGCATTTTTCAAGCTACATCCTTTAGCTGAATGAGAGGTTGTTCAAATTGCAGCACTTCATCTTTTAGGTCAAGCCAATGATTGGTGGTTTGTTCACATGGATCATGCAAAGGTGACTAAATATTCAGATTTCTTTCACAAGTTGAGGAAGGAATTTGATGTGAGAAAACTAGAGATGTGTCACAAAGTGACATTCCTAAGGAAACAAAGAAGGGTGTCAATCTTGTCACTCTGGACAAGAAGTCACTACATTCACCACCAGCGGCAGAAGTACTTGCATCCAGAGAAGAGACACTTGCATCTTTGCAAGATAGTCTTGAGCTCTTGACATATAGAGTTCCATGCATGATTCAAGAGATGCATGAGGAAAAGGAGGAAGATTCCAACACTGGTACACTTGGAGAAGAGCAGCAATCACTCTTAACAACAGTTGGAGACACTATTGTCCCAGTTGGAGGAACTCTTGTGTTCTGGCAAGAGGTCTCCACACATCAGTTGATCCAAGGTATGCATGAACTTTCATCACATGTTGTTTTAGTAAATCTTATTGAAACTTATGAAGACATGCCATCAGGGCCAATGCATAACCAAGGATTAGAACAAAATTCTAATTTGAATGGGCAACATATCACAACGCAGAGGACCCTTGATCTAATCAAGGAGGAGATTAAGAATTGTCCCAGTTCATCATTGTTGAGCTACATTCAACCCTTTGAGTTGAAGTGTAGAGTTTCAGAAAATGGGATGAGTAAGATCCTATGTACAATAGCTGGTTATGAGATCAATATTGTGCCTTGCTTTGAGATAGAACATGTATTACCATGTAGATCTACAGTGCTGTCACTTAGTAGCTGTGAAAATAAAGAGGCCCCTTCATTCTTGGAGCATTATGAAGGTAGCTTCACTCATGAAGCAATGAAGGTAAAGATGAAAAATGGTAGACATCTTGAGATGAGGAATCTTTTCTCCTTTCTAGATGACCCTTTCTCAATGAGCATCTCACAACTCAAAGAGAGACTTCTACCTGCAGCATATCCAAAACTTCATTGGTTTTGGAGGGCCTTTGGTGAAAAGAGAATCTCATTGAGAGATCTCATTAGAGGTGCACTTCAACATTTCATGAGGTGCAAAGTTCTTAATCAGTTTTGGGAGGATGGTATTCTAAAAAGGGAGGATACCATGATTATGCAGCACATCATTCACTATCCACATTGGGATGAGTGGATGAGAATGATAAGCAAGGGGTTTCATGACCACTTGCAGATTTATGACATGGGCCAGTAAGCTTGGTTACGTTGGTTTCCCTTGAGAGATTCTTGTCACTGCCCAAAGGCTCCTATTTCTTTGATCCATGCCTTGAAGAACACTTATGAAATGAAGGAGGCATGGCTGCGCTTGCTGCTCTTGGGTGAGTATGGTTACCACCCAATAGCTCATATTTTTCCGATTCATGTATTAATGTTAAAATGTAGCAAAAGAAGGCATGTTCATTTTGGTTTCCCTTGAGAGATTTTGGCAACCACATGACATCTCCTATGTCTATGTGGTTTGTATTGAGTAAAGCTTGGCATGATACTCTCATGATGTGCATTGATGGTGTTTATTTGTATTGCGCTGATGTGACATTCCACATGTCAATTAGTATGTTCTTGCTCCACAATGCACACAAGGAGGAGAGAAAGAAACAAGATCTCTTGTTGCTTTAGGTGCTTTTGGGGGAGTTTGGCTTGTCCATCTTACATAAAGGATATGGAGGATGGCAGCAAAGGGCCTTACTCCGATGGTTACTATTAGGAGAATATGGTTTGACATCTTTGTCTACCCATATAACTCCTTTCCTTCTTTTGCATAACGTTGGAACGATGCTTGGATCCAACAAGGCCAACAGGGCTAAGGATGGGAGCATGTCAATGCTCAATCAAATTCATAAAGCATGGGATGAAGAGATGCATTATGGGATGAATCTTTTCCTTTGTGGAAAGAGCCACTTTATTTTATGTATCTCATGTATTAATGATGAAGTTGGAACTCATATGGTTGTCACTTGGTGGAAGGAGGACATCGAACCATACAGTTGGAGGTCATTTTATATGTTTTTGAAAGACAAATTTAGAACCAAACATGCATAACACATTGCAGCAAATGGAGGAAGCCTTCCTTATGTAAATGTCATTTGGAGGGGAATAGATGGTTTTGCATCTATTTTTGGAGTTGCTTGAGGACAAGCAACATTTTTCCGGGGGGGGATTGTAATATTTCCAAATTTTCACATCATACTTGGAATATTAGAGTCCTTGATTTTCTTAATAAATTAAGTAAATAAAGGGTGGAGGGACCCACAAACCTCAAAGATGAATAAAATCTACTTTTAATGTGTGTAGGTGGATATTTTAGATCTAGATCTAGAATCATGGAGTAGTGGAGAAGCTCCATTGATGGAGATCATCTCATTTATGAGATAGATTATGGAGAATGAAACAATCAAATAAGATCATGGATATTAAATATTAAATCATAAGGATCTTTGATAAGGTCAGCTGAGATCATAATGCATTCAAAGAAGATCATTAAGCACTTATGATAAGATACTGGAAGAAGTAGTGCATTTAATGCATGCATGATGGAGAGGGTGATCACCCCATGTGAACATGATGGAAGACATGGATCAACAGCGCAGTCAAACATGGAGACTTTGTCCACACGTACAATGCAGATATGGAGTGGGCCTAGGCTATGGAAGGCTCGTGTACATAATGAAGGTGAAGGCACAATGGAAGGCATGATTTGAATTATTCATTTCTTGATCTGTTTAGATCTAGATTTGTCTTAGGACATTTCTATGCAAGCTTGGGCTATTTAGCAGAGTTCGCAGTGTTGTTTAGCACATGGTGTTCCCGAGCAAGAATCCCACCTTTTTTTTAGTAGCTCTGGAAAGGATTGTTCTTCATTCCATATCAAGCATTGGTGCCATCTTCAGGAGGTTGTTTCTAGCATTTCAGCTAGGAAACCAATGGAGGATTCATCCTACCACTTTGTTCTTCAGATCCAGCCTTTCAGGAGCAGCAAATCTACATCTGGCATTCAGGCCATTGGGTTTTACCTCCATGAAGCAGCAGTCCCTTCAAGGATTGCGCAGTTCAGTCTTGTAGATCAATTGAAGGAAGGAAGTTTCAAGTATTTTAGCTAGAGATCCTATGAGGGATAACCTCCTCACATTGGATCTATTATTTCCATCACTCAGGAGTTGATTTGCCATATCTAGCAGCAGGCTAAAGAGTCTCCCTCTCTGACAGTGCAGTTTTATGAAGTTGTTGTTCATTCAGCAGCTATTTTCAGTGGAGGAGATTTTGAGAAGCTAGATCTTGAGCTTTTAGCCCAAGGATCTAGTGAAGGGATCAACCCTTCTTGCATTGATTTTATTGTACATCATTGCAACCATCATATTTTCAAATCTAGCTTCAAATCTACATTCCCAGCAGCATATATGTGAAGCCCTAAGAGGAAGGTTGTCTTAGACTTACAGAACTGAGAAACCCCTCTTGGGTTATCTTGAGAATCCATCATTGAGCCCAAATCTACAATTTCAGCATCATCGGAGCTCCCATTCTGCCTAGATCTGACTTTCTATCTTACAGGTAGCTGCAGCAGGGACAACGCAGTTTACCTTCTAGCAGAGCAGTAGTTACGCAGTCCCTTTTGGGATATCATTGCAAGGTCATTCTAGGCTACTCTTGTGGCTTGAGTGTCTCATATTTTGAGCATTTTTGTACTTGCTTTTTGCACCTCCAATATAATATAATGGCTTAGCTATTTCTGTGCATTTTGATGTGTATATAGATTTATTGTTTACTTTGCTGCAATTCTCATATTGTGTTTTCATATTACTACATTCTCCCTGTTTGAGATATTACACCCTCCCATCAGCAGCCATCATCATGACCAAACATCACACCTCCCTTCTCATGAATGATCACTACGACAGCTCTCCATTGAAATGCCCACCCCAGTACTATCCCACTCCTGGCAATAACTCCCTGCACGACTTTACTTACTCTTCAGGCATGCGCTCCAGTTGTTCCCCTGGGCCTTCGCCCCTCTCAAGAGCCTTCTTAAATCCCCTCCCCCCTGCTCTCTTCCCTCACAATTCTATCACGGTTGGCTTCCCCGAGAAGTCTCTTGACTTTGTTAGCTCTCATCCCCCTATCCCCTTGCCTCATCTCCATTTCCACCTTGCCTCCATGGCCCCGCGTCGCCAACATCCCCCTCCCCACGCTCGCCGAGGTCGCCAAGCTTGCTAGGCAAACCCCTCTCGCCCGCCAGTCACTCGCGCTGAAACCTCTACAAGGAATGCCAACCACAATTTTGTTCATACCACACCCCAGGATGTGCATCGGCAAATCGCTGATATGGAAACGGAGGCCCACATCTGCTGTAGAGCCATTCCTTTGGAGGTGGTGGATAACACTCTTCGCTAGATCCCTGATCCAGGCCTCACCAAAAGCCACGAGAACTTATACAAATGAACCATCGACTTGCACTGACACACAAAAACGCTCTTGGCTATCGCTCTACAGGAACATCATAACACCAACAAGGAGCTGGAGAGGAAAATATACTCTCTGTTTGAAAGGTTCGTGGCGTACGTGAAGGAGGTCCACCATCTGTGTTTCATAGACCGCAATTCTCCTCACTAGGTCATGCTTAAGCATAGCTCAATGACGCGTCATCAACAGGGTCATTACCAGGTTCCCAGGATTAAAGAGGAGGCTCCTCCCAAAGCTGTTGATCAAGAAGCTGGTCCTTCCTCGCTCCACCGCCAGTACCTCAACCCGGAGGAAGGCACCCTGGACCGAACAATCAGCGTCGACGACTACCTCAATGAAGATGAGAATGTGCAGCTCTCCCCCAGGTCTTAATTTCTCTGAGCTTCTCATGTTTTTCTATTTCTCAATGTATCTCTCTCTGTATACGAGACTTAAAGGTCTTTTTTCTGGAACCTCCTAGCGTTTCAATTTTTTTGGTTTTCTCCTGCTTTCTGACTTCTCCCCTCAGAAGTATTCCCCTGTAAACTCCTTCCCTGAGGGCGAGAATCATTTTGTGCCTAAGAATAGTCCTGATCTTTAGCCTTTTGATACTGTGATGTAAATTTTGTTTTTATATTAATGTGAATAGCTCCTCCTAACTTACAAAAAAAAAACACACATTAACCCTATACGTCTAATAATCATTAATGTGATTGATAAATTTTTATAGATTTATATTAATCACATTTACTAATGCGGTTGTATATGTGCTTCATATACGCCTAATGCGGTTGTATATGTGCTTCATATACGCCTATCAGCATATATCAACCACATTGATAAATATAATTGTGCTACTTTAACATAAATCCCAAAAACTCATAATAACAATAAAATACATACCTTAAACACCTTCTACCAACCTTAACTACTGCCCTTGCAAAGCTGGATTCACAACAAGAAAACCCAAAGAGAACCCAAATATTTAAGAAACATAAAAAGTAATATTTAATTTAAATAAATACCAAAAACCAAACTCGACTGGTCCACAACATTCGAGACAACATCAAACTTTTTTCATAATATTCTTTGATATATACCCAAAACACCCTTGTTTACAGCAAAAATCGGCAAAGTTCTATGTGCGAAACAATACAAAATTTGAACTTAATACTCCTACCCACAAACACCCACATATATATAAGAATTTCCTCAAACCCATGCTACTACTTTTGACTAAAAATGGGAAAGCCCCAAATTAGAAATTTAACTTTTAAAACATAAGAAGAAACTAATACGATATATACGATATTCCAACATTAGAAAATGTATATTTAGATCAAGCAAATCCTTACCTTTTAGACAAAAGATTTTCGTTCATAATGCCCTCCAACGACGATCGTTTTTTTCTAAATCTTTAATCACCATTTTGTTTCTGCGAATTTTACGTTGATTTCTTCTTTCATTGTTTAGTCTTCCACCATTTTTGTCTCTGCTATGCACCAATCTGATTGCTTCTCCTTAAAACCCAAACAAGCCCCACGGGATGGCCGCTCCTGAAAAACCAAACGAACCCACATCAACAAGGATCACCCAACACAGAACAACAATTTGGCAGCACTAAAACAATTTCACGCCATGAATACAACTTAAAACGGGTCTCTTAATAATGAAATGAAATTGAAATGACATCGAAACCAAGATGGGTAGTTTGGTAGCTCTCTCCAAATCTTGGAAGTAATGGAAAACGAAATGTGTGTTGGCCGCTGGCGTTCGAATCCAATATCAAAGGGGTGCACGAAAAATGAGAACATTTACCATGGAAGGACGCTTGCAAATGCATGCAGCATGCACATTTTATCATAAATAATTCCAAATTCCAGTGGAGAAAATGAAAATAAAAGAAGGGAGTTGTTTTTAGTGTGATTTTTCCGAATTTTTTGAGTTAGAATTTGGCCAACAAATTGGAAGTGAAATTTTGATATTTGCTATTTAAAATCATTTTTATATCATATATATGGATTGAGTATCCTAAAAATAATTCCATAAAATTTTGATTTCTGTTACTTAAACTGGTTTTTTGATTGTATATATGGATTCAGAGCCTTAAAAAACTCGTAAGGCACTTCTATTGTGTAAGGTTACCCATTAAACTTCTGTTTTCAATGAATTCCTACATATTTTAGAGAAATTAAACCAGAAAAATCCACCAAAAAACATTCAAAAAATTGCACTAAAGAGAACTCTTAAAAAAAGTTTCAAGTAATTTTAAAATGAACAGGAGCAAAACCTATTCTTTTGTATTTGGTGTGGTTGCTGCACTCCTCGATAATATAATTAGTACCACGGTGGTAGTACTACCACCCTTTAAAGGACAAAAATATGTTCTTTTGTATGTGACCTAGTTGCTGCACTACCTATAATATAATTAATTGTGTCAATCTTATTTATAAGATTCTAACTAATAACTACAAATTGGCACAAGTGACTTGGAAAAAAAAATGAATAGAACTTTACTTTTTACTTTACTTTCCTTTAGAGTTTTTAAGTGAATTTCAAATGTTTTGACAATAAGGTATTTGGAAAAACTATTTTCAAAAGAATTATTGCTAGTGGCCACAGTATATACATTAAATCAACTTATATATGAACATTAAATAGTAGTTTTATCTTCAAAAGCTTCCCAAAAATGTTGTAAATAACTAAAAGTTGTTGTAGGCAACTAGAGAAAATAATTTAAAGAAGTTAATCAACTAACTAATTCACTTGTTTTCTTTTATTTTTTTCTTTTATTTTTAAAGCTCCATCTTGAGCAATTTGTAAGCCATGACAAAGTTCAAAGGAAGAAGCTCCGTATAAGAAAAGAGGTCGGGAGGCAGCACAGTGAGGGTGAACAACTCCAAGCCCATGGTGGCCAAAGCCTTCCCAATAATCAAATATGGTTTAAAAATTTTATAAAAGTGTCAAAGATTTTTCCTTGAAGACGAAAATCTCACTAACAAATTGTCCATCATAAAGTGAAACTAATTCACTTGTTTTCTTCTATTTTTAAAACTCCATCTTGAGCAATTTGTAAACCATGACAAAGTTCAAAGGAAGAAGCTCCGTATAAGAAAAGAGATCGGGAGGCAGCATAGTGAGGGTGAACAACGCCAAGCCCATGGTGGCCAAAGCCTTCCCAATAATCAAATATGGTTTAAAAAATTTATAAAAGTGTCAAAGATTTTTCCTTGAAGACGAAAATCTCACTAACAAATTGCCCATCATAAAGTGATTTCTCAATCGAATATACTTTAAAAATTTACAAAAACAAAATATCAAAAAGTTTTCCTTAAATATAAAAACAAATCAACAGAATATGAAACTGTCAAAATTGACAATTGTCTTTTGAAATTCCAACCCTGAAAAGATGCTCAATAATATATCCATGTCTTTACCTAAAGACAGTATCTGTTGATAACCGGTGTCAACAGATACAGAAGGCATTGTGATCGTACAGGCAGTGGTTTCTATCAAGCATTTAGTAAATGCGGATTTATCATTATTAGTAGCTGGGTAGCATAAACCGCATCAGCACTCGAAGAATTAGGGGTTTCTGTTAGGCATATAGTCAGCCAAGGAAAGAAGTAAATGAGGTTTTCACATGGAGTTGTTTAATGAGACGGAGGAATTGCCTGGACTATCAAAATTCGTCGGAATCAGGGCCAAAAAAATTTAAAAACCTTATGATAACAGTGTTTGAATCATGATTTTGATGGTGGAAATGGATTCAGCACCATCAGAAACCTCAAGGACACCCAAAATATTAAAGTTTGATAGTTATAACATGGATTTACAAAAATCCCAGCCCGATTTTCTTAAAATCTTACCGGAATTTCCATGATTTTCGGCTTAAAGACAGTCTAATTACACTAGCATTACTAGTAGCGGGGTAACATAAACCTCCCAAGCACTAAAAGAATTAGAGATATCCTTTTTAGTGCAATTATCATAACAGTGCAGAAAGCACCTCTCAGTTCAATTATCATGGAAAGGCCAACTCTGGAATCACATAAGAAATCAAGCATCTCCATAAATACAGTGTTAGAAGTACTTTCCAGAGAAACTATTATGAAGATATTTATTTATCAGTTCAAAATTAAAAAAAAATCTATGTTTTGACCTTTTTTTTTTTTTCTTTATCCACCCCTTACACTCTCACGGCCATTTTAACTTTCACTAGGCCTTTACTATAAGCATATTTTAACTTTCAAGAAAAAATAGGGTTTTTGAGTGATTGGCATAATGAAAATTAACTTTAAAACAAAATTAGTTATTTTCTCGTGAGACTATTAAATGATTGGCGTAATGAAATATTATTCCTTTTATTTGGTTTCTCAAATTCCCAGGGAATCATCTCTACCCTGTGTACTCCAATGACACTTCCTAAAATATCTATTCTTAAAGCATAAGTTCCTAATAAATTTAACTTATGAACTGATAAATATACTCTTGGTCTTTTTTTTTTTTTTTAATATACTCTTGGTCTTAGACACATTTGGATATTCACTTGGTTTCTTCTGTTATAGTGACCACCTTTAAATATAGTCTCACTCTTGATCTTAGACGCCCTTAAATATATGTAGTGACAGCCTTTAAATATAGTCTCACTCTGTTTCTTCTGTTAGATATACTCTTTGTTTCTTTTGTTATCGTGACAGTCTTTAAATATAGTATTTGCCGGTGTTATAGTAAAACCCACTAAGTTTGATCTTTAAAATTTACCCAAATTATTTAAACAAATTTACTCTATATATAAACATGGATCATTAAGTACCTTCTGCCAACTTTCAGTATTGCTCTTGTGCAACCTGGCTTACCAACGGCAGAACCCAAACTTTTAAACAACATAAAATTGATATTTTATTTAAATAATTACCAAAAACCAAGCACGGCTGGTCCACAAACATTGGAGACAACATCAAACCTTTTTCATAAATTATTTGATATAATCCCAAAACGGCCCACATTCGAGAAACTCTATTAACAGTTGCAACTAACGACAGAATTTTATCTAAGAAAAAATCCAAAATTTAAACTTACATGTATTTTCCTTCAAAAATTTAAAAATATTCCTAAAACCCATTCTACTGCTTTTGACATTGCCTACACATGACACCCGGCCCAAAATTAGAAATTTAACTTTTGAAACAGTCGAAGAAGAAATGAAAAATCTGAAGAAAACATCACACTTTTCATGTACTGTTTGAAATATGATATTCCCACATTACAAATATACAATCGCAGAATTTCACAGACAAATCCTTAGCTTTTTTCGCAAATGATTTTCGTTCATATATAATGCCCATCTCAGGATCATGTTTTCTAAATCTTGTCACCATTTCGTTTCTGCGAATTTTTGGCTCATTTCTTCCACCTCATTGTTCAACTTTCCAGCTGTATTTTCTACTCTGATACTTACCCAAATGGAAATAGAGAATATTTACCAGTAAAGGACGCGCTTGCAAATGCATGGAGAGCACCACCTTTTGGCGTTATGAGATGACAGAAAAATAAGATCGAGTGAGGCACGCAAATGAACGCAGCGCCGCCATCTTTTTGCGATTGTAAGTTCGGCACGTAGGATGGCATGGGAAATTATATATATATTTCCGGCTTAACAATGTGATATTTTTAAATAAATATTGTAAATTAACAGGGGAAAGCGCTAGAGATTATCCATCATACATAATCGTACGGTGGATTTGGTGATAATTGTCTCCTTATTTTGGCTTTATGACTCGCAAGGGAGTTGTGGTTTTCGAGGGGAGGAGTCATTCAAAGGTTGTGAAAGCTGTTCATTAACGAAGGCACGTGCTTTGGTTTAAAGGTTCGACACTCGAGCTCCACTCAAGTTGTTTTGTGTGACACATATTTTCTTTGGTTTACATCTTGACTCTCCAGCCCCGGTCAAGTAGTTTTAATTGTGATCTCTTAAAAGCTTTTATGGCAATATTTCTGTGTTAAGAATATGGAGAAGTATTTCTCAAACTTCACGGGAGACGTTAAGGAAGGGAAGTGATGTGGTAGGCATTAAATTTCTCAATCAAGCTCCACAAAACTTTGATGATAATCTTAGTAATTGTTCTTCCTTTTGATAAACGAGCTGGTCTTAACTAGAGTTAATAATAATAATAATATTAGCTTTTAGTTTGTTGACATTAATATATATAAGGAGTAGAGACAAGTAAATTTAATTATTTTCACTAAATATATATGAAAATAATTAAGAATGATGATAATGTTATTTTGGTTAATTTTGTTGGGATGGTATTGTTATATGGTAATTTTATTTTAGGTAAAGTTCTTATTATCAAAGATTGATTTAATTTATATGATTTTTTATTAAAGTTTGTAAGTTACTTTAAGTACCAAATCTTTGTTTGAATTGTATACGAATGTAAGAGAATCACCAATCTTGTTTCATCTTACTCATAGATTTCTCTGTTTATATAATCTGGTAATGTCCAACCATCTCTACCTCTAACTCTGAACTCATGAGCATGAGATATACTCTGCATGTGAAGTGATGATTTCCATTGGCATATGTGCATATTCCGTGTAGAAACTTTTGGATATCACTGTGGATTTTGTTGATGAAGATGGAACCAATAGGTCATTAATTAAAGCTCCTTCTAACTGGATTCCTAGCCATCTTCTTGCCAATGTTATTTCCTATGAAAGTGTAAGTCCACAGAAGCCTGCTTTGGAATCAGTATAAGCTGCAATGTTTTGTTCACTTTGCAATGCACACCTGCTTGAGATGTTAATTATACTAGAGAAGCCTAGTGGCATGCATGATAATACAACTTCTGATATGTAGTAAGCTCTATTCAAATTGGCATCGACTCTCTCTACAAACGCCTTCATTGGATCTTCATCATGCATAATGGTCTTTGTTCTTGCAACATTATTAACAAAGACATGAATAAAACCATGAAGCCATTGTACAATCTCTTTGACAACAATCTTAATTTTTCCCGAATCATTAATATCATCATGCACATAGTGGAAGCAATCAAATTGTAACTTAGAAGCATAGATGTGATTTGCAAATCACTTTAAACTTCCATAGTTTCATTTTCAAGAATTTTAATATCTAACCCTAAAAGTTTATATACATGTCCAAGAAAATTGTGGACAAGGCACCAGCGAATTCCATATGCTTTAGAAACTCCTCTAATTATAACATAATGTAAATCACCACTACTACCTTGAACCTTTGGACTTTTGTGGTAGTTTTTCCATTTTATCCACTCTAATGTAATTCTATTGTTTTCTCCAATGATATATGTGCTTATGTCTAAATGAATTCATCAGCACCAAACTCTTCTTCAAGAAGTCAAACACCATCGATTTTAGACTACCTATGTCCCTAATTTCCAAGTCCTTCTTCAAGAAGTCGGACACCACTGATTTTAGACCACTTGTGCCCCCAATTCCCAAGTATTATTCATGCTCGAGAAGAGAAACAAGTTGGCAGACATTTGAGAAAATATAGAAGTCAAAAAATTTCACAAAGTCACTTTGAGCTACAACATCCGCTCCATGTGGGTATAGTGTCTTCCTGTGAGATGCTAAGAACATAGACCCTATGCATTAATCTGAAAGTAAACCATGTTAATCACGAAAATTATATATGTTTGAAACTGTACCTACTCTACCCTACATTGCCTGAAGGATCCTTGCTTATTATTCACACACTAAAAAATTGAAATTCAAACTTCTACAAACTATGAATGAAAAATCAATTTCTCTACTACTCAACGAGTGAGCTTAATTATGTACAATGCCTACTCTATACAGGTATCCATTGAGTCAAGTGATATCATGTTTGCAATGCAACCATACAGGGAGTTGATTTACTAAGTAGAACTCTTGCAACATTTGAGCATTAAGAGGAACAACAACACAATGATCTGCAACTCAAAAACAAAGCAGAACCCAAGAGGAACTTGTAAAGTATCACTTGAAAATGATTAAAGATTTGCATTGATGATACCCTCTAAATATGTTTCACTGAATCATGGAATTGAGAAGGAACAATATCTTGATTATTTTAAAATACCTGCGCTTTTGGTTCAAGATAAGTGAATTCAAGTAAAGTAAATTATTTACTATAATCAAATCATAATTTTTCACTCTCACATATGTCTCTATATAATTTAGTGTTCAAACTCTAAATAGAAATGTTGACTTGGTAATAAAAATTTGGATACCTTTCTATTCGCTCCTCCTTTATTAAATGTTTAGGAAGAATAGGAGTTGCCACAACTCCTGCATCCCTGCCTTACCTGCACATAAGTTTATAAAAATATCCGAGAAGCTCATAATAGATTTTATGAATTTGGAAGGCAAGTTGTTAACCCAACCTCTATAATATCCTTTTAACGAATCATAAAATAACCTCATGTATACATCCTCATGTTCAATCTCGAGGTCATTAAAAAAATGTTGAAAATTTTAAAGGTATTTTTTTTTTCTTTTCTTTAGTAATCTTTACTTAAGTGTGGGAACATCTCTAAACATTCTTCATCTTTAGGAAAATGATTACGGAAAACAAGAATATTTTTGAATTCTTAACATGCATACCTTGAACTAATCACAACAACAATTGAGTTCATCGTTTAGATCTAGTGGAGTTTCCAGTGTGTGTTTAGACCATGGAGTCACTAGGTGAATGATATAAAACCAATATCCAATGCCCAATCCTCATTCACCATTAAAAATTAGAACTTTTATTTTTCATACACCCGAGGAAAGATATCTTCGTATCTCACCTTGTAGACAATTCTCAGCGGTTAAGGAACTATGCTAAGGTAAGATAAAACCTACTTTAGGCCTAAGTTAGCCCTTCAACCAAAGTGATCTGGTGGATCAATTTAATTCTCAAAATTCAAAGTGTTCAGATTGCTCGAAACTAGCACCAAAGGGAAGATCTCGTCGCCCTAAATCTAATGCAATTTGTTTCACTCAAAATCGATATCGAATTCTCTCGATATCGCATTCTAATCGAATTGGAAAATAACTAAAAATTTTAAGTTGTGGGTTGCAAGTACACCCAGTCAGCAGTTCATACGCTGACCATACATCTAATTGTGCATCTGACTGTGCATTTGAATGGTTCGAATTTGGTGTTTTTTTATTGGCTCATTGTTTGTGGTATTGGACCAACGAGGGAGATCCACGTGGGACAATCAGTGGCTGCCACATGACCTCTACTCATTTGTGTAAAATTTGGTGGGAGATCGAAATGCCTCCACGGGGTTCGAAACCGCAACTTATATGGTATGCTAGCCAAGCCTTCTGTCTCCTTGCCCATGGTGTTCCTTGTTATACTATGGGCACTAGTCCTATTTGATGTTAAATGGCAACAATGTCAGGGGTGGGGACCAGGGTTAACCCTAAACCCCAGTGCACCCAACCAAGTGGAAGGCGAACAGTGTCCGGGGTTAACCTCGTCCCCATATATTATGTTATATGCCAAACACATACACCAAAGTTCACAACTATATGTTATGTGCCCCAACTATATATATATATATATATATATATATATATATATATATATAACATTAACTAAAGTCTTTGAACCATTTAAATCGACGGTGCATCTTGTTATCACCCTAGTAATTTCCTAGGTCGTGGGATTTGGATTTATATATATATATATATAACATTAACTAAAGTATTTGAACCATTTAAATCGACGGTGCATCTTGTTATCACCCTAGTAATTTCCTAGGTCGTGGGATTTGGATTTATATATATATATATAACATTAACTAAAGTCTTTGAACCATTTAAATCGACAGTGCATCTTGTTATCACCCTAGTAATTTCCTAAGTTGTGGGATTTGGATTTATAGTTAAATAAAACTAGGGGTAACCACAATCATTATCGCAATGTTATATTACATTGTAATTTATTCAATGTTGCATTGTTACATTAAAAAACTTGGGCTCAATACAAGGTTTATAATATTGGAGCCTTTTAATATTCAATTTAATATTAAAGTTTAATGTGTTTATTTTATGGTTTATAATATTTATCTTAGGGTCAATATCCCTCGGGTTTATGATATTAATCCCTTGGGTTTAATATTATTCCCTTTGGTTTATAATAGTTTGTGTTTTTAATATTAATACCTTGGGTTTATTAGTCCCTTGAGATTATAATATCAACGGTTTAATATTGTAACATTGGAATGGTACTAAAATGTATCTAACATCACATTGTGATAATCATTGTCTCAATATGAAAATAAGTCTCACAATCATTATCACAATGTTACATTACATTGTAATTTATTCAATGTTGCATTGTTACTGTTAGTATGAATCTTAATCGCAAGCGTATGCAAAAGACCACTTTAGCTATGCATAAAAACAATCCTAAAAACAAAGAATGTTGTTGATTTTTTTAGATCTACAGTTAATTAATCAAGAAAAATGCTACAAAATATAGATCTATGCAGAAAAAGGCATTAAGCAGTAAATAAAAGCAATAGTTCCTCCATGCATCCAATAGACAAGACAATAATGTTTTTAAGATTTTTTGTATTTATGGCACCTAGGAGGAGAACATAGAAAGATGTTACCAGTCCTCCTCAATGGGATGGATTCTTGTAAGTCCTCAGCACTTCAGATCTAAAATCTCTCTCTCTTGATAGTGTAGAAAACCCAGACAAAAATGAAACTCAAAAGGAGCTCACAAGAAAAATGGTAGCAAAATATGACAATGATGGAGGATCAAAGTTAGACCAAAAGTATAAATCCAGAGTGATCTTTAGACAACAGAAGGTGATGAATGAATGAAAAACCTTTCTATTTATAACAAAATATTGAGTTTGTCTAGATATTGGTACATAATTAAAATATTATTAACCAAATCAAGATCTAACTTTTATGGAATATTTTATTATATTTGTTGGAGGGAAAAAAAAATTGAGTTTGGTCAAATCTCTTTATTTGTAAATAATAAATAAATAAATGATTTATTTATTATTTTAAAGATGTGGTTGAGTAATGATTAAATAAATAATGATTTATATAATAATTAAATAAATAATTATTTATATAATTTTATTTATAAATTATTTAATCAAATTTAACAAGGAATATTATTTAAATAAGGTTTAAATAATTATTCCTAGACAAAAATAAGATAAATAATGATTTATCTAATTAATTTTTTTTGTTTTGGGTTAATTATGACTAGGGATATTAATTAAACTGTTGTTTAACTAATTATTCCTTGAGGAAAACCAAACCAATATGGATTTATTCAATATTTCCTCATGAGGTTTCCTATTTAGACCATAAACAACTTAATAAATGTGGTTTACTAAGATATTTTTCACGGTGAAAGCAATTTTACTTGGGGTAAAATTGGTCTTACATGGTGTACTTTGGTCCATCTAATAGTAACAAGTTAGATGACCAAAAATTGGTGTAACAATTACATTACAAAATTTTGGCTTAATACAAGGTTTATAATATTGAGGCATTTTAATATTCAATTTATAATATTAAATTTTGATATTGGAATTATAAATTGTAGTACTAGGGTTTATAATATTTTTTTTGTAAATAAAGTGGTTTTATTAACATTCACATGGAAACATAGATTACAACGCAACCTTGAAAGACAGATATTCAAGACCAGTCTTCAATACAACAGATTCTCGCTCTTTGGGAAGGAGGATACAGGGAGAGACTACGAGGGGAGCAAGAGACATACAGAAACCTTGAGAATAGAAGTAGCTAAGATACCATGAAGTCGTGGAAAAAAGACCTTTAGGCCTCGAATACATAAATAAAAACATAGAAACAAAGAAAAAGAGCCCAGAGCAATAGGATTAAAAACCAAGGGAATGCTGCATTTCTGCTTCCTCATTTCGGTAATTTTCAACACTGATGGGTTTGTCTGGTGTTCCTTCCTCTGGGTCGAAGACCTGGCGGTGGAGCGTGGAGGGGCCAGCTTCCTGGCATTCAACCTTGGAGGGACTAGGAGCCTCCTTTTCAATCTTGGGACCCTGATGTTGGCGCGCCATTGATCTTCTCTTCAAAGTGACATAGTGGGGAGAGTTGCGATCAATGAACCGCATGTGGTGAACTTTCTTCACATACGCAACGAACTTTTCAGACTAGGAATCAATTTTCCGCTCTAACTCCTTACTGGTGTACCTCTGCTCCTGCAATGCAATGGCCAGGAGCGTCTTGTTGTGCCAGTGCAGATCCATTGTTCTGTTGTACTGGTTCTCTCGAGACCTCGTTAGCCCTGGATCCGGAATCCATTGGAGAGAGGCATCAACCACCTCCGTTTCCATGTCTACGATTCTTCTCTGCATTACTGGGTCCATGTTGTCTACAAAGGTTCGGGCCAGTTTTATGGTGGAGGTCTCAGCTCAAGTAACCGGCGGGAGAGAGGAGTTAGCCCAGAAGGCCTGGTGACCCTGACGAGCAGGGGGGAGGGTGAGAGCGACGCAGGGCTATGGAGGCGGTGCGAGGATGGAGGGTGGAGGAAGAGCCAAGGAGATGAAGGGGGGCAATGTTGTGAGACAGAGCTGGGAGAGGCCTAGTAGCAGCAGAGCTCAAAGTCGTAACATTCAAGTATGAAATGTGAGCAGGAGATAAGGAGTGTAAGAAGGCGGTCGAGAGGAGAGAATACCCAGGGAGGCATTTGGTAAGCGTGTCGGAGGGGTTGGCTTGATCATGCGAAGAATTAATGTCAAGAGTGGAATCGTACTACATGGGCATGGATCGATGGAGAGCCGCCTGAGAGCTCAATCATGAGAAGGGAGGCATGATGAGTGA
The DNA here is from genome assembly GCA_034641835.2 of Pinus albicaulis. Classification (NCBI taxonomy): domain Eukaryota; kingdom Viridiplantae; phylum Streptophyta; class Pinopsida; order Pinales; family Pinaceae; genus Pinus; species Pinus albicaulis. The sequence goes on along the minus strand of CM076573.1, from coordinate 562,371,040 downwards.
TCATGATGACAGCATTAATGGGAGAACTATAAGACGGTCGAGTTAGTCTGCTGCATATCATGACTGCTAATGCAGAAACATTTTGTTTTGATAGATGGCTCCCTTATGGAGTCACAGTTTGATGAAGTTAGATGGTTGGAATCTTCAACACCAGTATTTGCTAGGAAATTCACCAGCTTGTTGGCCTTCCTCCGGACCGCCGAGAAGGAAATCCCTCTTGCCTTGTCAATGCTTACCTTGATCTTTTGAAGAACTTTTTTGATTCACCCAACATTCAAAGACTTTTTGAGCGTTGCACCCCTGCTGAAGTTTCTGACAATCTTGGGTAGCGATACTAGGGTTTATAATATTAGTCTTAGGGTTTAATATCAATTTTTTGAGTTTTTAATATTAATCCTTTAGGTTTATCAATCCTTTAGGTCTATAATATTAATCCATTAGGTTTTAAATTATTCCCCTTAGTTTATAACCCATTTACTTTATAATATGAATCCCTTAGGTTTATTAATTCTTTGGATTAATAGCATTAATCTCTTGGGTTTATAATATTAAACTTATGGTTCGTAATATTAATATTAGGATTTATATTCCTAGAGTTTAATATTAACCTTAGGATCTAATTTTATTCCCTTAGGGTTATATTCCCTCTTGTTTTTAATATTAATCCAATGGGTTTAGTAATCCCTTGGGTTTATAATATTGTTCCTGGAGTTTTAATATTAATCATAGAGTTTATATTCCTACGGTTTAATATTAAGCCTATGGTTTATAATATTAATGTTAGGGTTTAATATAAATCCATTTAGTTTATAATCCGTTGGGTTTATAATATTAATCCATTGGGATTATTAATGTTAGGGTTTATGTTCCTTGGATTTAATATTAATATTAAGACTTAATTATATTTAGTTAGGTTTTTAATATTAATCCTTTTGGTTTATTAATAAGATAAGCTTATAATGTTGATACTAAAGTTTATAATATTAATCTTAGCATTTAATGTTTATTTAACTATTATAATATTCAAAATTCCTTTGATTTATTAATCTCTCTTATTTTTAATGTTAATAATTTGGGTTTATTAGTCCCATAGACTTTTAATATTAATCTCCTGGATTTTTCATCTATTTAGTTTTTTATATGAATATTCCTTAGGGTTTATAATATTCATTCTTTGGGCTTATAGTATTAATCCATTTTATTTATAATGTTTATCGCTTTTACCAATAATAACTATAATAATTCTTAATTATGAATAATTACTAATAAATAATAATCATTAATTATTAATAATTACTAATAATTGTTAATAATTATAATCATTGATAATTAATAATAATTATTAACTATTAGTTACTAATAATTTATAATTATTAATATTGTAATTTTTTATTTTTAATATTAATATTTATATTATATTATATTTATGTGATTAATACCAACATCACATTAATGTATTTATAGAATTTATAAGTTAATAAATGTATATTAATGATAATGAGAGATAAATAATCAATATCTACACTAACACTATAGGTTAAATAATCATTAGTATGATTGATAAATTCCTATAAGTTTATATCAATCACATTTACTAATGTGGTTGTATATGTGCTTCATATATATCAACCACATTAAATATCATTTTTGGGATTCAACTGCGTTAAGTAAGTCATTCATCAATGAATTTTATGCTAGTTTAACATAAATCCCAAAAACTCATAATAACAATTAAATACCTTAAGCACCTTCTACCAACCTTCACCACTACTCTTGCAAAGCTGGGTTCACAACAAGAAAACTCAAACATTTAAGCAACCTAAAAAATAATTTTTAATTTAAATAAATACCAAAAACCAAACTCGGCTGATCCACAACATTTCAGGACAACATCAAATTTTTATCATAATATTATCTAATGTAAACCCAAAACGCCCTCTATTTACAGCAAACAGCAAACAACGACAAAGTTCTATCTGCAAAAAAATACAAAATTTAAACTTAATATTCCTACCCAAAAAACACACCCACAAATATATGAGAATTTCCTCAAACCCATGCTACTGCTTTTGAGTAAAAATGGGAAAGCCCCAAACTAGAAATTTAACTTTTAAAACAGAAGAAGAAACTAAATACGATATTCCCACATTATAAAATGTATATTTAGATCAAGCAAATCCTTACCTTTTTCACTAAAAACTTTCGTTCATAATGCCCTCCAACGACGATCGTTTTTTTCTAAATCTTTAATCACCATTTCGTTTATGTGAATTTTACGCTGATTTCTTCTTTCATTGTTTAGTCTTCCACCTTTTTTTTGTGTCTGCTCTGCGCCCCAATCTGATTGCTTCTCCTTAAAACCCAAACAAGCCCCACGAGATGACCGCTCCTGAAAAACCAAACGAACCCACATCAACAAGGATCACCCAACACAGAAGAACAATTTGGCAGCACTGAAACAATTTCATGCCATGAAATGCAATTGAATTGACCTCGAAACCAAGATTGGTAGTTTTGTAGCTCTCTCCAAATCTTGGGAGTAATGGAAAACGAAAATGTGTGTTGGTCGCTGGCGTTCGAATCCAATATCAAAGGGGTGCACAAAAAATGAGAACATTTACCATGGAAGGACGCTTGCAAATGCATGCAGCCCGCACATTTTATCATAAATAATTCCAAATTCCAGTGGAGAAAATAAAAGAAGGGAGTTGTTTTTAGTGTGATATTTTGGAATTTTGTGGGTTGGAATTTGGTGAAAAAATTTGAAGTGAAATTTTGATATTTGTTATTTAAACTAGTTTTTTAATTATATATGGATTGAGTACTCTAAAAAAATTTCTGGAAATCTTGATTTCTGTTATTTAAACTGGTTTTTTAACTGTACATATGGATTCAGCACCTTAAAAAATCTCTAGAGCACTTCTATTGTGCAAAGTTACCCAAGGTTACCCATTAAACTTCTGTTTTCAATGAATACCTACTTATTTTAAAGAAATTAGACTAGAAAAATCCAGCGAAAAACATTCAAAAAATCCCACTACAGAGAACTCTTAAAAAAAAATTTAAGTAATTTTAAAAAGAGCAAAACCTGTTCTTTTGTATTTAGTGTGGTTGCTGCACTCCTCAATACTATAATTAGTACCACGGTAGTAGTACTACCACCCTTTAAATGACAAAAATCTGTTCTTTTTTATGTGGCCTAATTGCTACACTACCCTATAATATAATTAATTGTGTCAATTTTATTTATAAGATTCTAACTAATAACTACAAATTGGCATAAGCGAGTTGGAAAAAAAATAGAACTTCACTTTTTACTTTAGTTTCTTTTAGAGTTTTTAAGTGAATTTCAAATGTTTTGACAATAAGCTATTTGCGAAAACTATTTTCAAAAGAATTATTGCCAGTGGCCAGAGTATATACATTAAATCAACCTATATATGAACATTAGATGGTAGTTTTATTTTCAAAAGCTTCCAAAAATGTTGTAAATAACTAAAAGTTGTTGCAGGCAACTAGAGAAAATGAATTTGGTCATTGTTTTTCTTTTCCATTGGATTGAGTTCATACCCATATTTTTAGGAAAAAAAATAATAATAACAATAATATCATTTAACAATTTTTGTTTTCTTTTATTTTTAAAACTGTATGTTGAGCAGTTTGTGAGCCATGACAAAGTTCAAAGGAAAAAACTCCCTATAAAAAAAAAGGTCGGGAGGCAGCCCAGTGAGGATGGACAACGGCAAGCCCATGGTGGCCCAAGCCTTCCCAATAATCAAATATGGTTTAAAAATTTATAAAAATGTCAGATTTTTCCTGGAAGACAAATATCTCACTAACAAATTGCCCATGATAAAGTGATTTGTCAATCAAATACACTTTAAAAATTTACAAAACAAACTATCAAATGATTTTCCTTAAATATAAAAACAAATCAACAGAATATAAAACTGTCAAAATTGACAACTGTCTTTTTTGATATTTCAACCCTGAAAAGATGCTCAATAAGATATCCATGTCTTTACCTAAAGACAGTATCTGTTGATAACCGGTATCAACAGATACGGAAGGCATTGTGATCGTACAGGCAGTGGTTTCTGTCAGGCATTTAGTAAATGAGGATTTATCATTACTAGTAGCCAGGTAGCATAAACCGCTTAAGCACTCAAAGAATTAGGGGTTTCTGTTAGGCACATAGTCAGCCAGGGAAAGAAGTAAATGAGGTTTTAGCATTACATGTAGTCGGGTAGCATAAACCTCCTGAGCAGTAAAAGACTTAGGGATCTCCCTATATACTGGGCCGTAGGGCTTTTTAGTGCAATTATCATGGGAGTGCAGAAAGCACCTCTCAGTTCAATTATCATGGAAAGGCCAACTCTAGAATCACGTAAGGAATCAAGCATCTCTCTAAATACAGTGAGTGTTGGAGGCACTTTCCAGGAAACTATCATAAAGATAGTTATTTATCAGTTCAAAATTGAAAAATCTTAGTTTTGATTTTCTTTTTCTTTATCCATCCCCTAACAATCTCACAGCCATTTTAACTTTCACTAGGCCTTTACTATAAGCATATTTTAACTTTCAAGAAAAAATAGGGTTTTTGAATGGTTGGCATAATGAAATTTAACTTTAAAACAAAATTAGTGATTTTCTTGAGAGACTATTAAATGATTGGCGTAATGAAATATTATTCTTTCTATTTGGTTTCTCAAATTCCCAGGGAATCATCTCTACCCGTGTACTCCAATGACACTTCCTAAAATATCTATTCTTAAAGCATAAGTTCCTAATAAATTTAAGTTATGAGCTAATAAATATACTCTTGGTCTTATTCGCATTTGGATATGCACTTGATGTCTTGTGTTATAGTGACCGCCTTTAAATATAGTCTCACTCTTGGTCTTAGACACCCTTAAATATAGTGGCAGCCTTCAAATATAGTCTCACTCTCTGTCTTAGACACCCTTAGATATACTCTTTGTTTCTTCTGTTAGATATACTCTTTGTTTTTTTGTTCAATCTGTTATAGTGACAGTCTTTGAATATAGTATTTGCCGGTGTTATAGTAAAACCCACTAAGTTTGATCTTTAAATTTTACCCAAATTATTTAGACAAATTTACTCTGTATCTGTCTATATATATAAACATGGATCATTAAGTACCTTCTGCCAACTTTCAGTATTGCTCTTGCGCAACCTGGCTTCCCAACGGCAGAACCCAAACTTTTAAACAACATAAAATTGATATTTTATTTAAATAATTACCAAAAACCAAGCACGGCTCGTCCACAAACATTGGAGACAACATCAAACTTTTTTCATAAATTACTTGAGATAAATTACTTCTTTCATAAATTACTTGATATAATCCCACATTCGAGAAACTCTATTAACAGCAACCAACGGCAGAATTTTATCTACGAAAAAATCCAAAATTTGAACTTATATATTTTCCTTCAAAATTTTAAAAATATTCTTAAAACCCATTCTGTTGCTGCTTTTGACATTGCCTACACACACCCGGCCCAAAATTAGAAATTTAACTTTTGAAACAGTCGAAGAAGAAATGAAAAATCTGGAGAAAACATCACACTTTTCATGCACTGTTTGAAATACGATATTCCCACACTACAAAATGTATATTTAGCTCAAGCAATCGCAGAATCTCACAGTCATAATGCCCAACTGATGAGGATCATGTTTTCTAAATCCTGTCACCATTTCGTTTCTGCGAATTTTTGGCTGATTTCTTTCCTTTTTGTTCAACTTTTCAGCCTCTGTTTTCTACACTTCGCCACTCTGAAAACCCAAACGGAAATAGAGAAAATATTTACCAGTAAAGGACGCATGGAGAGCACCACCTTTTGGCGTTATGAGAGGAGAGAAAAATACCATCGACTGACGCACGCAAATGAACGCAGCGCCGCCATCTTTTTGCGATTGTAAGTTCGGCACGTAGGATGGCATGGGGAATTACGTATTAATTTATATATATATTGCCGGATTACAATGTGACATTTTTAAATACTATCGATATTTTTAAATAAATATTGTATATTAACACGGAAAGCGCCAGAGATTCGCCATCATACTTAATCGTACGGTGGATTTGGTGATAATTGTCTCCATATTTTGGGTTTATGACCCGCAGAACATAATTATTTTACAAGGGAGGGAGTTGTGGTTTTCGAGGGGAGGAGTCATTCAAAGGTTGTGTAAGCTGTTCATTAACGAAGGCGCGTGCGACATGTATTTTCTTTGGTTTAAAGGTTCCACTCAAGTGGTTTTGTGTGACACGTATTTTCTTTGGTTTACATTTTCACTCTCCAGCTTCGGTCAAGTAGTTTTAGTTGTGATCTCTTAAAAGCTTTTATGGCAATATTTCTTTGTTAAGAATATCGATAAGCATCTTCACGGGAGAGGTTAAGCAAGGGAAGGGAAGGGAAGTGATGTGTAGGAATTAAATTTCTCAAAAGGGGTAAACGCTCAATTAAGCTTCACAAAATCTCTTGATGATAATTTTAGTGATTTTTTCTCTATATGATAAATGAGTGGCCTTTTAACTAGAGTTAATTTAATTATAGTGATTAATAATAACAATAATAATATTACTTTTTAAGTTGGTTGACATCATAAGCAATATATAGAGTAGAGAGAGGTCATTTTAATTATTTGTACTAAACATATCTTAAAATAATTAAGAATGATGATAATGTTACTTTTGTTAATCTTGTTGGATGATATTAATATATATATATATAATAATAATAAAATGATTTCATTGAATGATAATTAGAATTAGATAAAAAAAATGATGACTAAAGTTTTAGTCTAATTAAAATTTCATGTGTGGTGGCATAATATTCATGACAATGTTTTAGAATTGTAAATTGATATAAAAAATGCACCCCTTGTCCCTTTGTTAAAACTTGAAAAGTAGGGGATTCACATTAATCCTCCACCCTTGACTTGAGATCACACAACGTCATGGTGGTATTAACTTACTAGACTATGGGCTCTAATGCACTGCAACTTTTCTAGTCCTCGTGAGTTACTTGAAGTACCAAATCTTCGTTCGAATTGTACACGAATGCAAGAGAATCCCCAACCCAAACCTTGTTTCACCTTACCCATAGATTTCTCTTTTTATATAATCCGATAATGTCCAACCATCTCTACCTCTAACTCTGAACTCATAAGCATGAGATATAGTCTACATGAGTGTCGAAAGCATACAGGAAGTGATGATTTCTATAGGCATATGTGCATGTTCCCTAAAGAAACATTTGAATATCTCTGTGGATTTTGTTGATGAAGATGGAATCAATAGGTCATTAATTAAAGCTTCATCTAACTGGATTCCTAACCATCTTCCTGCCAATGTTATTTCCTATGAAAGTGTAAGTCCACAAAAGCCTGCTTTGGAATCATTATAAGCTGCAATGTTTTGTTCACTTTGCAATGCACACGTGCTTGAGATGTTAATTATACTAAAGAGGCCTAGTGTCATGCATGGTAATACAACTTCTGATAGGTAGTAAGCTCCATTCAAATTGGCATCGATTGTCTCTGCAAATGCCTTCATTAGATCTTCATCATCCATAATGGTATTTTTTCTTGCAATGTTATTAATCAAGACATGGATACAACCACCAAACCATCTTTCTTTGACAACAATCTTAATTTTTCCCGGATGACTAATATCATCATACCCAAAGTGGAAGAAATCAAATGGTAAATTAGAAGCAAATGTGATTTTCAAATCACTTCAAGCTTTCATAGTTCCATTTTCAAGAATTTTAATATCTAGCCCTGAAACTTTATATCCCTATCCAAGAAAATTGTAGACAAGGCACTTGCCTATTCCATATGCTTTAGAAAATCCTCTAATTATAACACAATGTAAATCACCACTATTATCTTGTACCTTTGGACTTTTGTGGTAGTTTTTCCATTATAGCCACTCTAATGTAATTCTAATATCTAAATTACTTTATAAGCACCAAGATCTTCTTCAAGAAGTCAAACACCATCGATTTTAGACTACCTATGTCCCCAATCCCAAGTCCTTCTTCAGTAACTCAGACACCACCGATTTTAGACCACTTGTGACCCCAATTCCCAAGTATGATTCATGCTCAACAAGAGAAGCAAGTTGGCAGACATTTGAGAAAATATGGAGAAGTTAAAAAATTTGACTGAGTCAGTTTGAACTACAACATCGGATCCATGTGGGGATAGTATCTTCCTGTGAGATGCTAAGAACATAGACCCTATGCATTAATATGAAAGTAAACCTTGTTAATCACTGAAACTGTATATATTTGAAACTGTACCTACTGTCATATTTTATATATTTATCTGACACCCTGCATTGCCTTAAGGACCCTTGCTTATTATTCACACACTAAAATGTAGAAATTATATAAACAATATGTATACCAATGGATTCAATCTGATCATGCAATATTCTAGAGCAAGATACTGAATCCTTCTACAATTAATTTGCGGAAATTAAACACGATCGCACAATCAGACCAAGCAAGAGAAAGAATCAAATCCACAACACATGAAATTTTCTGGGGAAAGAAAATTGCTCAAAACCCCTCTATTTGTATTGCATAAAACCAATGAATCATGAAACAATTACAATTCACTCTTCTCACAAGAGTCTGTTGCACTCTACCAACTATCTCACACTGATCCAGACAAAATCGACCAACACTTAGCCAATTTCCTGTCTCTGCTCAGTCTGCCTTTCTTGCGCAATTCTAAGAACAATTGATCCCTATTTATTAGGAAATTCAACCTTCCAAAACTGCAATACAACATGGAAAATCCTATGGCTGTCTAATTGCGCGTCGACTATTTACTAATAATACAAGTGATAGATAACATCCCTTTAACCTCTGTCTCATCTGGGTCTTCATCAGAACTGACATGACTATTAATAGTAAATCATCAATCACTTGACAGATCACAGCATGTGAATTAAATCTGATTTAATTCACTTGACCTCTCACTAGCACAACAATTAGTTACAACTAATTAGATTGACTTTAAATCACTTAATTGAGTTAACTAATTTCTCATGCATTAAAATAATACACTAACTGCAACTTGGACTCTAAAACAAATAGAATCACTCTACATGCCTCACCAACCAGTCTATCACACTCAGTTAACTATTAAAAGTGATTATGAGATAAGATTACAATTTATTGTCCAATTTAATTAAGGGAAAATTAAATTAGACACGCATTTATTGTTGACTTTTAAACACTCCCTCTCAACAAGAAAGGGATTATCAGCTACCCCGATCCTGCTTCTGTGGTATTCGAATTTTCTCTTGGCGAGAGCCTTCATCAGAATATTTGCATCCTGATCCTTTGTGGGAATGTATTGAAGTAGCATAATGCGTCTCTGAACACAATCTCTGAGATGGTAGTATCAGATGTCAATATGCTTGGACATGTCATGGAATATTGGATTAACCGAAAGTTTTATGCAACTCTAGTTATCACAATGTATCACCGTCGGATCCATCTGATGACCAAAAAAACCAACAAGTATCTTCCTCATCCAGATGGCCTCACATGTTGCCTGATTAGTTGCCATGTACTCTGCCTCGGCTAAACTGAGTGCAACTAATCTTTGCTTCCTGCTGTACCAAGAAACTGTTGTCGATCCTATGCTGAAGATCCCTCCTAATGTGCTCTTCCTGTCTGATGGATTGCCTGCCCAATCTACATAGGTGAAGCCTTGAAGCTTCACTCCCTCTGTCTGTTTGTACCATAATCCATACTCTATAGTGCCCCTGAGATATCTCAAGACATGCTTCCTCGCCTTTCAAAAGAGCTTGGTCGGCTTAACTAGAGCTTGACTAATCTGGTTAACTGCATAGCATATGTCTGGTCGTGTGTTCACCAATTACATGAGTGAACCCACAAGCTTCTTGTAAACAGTAGCGTCCACTACCTCACCTAAAGTAGCATCCTCCTTCCTCCAGTTTCCTACAAGAGGAGTCTCCATGGGTTTACAACTCTCCATTTGGAACTTCCTCATAATCTCTTTGGCATACTTGCATTGAGAAACAGATAGCTCTGCATCCCGCTGCCATATCCCCAAACCAAGGAAATAGTGAAGGGGTCCCATGTCCTTCATCTCAAACTCTCTTGCAAGATCTTCTTTGCAAGAATTATGAGCTGCTCATCACTTGTCAGAATAAGATCGTCAACATAAAGTATGATAATAAAAGCTTACCATCAACCACAATCTGGTACAGGTTCACATCCGCTTCACTCTCTCTGAAGCCCAACCCGTTGAAATAATTTTCAATCTTGGTGTATCAAGCACGAGGTGATTGCTTCATCCCATACAATGCTCTCTTGAGTCTGCACACATGTGACTCCTTGTCAAAAGTCTCAAAACATTATAGTTGCTCAATGTACACTTCTTCCTCAATAAATCCATTGAGAAATGTAGTCTTGACATCCATATGATGTATCTACCAACCCATCTGTGCTGAGAGTGCAAGGATAGATTTAATCGATGAGTACCGTACAACTGGTGCAGAAGTCTCCTCATAGTCAATCCCTTCAACCTGTGAGAATACCCAAGCTACAAATCTATCCTTGTACTTATCCACACTCCCATCTGCTGCCGGCTTCACCTTATAGATCCATCTAGATCCAACCACTGACTTCCTAACTGGTCTTGGGACAACATCCCATGCATTTTCCTGACAATGGAGTCATACACCTCAACCATGGCGTCAACCCAAGTAGGTTGTTGCACTACTTCCTAAAAATAGGATGGTTCTGTCACAATACACTTGCTCATAAGAGCCATGCATCCAGTATACCTGTCTGGTGACTGTCTTTGTTTGCGTTATGATGTAGGAGCTCCTACATGTTCTACTGCATCAAGTCTCAATCCGTCAGCATCTGTGGTGCACCTCCTACCATGTATGGTGGATGGCTCTGCATGAGTGGTTTCTGCCACTCCATGATCCTCCTCATGTGGTTGCTCCACATCTTGAGGTTCATCCTTTGGAACTAAGAGTTCCTCATCTGCATGCACATCAAGCTCCCTCTCAAGGGACAATCACATGGATTCCTCCTCATCAAATTTTACATCCCATCTGATAAATGCCATCTTGTTGTTCGGAAAATACACTTGATAGTTGTTGGGAGTACCAGTGTACCCCAAAAATATCTTAATATCTGTTGTTGGTCCTAGCTTCTTTTTGCAATCTTTGGTCACATGGCAATAGACAGACGAGCCAAAAATTTTAAAATATGAAACATCAGGTTTCTTACCGGAAAAATCCGCCTCTGGTGTACTCATGGCAAGTATCTGATGAGGACTATGGTTCTACACAAATACCAATGTGTTGCATGCCTCTAGCCACAGATGCAACGATAGACCCTGATCATGTAGCATAGCTCGTGCCGCACCCACAATTGTTATGTTCTTTATTTCTGCAACCCCATTCTGCTGTGGGTTATGAGGCACAATCAACTATCTCTAAATTCCTTATTTGGCACTGACGTTCTTGAATTCATTGGAGATGTACTCACCACCATTGTCACTCCTTAGAGCCTTCACCTACTTCCCTGTATCTATCTCAACCAGTGCTTTGAACTCAAAATTTTGAGAACATCTGATTTTTCTTCTACATGAAGTAGATCCAATACCTTCTAGAAAAATCATCAACAAAAATAACATAATACCTGTGCTTTGCTATAGAGGTTGTAGAGAATGTTCCACACACATCTGTGTGAACTCTCTCAAGGATTTCCGTTGCTCAGTTATCCTTCTCGTGAAAAGTGGTCTTTGTATACTTCCCCATGGTACATCCCTTGCATGTGTCTATCTGTGCAAGAGTACCCTTTGGAAGCCCCGTAGAAATCTGTTGCATGACCTTCAAAGCACTGTGGTGTAGATGGCCTAATCTCCTATGCCATAACTCACCCTCATCATGGGTCACCACTCTGTCTGCTTTACTTATCAATGATACGCAGCCATCTACATCAAGTTTGTAGAGGTTCTTCACACGAACCCCAATATTCTTAACATGTCTTGTGGCTTTGTGATTAAGGAATACTTTCCCTTCACTGAAAACCACATCATATCCTCTATCCTCCAACATAGCAACCGAAACTAAATTATTTTTCAAGTCTGGTACATGCATGACATCTTTTAATAAGAAAGGTTTACCTGGCTGTCTCTGGAAAGTAACTGTACCAATCCCAGTAGCGCTATACCTCCCGTCATCACCCATATCGATGTGCATCTGAAGATCCTTCTCCTCCAAGCTACTAAAGAGTTCTTTGTCTCCCTTCATGTGGAAAGATGCACCACTATCCAAATACCACACTGATACCATTACACCAGACACCATGCATGCGATGAGTGAGAAGTCCAACTTGAACTGTGAAGCCAAAGCATCACCCGTTGGAGATCATGAAGCCTTCTTGTTGTTTTTCTTCTTCTATGGACAACTAATGGCATAATGTCCATGCTTGTGACAGTGAAAACATTTCACTCTGGACATGTCACGCTTCTTGCCTTCTTTACTGGTCTCAGATTTGGAATAGGATTTCTTTCCCTTCCCCTAATTTTCCTTACCATCCAAGGCGCAATTTTCCTCATCATCTGTCTTGGATGAGGATCCATCCCTGGTATTCCACCTGAATTCTTCTTCTACCAAATCCAACCAAAGTCGCTCCCAATCTGGTAGCTTCTCCCTCCCATTGACAGAGTCCTGATAACTATGCCAACTCTTGGGAAGGCATAAAAGTGCTACGATCACCAAGTCATCATCCGCTATAGTAATTCCGACACTTCCAAGCTCATCTCGACATTGGATGAACTTGGTTAACTATTTTGGAATAGTGTCGCCTTTCTCCATTTTGATTTTCCTGAGCTTGTACTTCAGTGCCAATTTTCTGTGGTCACTCCTATTCTGAAACAGATCTGTCAAGGCCTTCCACATTTCATATGGAGTCGCCTTGCCATGGATACTCGAGACGATGTGATCTCGAACTCCCTCTAATAATATCCTCCTCGCCTTTGCAACCTTCTTTTGCCAAGCATCAAGAAGAGCGACGTCTGCTATTGTGGACCTTGGAATATTAGTGTCGATAAATTCTTTCAACCCGTTTTCCTCCAAAACCGCCTCCATTCTGTCTTTCCATGCAATATAATTAGAATTGTCCTTGATTTCATATTCCAATCTTAATCCATTGAAAGCCATCTTGATCCACCTGTTGCACCAAAGAATATTTTTGCAAATTCGAATGTTGTTCAGCACAAACTCAACTTCTTCTCCACTATATTGATTTCTGGCACTCTTATACCATGTAGAAATTATACAAAAAATAGGTATTACCAATGTATTCAATCCGATCATGAAATATTCCAGAGCAAGATACTGAATCCTTCTACAATTAATTTGTGGAAATTAAACACGATCACACAATCACACCAAGTAAGAGAAAGAATCAAATCCACAACAAATGAATTTTTCTAGGGAAATCAATCTGATCAAAACCTCTCTATCTGTATTGTATAAAACCAAGGAATCATGAAACAATTATAATTCACTCTTCTCACAAGAGTTTGTTGCACTCTACCAACTGTCTCACACTGATCCAGACAAAATTGACCAACACTTAGCCAATTTCCTGCCTCTGCTCACCCTGCATTTCTTGCGCAATTATAAGAACAATTTATCCCTATTAATTAGGAAAATCAGCCTTCCAAAACTACGCAACACATCATGGGAAATCCTATGGTTGTCTACTTGCGCGCCGACAATTTACTAATAAAAAAACTGATAAACAACGTCCCTTTAACCTCTGTCTCAACTGGGTCTTCATCAGAACTGACATGCATGCAACTATTAATTCTAAATCATCAGTTACTTGACATATCACTGCATGTGAATTAAATCTGATTTAATTCACTTGACCTCTCCCTAGTACAACAATCAGTTACAACTAGTTAGACTGACTTTAAATCACTTAATTGAGTTAATTGATTTCTCATGCATTAAACTAATACACTAACTGCAACTTGGACTCTAAAACAAATAGAATAACTCTACATGCCTCACCAACCACCCTCAACTTGAATTTCATGAGCTAACTGAGTCTATCACACTCAGTTAACTATTACAAGTGATTATGAGAAAAGATTACAATTTATTTTCCAATTTAATTAAGGTAAAATTAAATTAGACACACATTTCTTGTTGACTTTTCAACATAAATACTCAAATTCAAACTTTTGTAAACTGTGAATTAAAAAGAAATTTCTCTACTACTCAACTAGTGAGCTTAATTGTATACAATACCTACTCTACATAGCTTAGTCGTTGAGTTAAGTGATATCGTGTTTCCAATGCAACCATGCAGGAAGCTGATTTACTAAGAAAAACTCTTGCACGCCTTTGTGCATTAAGATGAACAACAACACATTGATCTACAGCTAGAAAAAAATTGGAACCCAAGAGGAACCTCTAAAGTATCACTTGAAAATGATTAAACATTTGCACTGATGATACCCCTCTAAATATGTTTCTATTGAATCATGGAATTGATAAGGAAAAATATTTCGATGATGATCAAATACCTCCACTTTTGGTTCAAGATAAGTGAATTCGAGAAAAGAAAATTCTTTACCATAATCAAATAATAAATTTTCACTCTCAGATATGTCTCTATATAATTTAGTGTTCAAACTCTCAAATAGATCTTCTATATAAATGTTGACTTGGTAAAAAAAGATTGGAGACCTTTCTATTCGCTCCTCCTTTATTATAGCTTTAGGAAAAATAGGAGTTGCCACAACTCCTAGCTTGCCTGCACATAAGTCTATAAAAATGTCACAGAATATCGTAATATAATTTATGAATTTGGAAGGAAATTTGTTAACCCAAACTATGTAATACCCTTTTAATGAATCTTAAAATAACCTCTTGTATACATCATCATGTTCAATCTCCAGGCCATCAAAAAAATGTTGAAAATATGAAAGGTATTTTTTTTCTTTTCTTCAATCATATCTAGTGAAGTGTGGGAACATCTCTAAACATTCTTCATCTTTAGGAAAATGATTAGGTAAAACAAGAATATTTTTGAAGTCTTAACATGCATACTTTGAACTCATCACAACAACAACTAAGTTCATCATTTAGATCTAGTGGAGTTTCCAGTGTGTGTTTAGACCATGGAGCCACCAGGTGAATGATATGCAACCAATATACAATTCCCAATCCTCATTCACCATCAAGAATTATAAATTTTGTATTTCATACACCCAGGGAAAGATATCCCTGTGTCTTCACTCCCTGACAATGACACCAAATGTTGTATCACCTTGTAGACAATTCTCAGCTACTAAGGAACTATGCTAAGGTAAGATCAAACCTAATTTAGGCCTAAGCTAGCCCTTCAACGAGAGGGGGCTCCCTAAAATGTAGCATGACTTATTTATTGTTCACTATCACTGAAAAACAACCTTAGGGTTTGAGCACAATGGCCAAATTTATTGTTGGAAATGTGGTAGACTAGACTGTGAATCAGGATGACAGATATTTGGAACAAAACAATGAAAATATCAAATAACTAAGAGAGTACCATTGGGAATGGAGTCTTGGAATATATAGCACAAAAATAATAAGAGGAAGCCGGAAGAAATTAAAATGAAAATAAAAAACTCAGGCATTCACCAAATGTCTTTGATATTTGTTACTGGAGGAAACACATCAAAAATACATTTTAATAATTAAAAACAGAGCACAATTTTGTCATATGAAATTGGGGCAAAAATGAACATATGTAGAGGATTAATATAAACAACTTGTTGATATTAAAATCTCAATTTTAGACATAACATTTCTAGTAGAAATGAGGGAAAATGATCCACAACGTAGCCTCTCTGGCATTCCATATAATTTAATTAATTCCCAGCTAAAATAGAAAGAACAAATATCAAACTTAAAGATGCTTAATATAGAAAATAGTAAAGGGAAAATAGCTCTATTTATTACAAACCATGAATCTAAGAGAAACCTATCTGTATTTAAAAATTTTCAAATTACAAAGGCCCACCGGGCTTGCAAAAAAAGACACAACCCTCATGTCACCAACCTCTCCTGTCAGTGCTAAAAATCCTCCCTATTTAAATCTACAACTCACATTTTATTACTTTTACAAAGCTAGCCCTCTCCCTAGAATCATGAAGCAAATTTATAAGAATTGAAATGAACTTGATAGATATATTTATGTGTTGTCTCAACTACCCAACAAACCATGAAAAATATACGACCTATTATAACAGTTGTTACCCAATGATACTTAAATAACATTACAACAAGATGTGACATATCTATATTTGACATTTTCATATTTTATCCTTGGTATCTCTTTCCTTTACCTTTTACTTTTCAATCTTTAATGCAAATGGTTGACCCCATGAGAAATGTGACACTTTAATGGGTACACTAATTCTATCTCCAAACTTTCCTCACAACTTTCATCACATCAAAATTTTAATATGATCATAACCTTCCTGAACAATAAAATTCAAAGTTGCATCTTTTGAATACGATGTTAATAAATCTGCAGTGTTTGTATTAAAACATGCTTCTTGTCCACCTTGAAAGCCCCTACTTAGAGTTGATGTAGTCATTGTCATTGAAGAGAATATGCCAACACATAAATTCCTAGATTTCTTTGGTGATGCTTTTGAATTAGCTAAGTATTTCTTAGTGTTAGAATTAACCTCCTCTCTTGCACCTATGTCATCCTCACAACTAGTGGATTGGACATCAATATCTTCACTACATACTTCATAATTTGATATCAAATAGGCCTTAAAATCCATTTCATCTAGTTCATCTGGTTCAAATTTATGATGTCAAGTCTCAACATGAAAAGGCTCATCATCATCCCAAGCGATATTCACTTTACTATGCTGCAATGCTAATTGGTTGGAACCTTTGTCGTAACATTTTGAGGAGGATGTTCCAATTCCATATCATATGGAATGAAACACAAGTCTAAAACATTTGAAGTCCTTTCAAATTCCTCTCCATCGCATGCTTTGTAAAGGTAACCTGAAGTTGAAAAACTATCGCACTCAATAACAAAAAAGTAATAACCAAGCTTATCTTTCTCATATTCACGTAGATGTTTATTTTCTAACTCATCTTGATTATGTTCAATAGATTCCTCATTACTTCCATCGAAAGAAATACCATGCATTGATTTTTTTTCCATTCATTTCAATCCAAATTTTGGTGGATAAATTGCTACTATCAAGATCTAACCACCTTTAGGAAGGAAATAACTCATATTTTTAGTCATCAGTATTTTTCACCTGTTGATGATGACTAGTTGTTAAAGCCAAGTTTTCTAGCAGCTAATCTCCAATTTGTCAAATTTTCCAGCTAGAAAACACCCATAAAACATTTTTTCCCTCCTACCTTTTAAAATCAACCCATGATGAGATAAAACCTAATTGTCAAGCCCTATCTAGTCTCAGTCATACAAACTTCCCCATCAGCTCCAAAGGGAATACTCCAAATCTGTCAAAAAATTCTCCCCTAAGTTAGGTAGTGGCACTTTAGGCGATCTTCCCTAGGCAAACTATCCTAAGCCAAAAGAACCTCTGTCTAAAACCAACCAGTCATAGCTAACCTTCTTATTTCTGCAAGTAAAGCTTGATACACCCTTAAGTCGTGCCACTAACAAGCCTTGATGTCTCTGCAGTGCATGTTTCAAAAGCCAAACTGATATTAGGTAGATTTACAGTGCTTCAATGTCTTTTTCAAAAGCAGAAGTGTACCAATGTTCCAGAAGACATTATTAAACTTAACATGAGAAGACAACTTCTTCTCATGTGGTTTTGAGCCTGGGATGCAGGTACTAGTCAGAGAGGTAATTCAATGAACTCCTGCAAACACAGTCAAAAGGTTAGTGACCTATGACTAGCAAGTAATACTCTGCAGACATAGGTCAAGATTACTCTTGTTTTCTAAAGATGCATAAGGGTATTCTATCAAACAGAAATACACATCTCAGAGCATGCCCCTCATGGCATCTTGTCAATTTTTCACTTTTTATTACTTATTGTGATGTACTAAGTAGAGATATGCAGTGAAAGGAAAGATTGACACAGTTTTAAAATAGATGAAATGTGACTGTCTAAAACCTCCTCCAAACATGAGCAGAGGGTTGGGTCACTTGTTGTAAAACCTCCTCCAAACATGAGCAGATGGTTAGGTCATTGGTTGAAAAGCACCTTCATTTAACAAGCAGAGGGTTTGGCAATGTGATAAAGGCCTCCTTCATTTAAAAAGTAGAGGGCCAGGAACAGAGGTATGGCCTCATTTAAAGGGCACAAGACTAACAATGCTGCAAACAGCCTTAAAAACTTGTTTTCCACCTTTTTCTCCAATGGATGAAACCACTAACACAGCAGTGGTGTTTCAAGGATTTATTATATGGTTTCACTGATTGAAAGGCAGAGTTTAAGTGCAGTAGGAAACAATTGGGTGATTATGAGTAGAAAATGTTGTTAAGAAGATGGCCAGGTAGTGATATTTTGATGTTCAAAAAAGCTTTGCTTTTCCTGTCCATGAAGATCTTTTTCAAAACCTCATCAAATTAACAAGGAGATAGACTAGCCTTGCTTCAAGAAGATCTTTGCAAGTAAACAACACAGAGACAATATGTGTGAAAAAAGGATATGACAAATTTTTTAAATTCAGGGATAACACTCAGAGAATCAAGCCATGCCACTGTCACAAACAAAGGCCTTTTTTTATGAAACATGTGAAAACACCCTGTTGTTCCATGTGATTGCATTAAGGGTCTCTGAAGGCCTTTCTCCTTGATAAACAGATATAGGTAAAGCCATGGGTGAATGCAAATAAGGTTTGTCATCCACAGTCAAAGGAAAATATCCAAGGGCACCTGATTATTTTGATCAAACTACACAATAGCCATAATTATCATCAAAACACCAGGAGAGCAGAAATTGTCAAAGTAAGTTTTGGAGTTGTGAATTATCTCTTTCCAAGATGTGGCATGAGGGTGCTGAAGGTCTCTTTTTCTTATGTTTACAAAGGGTTTCCTCCAAAAGATACAAAGCCACATTTTTGGAGAGGTCATTGCTATCTATCCAAGTGCTTTTCCCAACACATAGGCAAAGAACACTTTCATGATCAAAACCATGCCTCTTGTCTAAAAATTCAAAGGATATACAGTGCTTAGAGAGACAGAGGTCACAAGCAAAGTCACCTAGAGAAAGAACAATTGATTTGTCAACTTGAAGATGGCCTCCCTCACAAAAGGCAGAGGGTCAGTTTTCTTAAGGTTTTCACCATGCAAGTTAGCTCATACAAATGGTTAAAGAGATACTCAAAACAAGTTTTGTATTTATATCAAAGGACCCTCATCGGCAGATCAAGGCTATTTTATAAAGGTTTCAAAGAAATACTGCTCAAGAAATGGTGAGACAGTGGTTAAAGGACTGCTCGAATTACAGATACACTTGTTCAAAGGAAATTTTTGTTTTAAAAAGCTAAGAGGTCTTCAAAAGGATAAAGACGGTGATTTATGTTTTTAAGACAAAAAGGGCCTTCATAGCATCCAAACCCTTACAAACGTGATTTCAAAAGTTTGTTGACTTTTTCGACTTTAAAAGGTGGAGAGACCGTTGGCAAAGTCCCATTGTGCAAATTCAAAACACTCACCAAGTGCTCCCTTGGCTGTTCATTGGAGAAACAAAGGACTTCGAGCAAATTTCAAGTTTTTTCAAGGCTTAAAGCTTGTGCAACGCGCCTGGATAAGCGCGTGGTGCGCCTGGGAGAGGAAATACACAGGGTTATAACGATCGCGCGGCGCGCCTGTAGCGCCCGTTCAAACACCGCCCGAGGCCGACCCGACTGCGCGGCGTTCTTTTCAGTGAACGTGCCGCTCACTCTTTTCGCCTTCTAAAAATCTCTAAAGCTGCTCAAGCAATCGACCAAGGCCCTTGGGCTTTTCTTCGAGGTACTCGTCATTACCTCTTGGCAAAATTCAAAGATTGAAAGGGTGTTTGCTATGTTTTTTCCCTAAGAAGGAAATAGTGCCTTTGAAACCATTTCATCATTTAAAAACATGAGATAGACAGTGGTATATAAGACGGAGTTTTGTAAAAACTGGAGAAAAACTTTCTTATGCTTAGGAGTTCTCAAATCAATTTGGACAGTATCTTGACAGTTGCTTTAAAGAACAGTTTGTCATATAAAGAGCACAAGACAAAAACGGTGATTAGAGGGTGGGGTGTTTTTATCAGTTTAAAGGGCCTTAAATGCTTTTGAGAACAGTGAAAACCATACACAAATTACAAGACAGAAATACACAGTGGTAGAGGTCTCAAATTGCTGGGAAGTGTCCTAAGAGGGTTAATAGAAGAGAGCAAACCTTGTCTGCTAAAACTCAGAAGAAAGAAATATTTATGAGGTGAGAACTTGGTCAATATATAGTGTCCTCTCTGTGTTGTGAAAAGGTGAACTTTGTGTAGCCACCAGAGTTCCAAAAAATCTGTGTGGAGAGGTATTTTAAGTCAGCTGAGGGTGTCTTACTTACTTTGTAAAGAAACAGTGAACAACATAAGAACATTGTTTGGGGAAAGGTGATTTTGTTTTTTTTTAAGCACAAGGAGATCCTTGTTCAAACAAGAAAACCACAAACACCTCTCTTCAATACCTTACCCAAGCACAATAATAAATTGACTATTTGCTTTTCATTTGACAAATACTTTTTGATTGGCATCAAAGAGGACAAAACAATGACTCATAAGAAGGACAGGGTGTGTTCTTGAGAAGCCATTCCAAGGACGATTTGAGACAACTTGTTTTTGTTAGTCAACAAAGAGTATTCAAACAAGATGCCTCCCAGGCAGGGCAGTAGAAGTGGCCTTCACAGGAGGTTTGAGCCTGTTTCAACTGAAGAGGTAGATTCTCATCCATCAGTCTTGTTTAACTTTCATGAAGTTGGATGTCTAGAGTTTTGTCAAAGGGTGCAGGAGGTGAAAAGCTATTCCCCCCTGACACATATTTGTGCTTTGAGATTTCAAGGGAAACACTTTCAGCTGGCAGGCTTGGATTTCAAGTTTTCTCCTAGATCCATTTCCAAGGCCACCAAAATCCCTTATGTCGAAGAGAAGTGGTTTAAACAAAGCCACCTAGACTCAGAACAGTACAAACCCTTTTTGAAGCCTAAGCATAGAGATACATGTCCATCCATCTTTCCCTTCTCATATTTGTTGACTAATGCCCCCATCATGAAGATAATCATGAAATACTTCACTTGCGAGGGAAGGTCCTCCCTGGTCTATGCTTACCATGTCTGATTGCTCATGCATTTCACAAGAGCCAAATTGTTAAATCTCCCTTTCTTCCTCCATAGAAGTATTGAAAAAATGGCCTCCACTGTTCAGAAAATACCTCCTTCTCAGCAGTCAGCTTGCCTTTTCCATCATTCCTTCATCAAGGTTATCATTCTTCATCAGCTTGAGAAGAAGGAAATATCTTGGGATACTTTCATTGCACATCCAGATTTCACCACAGTTCCTTCATTCCATACATCTCCTTCACCCTCCACTCACCATCCTTCGCCTTCTTCAAGCAAGCCCATTCCCAAGAAGCTCAAATTTCCCATTGAACAAGAAGAAGAGCATGATGAGGAAGAAGAGCTTGAACAAGAAGAAGAACATCATGAACAACAACATGATGAAGAAAAGGAAAAACATGATGAGGAAGAAGAGCTTGAACAAGAAGAAGAACATGATGAATAGCAGCATGTTGAAGAAGAGGAAAAACATGATGAAGAAGAGGAACAACATGATGAGGAAGAAGAGAATGATGAATATGAACAACAGCATGGTGAAGAGCATCACAGTGATAATATGCAGCAAGATAAGGAAGGGCAGCATGATGAACAACAGGAAGATGAGGAAGGGCAGCATGATGAAGAAGGGCAGCAAAGTGAAAAAGAGCACAGTGAGGTACGACAGCAAGGTGAAGAAGAACACAGTGATGATATGCAGCACAGTGATGAAGAGCAGCGCCATGAAGAAACTCAAAACAATGAGGAGGGAAATGATGAGGAAATTGAGCATTTTGATCAGGATATTGGTAGCCCTCACATCAGCAAAAAATATGAACATGAAGCCCAAAACATTGAAGAGATAGAGCCTCAAAGTCCTAAAGACAACAAAGGCAAGGAAAAAGAGGGCAGCCCTCAAAAATTCATGCAAAAGGACAGTCAAAGCATCCATGAAGAAACTCAAAACAGTGGCAAGGATGATGAGGAAAGTAACAAGGGCAAAGAGCCAGTAGAGCATGTGATAGCTGCCTCTCCTAGGCAAGGGGCCATGCTTTCTTCTCCAAAAGTGGCCAAGCCCCGGACATCAAGGAAAAGGGTGCCTGAAACTATAACTCCAAATGTTACTAGGACCCTTCGAAGCAAGGGGAAATTGCCCAAGCAACCCATTGTCGATTTACCCAAGAGGAGGAAGACCAAGAAGGCCACCCAAAGGAAGGGAAAGGAGAAAGAAGAAAGCAGCCATTAAAAGGAGAGAGACTTTGACATAATTCAAATCCAAAGTGATGATAGCAACAATGAGGCCCAAATCCTAGAGTCTCTCTTGATCAATAGAAAAAGCCAAATTGATGCTTTGAGGGCAGATCTAGAGAGGGCTAGAAACTTAATCACTTTTTGCAAATACAAAATAAACAGATGAGTGTCCACATGGTAGTATATGAGACCCGAGCCATCAAATATAAAAAGGAGGCCTCCAAGGCGCAAGTTAAATTGGAAGAACTCATGGGTGAGTTCAATGATAGCGAAGATGAAGATCAGCCCAGGAGAAAGAGGCCAAGAACCATGGGACTCATAAGAGCCCTTGAGAAAAAAAAGGAGGAAGAAGCTGCCCTTCTCCAATCTATTCCTCTCACTACTTTTTTCACCCAAGAGATAGAGAACAATCGAAAAACATGGCTCGAGAGGGTGAATGATCACTTGGAAAAGAAGTTGGAGAAAGCCAATAGAGATTTGGACCTTCAAAGGAGAATGACTAGGCACTATAAGAAGTGCAATCA
Source organism: Pinus albicaulis (assembly GCA_034641835.2). Lineage (NCBI taxonomy): Eukaryota > Viridiplantae > Streptophyta > Pinopsida > Pinales > Pinaceae > Pinus > Pinus albicaulis. Next base: position 562,347,876 of record CM076573.1, on the reverse strand, counting down.
GTTCGCCCGGCGGAAATTGAAGGCCACAAAGGAAAAACTTAAGGAAGCTCAAAGGAGGCGCTTGGCACCAAAAATGAAGAAAGACACCTCCAAGCTCCAAATTTTGGCCTCATCTTCTCAGCATGTTTCTGAAAACCCTTGAGGGTCATGCTTGCAAAAATTGGGCGAAATTCAACAAGTTTTGGTTTTTTGTCATTTTTTGGTTTTTTGCTAAAAATCATGGGCATCGCTATTTCTGTTTGGGGCATCCTCAAAGGATGAAAATGGTATCATTGGATGCCATAATTTCAAGGGCATATACTCAGAAATTTTCAGATCAATTGAAGATGATTTGCTCCCCCAAAATGGCAAAAAACACTCACTTTTTCCACACTCTGCCCCGTTTATCAGCAAAGTCTATTTTTTTGGTTTTTACACACAGGTCAGATTTGACAGATTTCTAGTGATCAGTTTGGAGAAAACTAAGTATTTTCATAAAATAGACATTTAGAGCTTTCCAACGAGCCATCATGGACCTCATTTCGACATCAGGAAGGCCTCCAAAAGTTGTCAGCAAGACAAAGGACTTTCTGCTGATATATTTCTTAAGTAATTTTGTAAAAAATGTACCTTTCTAAAGTGACTTTTCCTCATGTGCGTTTAGCTATTTTTGGGCATGATTAGTTAAGAAAATTCAATTTATTTTCCTTTTTTAGCATTTTTGAGATATTTTATTAGATATTTTGTGCCTTGGGCTTTGCAAAGCCTCAAGGACAAAATCAGATATTTTTGATGGGCCAATAAGATTGCAAGTTTCACTAGGAGGTTTTCCCTCATCTTGGCCTATATATTCCAAAGGCTTTCATTGTAAACAAGGCTGAACTTGATGAATAGAAGAAATATGTGGTTATACAAACTTAGAAGAAACACTTATCTCATGCGTTGGATAGTTTCTTGAATGTTTTTGGATGATGAAGGAGGTCTGTTGTTGGATTCATTGACTTGGTAAAATGGTATAGTGTCCCTCTCTGTTATGCTTCTTAGTTTTCATTTATATTCCATGTTCTTGCTTGCTATAAGACATTAGAGAATAGATTTGAGACATGCCCTTAGAGGCACCTCAAATTTCCTGTTTCTTTATAGCTTCTATGTTTTCTTCCTTCTTAGTCATATCAAAGAATCCTTGATTGCTCTTTGATAACTGAAAAAATTGTTTTCTTGTTTCATTTATGGTTTTATGCATACTAAGTATGATTCACGGTATACTCTGCTTACTCATGGCTAGTCATAGCTCCACCTCTGAAACTTTTCTTTGGTTGTTTGATTGTCATTTGTTGAACCAAGGAGGTCTTGTACTGATCTTGCCCTTTGCCTAAAACTATGCAATATTGCTTTCAAAGTGCCCAATAGCTTGAAATACTATGCTTAGGCATTTCCTCATAGTGATTTGAGGTGTTTGTTTGTCTTAAATGTATTTCCCCAAAGTCTAATAGCAATTTCCTAAAAGTTAGAGAGTTATATATCTCTATGTATTGCTTGAATGTTTATTTCTATGCATTGATCAATTTATGGTTACATTTCTCATGATTAATGGTTAGCCCTACCATGTTTATGTCAGCTATTAAAACTATTTATGTTTGAAATCCTTTGTTCTTCACAAATTTAGTGTCCATCCCACTCCATTTTACCCAAAGATCCATTTTACCTCGCTCAAATCGGCCCTTCAACAACCTTGTATCACCATCTGAAGCTTTCTTGACCTTTTCGACCCCATAGCCCAATTGATCTGACATCTTTTTACCTATCTTAGTCTTTGATCAGTTCATCCCTCACAAACCTAAAAAACCAAAACCAAAAACCTACTTCATAACTAGCCTAAAATCATAAACACAACAAGCAAACACACAGATATCCCTTACACAAATAGAGAGAGCCCTCTCTGAGTCCAGGAAGGCTAGGTCCTTGGGCTCAAAAGATTGGTTTGATGTTACACTGTCATTTGGCTTGCCAATCAGCCAAATCACAGGACCCTAACACATATATACTAGAAATCAACAACATTAATGTGGTTCCAGTCCATGTTGACAACTACTAGTCTTTGAATCTGAAGTTCCATAGTTGGTACTTCTTCCTGGTTTGAAATGAATGAAACATTGTTATTTTCTTATTGTTTAACATTATTTTCCCTTGTAGAATGAAATACAGTTGGCGATACCTTATTGGTTTACCCCATCATATATTAACAATGTAATTGATCCCACATATTACTAGAAGGAGATTTTACAAGGTGGTTAGCGGGGGGAGGGTAGGAGAGAAATTGCACTTGTTATAATGTGGCCATGTCCCCAAAATTGGCATTCACTAGACAAAATGTTTCCCCACCCTCTCTTGAAGCTTAAAAGGTGGGGTGGTCCACATTAATCCTGCACCACTGATGCGAGATCACACACTGTCGAGATCATATTAACGTGCTTGAGCAAATATGGAGAAGTAACAAAACAAATTATTGAACTTTTGTCAAACAACTATTTTGTCATAGTTTGTGATATTCATGGCGATAGTAAAAGATGGACTCTACATTAATATAATACTAAAGTAATTTAGTTGCATAAGAAAGTTAGATGTTACAAATAAGGAGGTTTGATAGATTTTGGAAATGTGGACTCGTATAATAATTTATTCTATGCATTTTGTGTGTTTAAATGTGTTTTTTATACTCATAATAAGGTATATATGTAATTTATTTGATGTTCAAAATGGAATTGATAAATTCCATTTAAAAATATTGATAATAAATTAAATGTTTGAGTATGTTTTATAAATTAAATATTTCTATGTCCCATTTAAGTAAAATGATTTTATATTAACTTAAGTAGAATTTTTTATTTCATTTTTAAGAACTTTCAATTTTAATTCATTCAATGTTTAATATGAAGTTGACATTTCATATTTAAAAATATTAATAATAAACAAATTATTTCAATGTGATTGTTGCAATTTCAATGAAGTAAAATATTCAAATATCAACTCTATATGTGTATATCTAGCATATGTCCTCTTAACTTTTGGATGCTTTATATGTGTGTGTGTGTGTGTGTGTGTGTGTGTGGAGTATCTAACTTATACTTGTGTTCTAGGTATGGTAATGTTTAAGGGTTGTTGATATTATTGATCATAATTAAGTAAAGTAACTCACTATGACAAGGAGCATGTTCCTATTTTTTAGGTTGTGGTTAGAAAGATGGATGTGAGATATTATCACCAACAAGATAGTCCTAGGTTGAGATATTTTCTCAATATATTGTGTCTCTAAGATAGTTTGTATATCTTAAACAAAATCTTATCGTACTTGCATTTGTATTATTACCATCTTAATATAGAGCTCTCAATACATTTGTGTGTGTAAAGATTATATTCTCCCATTTTAACATGGTTTTATTTTTGGACTAGACTTGACTCCCTCATGGAAAGGCCCGCGAAAATACACAATTTGAAGTTTTTCATAATAGTATTATAGCAATGTGTTTGTTAGTAGTTCTTGTAATGGTTTTTCCATCTATGATTATCACCAGTGAAAGAAAAGGGTGGAGTAGGACATTTCTTAATGATCATTGATAATTTTTGGCATGGATGTTAGCATGGTTAACTTGAAACAATTATTGGTGGTTAAGCTACATCCATACTGATGTGCATAACTGATTCCATACTGATATCCCTACACTGGTGCAAATTTTTTTCTGATTTCCCTACATATGCATGAGCTATGGGGTAGGATAAATTATTAAGCTCCATGATGGAACATATGAAATTGTTGTTTAGTGGAGAATTTGTAATTGTTGATGAGCTCCATCATTAGAAATATTTGGAGGGGTTAACAGTCACCTTTTTTCCTTCTAAGATCTCTTTTTTTTGTTCATTTTTATTATTTGGTTTTATGATGCTAGTATAGGTGGCGATTAAGGGTAACATACTATGAGTACCTAATATGAGGTTGAGTGCAGAAAATCATGATTTATTAAGCATTTTTATAAAGATTTTATCATAAAGACTTGGAGGAGATAGCAAGGAGAAATTATAGGAGGATTTTCCACCACAGATTCTCTCCAACAATTCAAACTCCAAAGGCAGCCAAAGGATCCCAAGGATTCTCTCCAAAAATTCAAATTTCAGAGGCAGCCAAGCAACTCAAAGAGGAGTGTACTCAATATTTGTTTACTGGGAGTCAAGAGGACTCAATCACCATTTTCTAGGGAGATGTTGGTAGATACCTTGTAGAATAAATAAAGCAGAGATAGAGCTAGGAAAAGCTAGCCAATAATAGTTTATTCCAGTGGGAACTTTTTTGCAAGTTATTGAGATTTTTATTATTTCAGTTATCAAACTTTCAGAGATGTATGAGGTTATTCTTTTATGAAATGAGTAGACTGATTTCATTTTACTGATTTAAGTTTCAAAGAGCTAGGCTCGTGGGTTATGGCCCAATCCATGTGCCTCAGCCTCTCTGTTGCATTTGTTCTTTGCTTTCTATCATTTCATTATCTCTGCTTCTGATAATTTCATTTATGTTTCAAGTTATTGCCTAGTTTTTGCTTTCAGTATGCTGTTGTAGTATCCATTTGCTTGTGAGTAGAAGAATAGACGAAAAACTCCAAAATCTGTGTTCAAGCCTCCCCCTCTCATCTCTGTCAATAGAGTTCGAGTAGGGTAGACCTTCCCATAGGCCAAAAATTGCTTTCTGTTTGAGTTTAGGAAGAAACTACATTACTAGGTCCGATTCTCTCTTTCACTATTGTTATCACGCATTTTTGTCAGCTTTCCATGCATGAATCCACACATGTTACACTTTTGAGCACTTCTGGTGTGCCTCCATCCCCTCCTGTTTTCCGCTTCTTTTTACTATTGCACCCTACCTTTTTCCCTAACACACTCAAGCTCTTCAACCCGCCTTATTTCTTTATTTTCTTCATTCACAGTTACCTTACCTTTTTTTTAACGCAAAACACGTCAAAAATCTTAAACAACCATTAAATTCCGACCTTCACCTTTCCTCCTTGGAACCCCCGCTACCGTACATCGCAAATCACAACCCGCAATTCTTTCTCCCTTCTGTTAACACTTACCACTTGGTTCTGCCGATTGCATTATTGTGTTCTCGCATATCACAGATCGCGCCTTTTCCCTTTTTCTTTCGAGACTTACCGCAAACGCAATCATATTTCCTTTTCGTGCAACCACAGATCGTAACTTTTGCCTTTTCTCCTTAACACTACCACTTTCAAACGCTGATGTGATATTGCCGCCACATCGCAGCTCTCTCATCACATTTTTTTCTTTTTTTCTTTAACACTTACCGCTCCAACTCTGCAATATTACGATTGCGATATCGGTCCCACCTCCACGTCACCGCTTCGCATCGCACTTCACAAACTTACCTCATCGCACTTTTCTCCCGCTCCCTGACAACCTTTCCGCTATCCCTTTACTTTTGCGATATTGCGATTGCGACATCGCATATCGTAACCTTTGTCCTCTATCGCACTCCGCCATTGCACTTTTTGAATTTCTCCACTCCAAAGCCTCTTTGCACTTAAACAAAGCTTTAATCAAGTTTAAAACCCCGATTTCCACTCCTAAGCCTCATTTCATGTGTTAATCCCTCCATTAGCCTCTTAAGCCCTTTTTCTCTCCTCTAAGCTGCAAATCACTCTTTTTAATTAGAATTAAGTCATGGATAGATTAGTTGCATGAGTAGAAGCATGATAGATAGACCATAGGACAAGTAGAGTGCATTTAGTCATTTGGCCAAGTTAAGTGTGGTTTAGAATTAGTTTCCTTTCCGCCATTTATTTTTATCAAGTTAAATTAGTTTCATTAGTTAAAGCAGAAGAGGATGACATGAACAAAGTGCATCTGTTGTGTATATAGCACTGTCACCTCAAAGTTTGTGCGAACCCCAGGTTGATAAAGTAAAGTAGGGTAGTCCCTGGGAGTTGCAGCACTCTTGGTACAATATGAAGGCTCACCACTTTTTGGTTCCGTTTCCGGGGAGGTGTCTAGTAGATGCTTTTATTTTTATTTTAGAATTATTTTATGATTTCCTTTCTTTTCATGTCATTTCAAAAATATTGAAAAAATACAAAAAGATTTGATTTTCATGCCTTGTAGTACTAGGAATAATCAAAGACAAACCTTACCTAAAACCCCCACATCACCTCCTGCCCACCCTTCACTCTTATTCAGTGGCAGTGAGAGTGAACCCCCTTTAGGAGAGCCTTCTAAATATTTTGAGGATCCTATTGGGAAAGAAGAAGAAGACCTTGTTTCAACTGAGGGACCTGCTTCACCTATCTTAACCATGGTTGGGATCCAGAGAGCCTTTCCCATAAGAGAGGAAGATGGGGAAACTAAGATGAAGAACATTATCCCCTCAGCTCTTCCACACTTCCATGGAATTACCTCTGAGGACCCTGACACATTCATGTTTGAATTTTTTGTTGTCTGTAGGACTTATGACTACACCTATGATGATCAGAAGTTGAAGGTATTCCCATCCACCCTTAAGGATTCAACCTTGTGCTGGTTCATGGGTTTGCCTGGGGAAAGCATCACTACCTAGGCACAGATGGAAGAAACCTTAAACAACAAATACAAAGACTATTGTAGGTCCAAGGAAACTAAGGATGAGATCTTTAGGATGACTCTAGGGTCGAATGAATCCTTAGAGGACTATGAAGAGAGGTTTTAACTGAATTATAAGAGAGCCAACTCTACTCTTGATCCTGACTCACTTAAGCTTGTAATTCTTCGAGGGATCAGTGAATATATGGTAGAAAAATTGAATATTCTATTAGGAGGATATATCTACCCACAACCCTATGAATCAATTAAAAATGTCTTCCGAAACCATTCTAGGGCTTTTAGGAAGAAGGGCAGAGCTAGCCAAAGTACATCCAATACCCCTTCCTCTTCCACCTTCATAAAACATGAGATTGGAAAAATTCTAGAGGACTTCAAGAGTGACATGCTGCACACCTTTGCTTTGAAAATGGACACAATGTAGGTCAAAAGGAAGCAAGAGGAAGTTCAGAGAGCCCTGGCCATATTTTGTCCTAGATGTACCAGTAAGCACCCAAGAAATGAATGCCAACTGAATGTCATAGAGGTTTGCTTAGTCTGTGAGGATAATCATGCCACATAAAAGTGTCCCTCCTTACCTGGACTTAAGGAGGTATATCAAGGCGGGGAAGCAATGCTGGAGAAACTATGTTTCATCAATCAGAGAAGGCCTCAAGGCCCTCGACCATATCAACAAGGTATGCAAGGTTTACCTTACTCTTACTATCACAACAATCAGAGTGCATCCATGCAACCTTCGTACACCCCCACTCCTCCATCCTGATCTACACCTCCTATTTGGCCTTACAACCCTTCATATAATCCTCAACCGATAAACCAACCACTCTAGCAGTATGTTCCACAACAACCTCAGGGGAACAATCCATACCAAGGGTGGAAGCCTCAACAAAATCAACCACCTTCTCTAATGCCTCCACCCCAACCTCAACCTCAGCTTACTCATGCTGCTCCACCTAGGCTACATTTACCTGCACAACCCAATATGAACCCGAACAACAGACAGGCACAACAGGCTCCCAGTGGAGAAACATCCTATCCAACTATGTTGTGGAGATACAGGAGATTAACTTTAGGTCGGGAAGATTACTCCCATACAACCATCCTCCATCTCCACCTGTAGAGGTTGAGTAGGAAAAGGAAGAAGGTAACACTCAAATCCAACAACCTCCTTTTCCTAAGTGCTTGATTCACCCTAGTCAACACACCCTTCAGGAGACTGAACTCCCGGGAGAATTGGAAAATTTGTGTGTAAAGATACCACTTCTCCAGGCCATTAAGGATGTCCCTATCTACAATAGGCTCATCAAAGAAAAGTGCTTCAAGAAACATGGGAGAAGAAAGAGAGATTCCCCACCATCAATGTGGTAGAACAACTGTCTGACCTAATGCCGGGAAGGGTGATATTTCCAAAGTACTTGGACCCTGGTAATCCAATTGTTGATGTGCATATAAATGGTGTCATTGTTCCCAACACTCTGATTGATCTAGGGGCTGCCATCAACGTCATGACCAAGGAAACTATGTTGAAACTTAATATCCAAAGGACTTTGAGGAAAACCACAATAGTCCTACAACTTGCAGATCGGTCCACAGTAACTCCGGAAGGAATTGTTGAGGATGTCATGGTTACCATTAACTCTTGGGAGTATCCTACAGATTTTCTTGTCATGCAATCAAAAGCCAAGTTTAATGGTTATCTTCTCATCTTAGGGAGACCTTGGTTAGCCACCACAGATGCTTATATTAGTTGTTGGGTTGGAAACATAACTATAAAAAATGGGCCTTTGTCTAAATAGCTAGTGTTATAACCTCCAGCCCAGTCTTCCATTGATCATGATCTCCCTATATGGTTGGAGGATGAAGAATATGAGTTATATAACACTATCCCTATGTGTACCATAGATGTTATTCTTAGATGGGGGCAGCTTGATGAAGATGAACTCATCGACCATGCCATTCAAAACTAGTCCTCCATTAATATTCCTATCGAAACCTTAGTCAAAGAATATGAAAGCCAACCTTGGATGGAAGTGCACTCAGTTGAGTCAACCTATGAGTCCACCAAGGCTATTGATTTTGGCCCATCAAAGTCTCTGAAAATCAACCCAAACCTTTCGAATGAATAAGAAAAGAAGTTGTGCCAGCTTTTGAAAGTGAATCTAGATGCATTTTCTTGGGATTACAAAGACATGAAAGGGGTGCATCCTTCAGTGTGAAAACATCATATTTACATCAAAGAAGGATGCAAACCCGCGAGACAACCCCAAAGAAGGATGAACCCGACTCTGAAGGACATAGTCAAAGAAGAGTTGCAGAAGCTATTGGATGTAGGGTTCATATATCCTATATCCGATAGTGAGTGGGTATCTCCTCTTGTCTTAGTCCCAAAGAATAATGGGAAGTGGAGAATCTGTGTTGATTATAGAGAACTTAACAAGGCCACCAAGAAAGACCATTTCCCTTTTCCCTATATAGACCAAGTCCTAGATGGCCTTGCAGGGAAGAAGTTCTTTTCCTTCTTAGATGGTTTTAGTGGGTACAATCAGATTCAAATTAGTCGTGAAGACCAGGATAAGACTACTTTCACCTGCCCTTGGGGTACCTTTGCTTATAGATTCCTACGCTTTGGGTTGTGCAATGCCCCAACTACCTTCCAAAGAGCTGTCCTAAGCATGTTTTCTGAGTTAGTCCATGACTCTATCGAAATCTACATGGTTGATTTCACACCATATGGGGATGAATTCTAGGAAGCACTCTCCAATTTGGGTAAATTACTATTTGGGTAAATTACTAAGAAGGTGAATTGAGTTTCATCTCTCCTTGAGCCCATAAAAAGTGTGAATTACTGAAGAAATCAAGGGGTTGTATTAGGACACTCCATATCCCAAGCAGAAATATAGGTAGACCTGAAAAAAATCACTATCATTAAAAGGGTACCTTCTCCTCAAAAGCAAAAATATGTCAGGAGTTTCTTAGGCTTAGCTACTTACTATAGAAGGTTCATCAAAGATTTCAGCAAGATTGCTTCGCCATTGTTTGGGTTATTGGCCAAAGATTCTGAGTTTACTTGGTTCGATCCTTGTCAAGAGGCTTTCGATCTCATTAAGGGAAAATTGACTACTGCCCCATCCTCCGAGGTCCAAATTGGACTCTACCTTTCCACATCCAAACTGATGTGTCCGACAAAGCTATAGCGGCAACATTAGGACAATTAGAGGACAAAATCCCTTGTGTCATTTATTTCATTAGCAAGAATTTTTCAAAGGCCGAGTTGAATTATATTGTTACTGAGAAGGAGATGTTAGCCATTTTCCATGCATTGAACAAAATTCAAGCATTATGTAACTCGATATTGACTATTGTTGATAAACCTGGAAAGGGGAATGTTGTTGCAAATTTTTTGTCCAGGTTAGCTCTCCCTACAGGTGAAGAAGGAATGGTGGATGAACAACTGCCTGATGAAAACCTCTTTTCCATATCAGCACTCTCACCATGGTTCGCTCATATAGCCAACTACTTGGTTGCTGGAAAACTCCCTCCTAATCTTTCATTCAGGGAGAGGAGCATAATCATCAGAAAAATCACTCCTTTCACATGGATTAGGGGAAACCTTTTCAAGCTAGGCCCGGATCAAATCCCAAGGAGATGTGTGAGGGAGGAAGAAGTTTTTGATATCCTCTCTACATGTCATGACATCCCATGTGGAGGCCACTTTGCTTCAAAGAGAACTGCTTACAAAGTTTTGCAGGCAGGATAATATTGGCCTACCCTTCATCAAGATTCCAAAAGATACACCAGGAGATGTGACCAGTGCCAGAGACTAGGGAAACCCACACAAAGGAATGAAATGCCTTAACACCCTCAAATGGTTCTTGATCCATTTGAGAAATGGGGCATGGACTTTGTTGGACCTATTGATCCACCATCCTGACAAAAGAAGTATATCATACTCTGCACTGATTACCTAAAAAAGTGGGCTGAAACAAAAACAGTGAGGGTAGAAACCAAGGAGAAAGTAGCAGAATTTCTGGGGTAGAATGTGTTTTACAAGTTCGGATACCCTAGAGAAATAGTCATTGACCAAGGTGCACAATTCACCTCCCACCTCGTTGAGAATATTTTGAGGAAGCACAAGGTTAAGCATAGAACTTCTAATGTCTATCACCCTCAGGAGAATGGCCAAGTAAAAGTGAATAACATAGCTTTAGAGAGCATCCACACCAAGGTTGTGAGCAGCAATAGAAAATATTGGGCAGACAGATTGGTAGAAGCTACTTGGGCCTACAACACTACTTGGAAGACAACAACATGATTTACTCCTCATGAACTAGTCTATGGTAAGAAAGATCTACTTTCAGCTGATTTTGAATTCAATAATTTAAGAATGGTAGCTGAATTAAATTTAGATCTATCAAATGCCCAAAAATAGAGGTTGTTGCAGCTAAATGGATTGGATGAGTTCAGAATGTAAGCACTTCTTCACACAAGGGTAGTTCAGTTACAAAGGAATGTATGGCATGAAAAGAACATCAAAGAAAATACCTTCCAAGAAGGATATTAGGAACTGTTGAATGATTCAAGGTTTAAAGACTTCAAAGGCAAGTTGATGACAAGATGGTTGGGACCTTACACAGTGGAAAAACGTTTTGATAATGGTGCAGTTCAAATCAAAACCATAGATGAGCAAGGAATCCCCTTGCTTGTCAATGGTCACAGACTTAAAATTTACAAGTAGCCTTTTTTAAAGGAAAAGTTCATAAATTCAATAAGCAGAGAGGTGTATGTGATGGGAAAATACATAGTTTCCCACACTTTCTAGGAAAAAGAAAAAAAAGAAAAAAGAAAAAAATATCCATGGGTGAAAACCTCTCTGAGGCACCCAAGGCAAGCTTGTGGGTTGAAAACCTCGATGGAGGTAGCTCACTTTCTCAAAAAAAGGAAAAAAAGAAAAGAAAAGAGAATAAAGATCCATGGGTGGAAACCTCTCTGAGGCGCCCAGGGCAAGTCTGTGGGTTGAAAATCTCCATCGAGGCAACCCACTTTATTTCAAAAAAGAAAATAAAAATACATCTGCATTTCTGTGTTTGTTGTTTTGCAGGTTATTAATGGTTTCTGGAAACACAGGAAGGCATTCATCTTCTTTTCCCTTCTTTTGTTTTACCATCCATACCATAATTCACTCCATTCATTTGTATAACTTCCTCTATCACCTCCATGCACCACACTCCTCCATTCTTGAGCACAACGTAGCAAGGACATCAAAACATATACTGTTACAGACATCATGGAATTCCTACAGTGCAGACATTTTTTCTTGAACAACAAGAAAACAAGGGAGGAGCGCATGAAGCAAACCCCAGGAAAGACAAGAAGTGCCACCCATGGCATCTAGAGCACCCCCACGCAACATTTACAACAGGGAGAAACAACAAATCCACATCTCTCTCACAACGCTTCTCATTCAGCAAGTTGTTCAATCAGAGAATAGGAAAATAGTGAAGAACGCAACATCCAAAAGGCTTGTCTCCTCAATCCAGCTCCTGCAAATGCCTCAGAAATTACAGGTAAACTCAGGTATAGCTTCTCACCCCTTTCTACGCATCCATAATAGCCATAAATAATTAAATTTTCAGACTTAGAGTTTAAGGGGTAGAAAGTTGGCCAGTTAACTCGGCCACCACCGTGAGGTATGACTAAAAAAACTTTAAGTACACACCACCTTAGGATGCAAAAGAAAAGAATTTAAATAAAGTGGAATGGAGGAGAACGAGGGGAGGAGACACGTAGTCCATCACAAATTAACAAGGAGAAGGAAACAATGGTCTCTAATGAGAACTGGAGCTAATGTAATATTCCTAAATGGGGAAGCAGCAATATATGAACACAATGATGGAAAGAACAGTGAATAAATCAAAAAACCATGATATGAGACAAATGTAAAACCATCTTATTAAACATATCAAAAAATAATAGGCACAAGATCTTGAGGATCAAGTCACTCAAGCAATACAAAACAAGCCTCTACAAGAAAATAATGCCATCACATGAGAAATAGCTGCCATACAAATGCCCTGAGCTAAGATAGCATAGTTTTAGGGCACAAACTACTGCATAAATATGGATCAATATAGATCTATTGTTCTATAGCTCAAATAATTCTAGGAGTTAAGATCTAGCCTTCTAGACACCTTTCCAAGAGAACACGGGAATGGTTTCCAGAAATACACCGAAATACAAATGGTGATCTACAGCCCTAGGACTGAAGAGTCATTGCAAATTGAAGCTAATGAAACAGAATGCTAAAATAATATGTATCTGATGTATATCTCCTTAAGGGTCTCCTCCAATGAAATGCTGACCCCTTCACCTACAGGAAAACACTCTAAAAGAGCCAATAGATCCTCCTCTGAAACTGCCCTCCAAAATAATGCAATTCCCAGCTGAAACTGCGCTGTGAATGATGGGGATAGGTTGGCCTAGTGAAAAATATCTGAAATGAACTCAAGGACCCTCCTTGCTGATCTCCCAAGAGAAGGAATCCTTCCTCCTATGAAGAACTAGCTCAGAAAGTGGGTTTCTTAACCCTCCACTGCAACACCCTGCAACACAACACAAATCTGAACAGAAACTGCGTTGTAGCTGAAGAATGAAGCTTGGCCAGAATGCTGGATGTGTGGAAATGATAGATCAATACTCTCTCAAGAGGCCTCTCAAGGAAAGAGGTGGGATTCCTAACTGGGAACACGTTGTACTAAACAACACTGCAATCTTAGCTAAACAACTGAAGAGAGAACAAAGCTAAACAGACATATCAAAATAATAATCATAACATAACCTCATATGGCTGCCATCCTCTTCCTTATAAACAATGTGATATTTCTCACCTTGGGTCCCACTCATTAGGGTTTCCACCATCATGCAATTAATCCCCCTCCAAAACTACGTTGTCCCACCATTAATGCCACTCCTCCATAACAATGTTGTTTGATTTGGTCAAAGTTGACCAAGTCTTCATGATCCAGTCCCTTTTCACACCTAAGGGTCTTCAATCCAGCTTTTTATATGACCTCCCTTCACACTAGGAGTGTCTTTTATTCCTACTAAGGATATTTATGGTTCTCCCTACCCTCTTATTCCTCTATCTAAGAGAAAAATCAAAATTTAATATTCCAATTAGCTGTGTGCTAATTTAGGAATATTACAGTCCTCCCCTCCCAAATGTTGCTTGTCCTCAAGAAACGGTAAGGATAGAGCTAAAGAGCCTATCCTCTTCCTCCTGTAGCATCTCCATGTGATAAGCTCCTCCAATGAACAAGATGATGTCTCATCATTAAGTCTCCAAGTTGCTCCTCCCAAGTGTATAAGTATGCCTTTGGTGAAAATTCCAAATGGCTCTTATCATGAACAAGTGGAATATCCATGGAAGAAACTATGTGCGGTTTAGAGGCATTCTTAAGGCATGGAATCTGAAATATATGGGGAACTTTCATTCCCATGTGAAGCCTCCATCCCCAAACTATCATCCACAAAAAGTGAGTCACCCTCCAACATGGCAACTCATGAAACATCTCCTCCACCTTAGGCTCCTGCAAAGAAGGTGGGATGTATAGATGAATATGATGGATCAAATTTTCCATCCCACATTTTCTCTCTCTCCACTTATGATAAGTGTAGAGCTGTTGTTGAATATGGGTTGCACTAATGTTTCCTTCATGGAGCAAAAAGGCAATAGGATCGTCAAAGACCTACTCTTTGGTTCTTGCCCAAATCATCCCATATAAAATGAATATGAAATTATCATCATATGGAATCCAAATGATAGAAGTACTGAGGGTTTTACATAGTGCTGGAAGTTACCAACAGTTTCTCAAGTAGTCACAGCGCAGTTTTTCTAACTGGTTTTTCAGAAAATAACATGGCAAGCTATTTCCTAACAAATTGCTAGTTGTGCATGTCATCACATCTAATAGTAAATAGTGCATGCCATCACATCTACTAGTAAATAGTAAATGGAATTGTAGATCAACTGAGCATACAGGAAATATCACAACACTTTCCCAAAGCTATATAATAAATGGCTCTCTCCATCAAAGATATTGGTCCCAAAATGACCATGAAGCCCAAATAGAGGCTTGCCCTCTTGTGGAGAAATGCACTATATAAATATGGTAAGAGAATGAAAATACTTTTTTAGATAATAAATAAGTGCAAAAACACAATTATTACCATGTACTGAGAGTAATATGATAATAAGATCCATGAATGAGCCCTCCATAGTGATATGCCATACTCCCATGAAGAGGAATGAACTATCTGCTGCATGAAGATCTTTCTTCTTATGCTTGGAAATCCAAGTCAAGAAGATCATATCATGGTAATAGATGTCTCCATCCACTACTTCATCACTCTCATCTCCTATTTTCCCACTAAGTGCATCATATGTGAAGTGCTCCTGGGAACACTCCATCAATAAATTCAAGCTCCCAAGTGACAACGCTGTTGGCATTTGTTATAAAGCTCCTGTCATCTCATAGCTCCATTCTTTGACATGCAGAATGTCAAAGTCATCTATCATAATGCTGCTATATATGGGAGATTCCTTCCAAAGTGGAAGTATCTCCTCATCCTCCAAGGCTAAGGAGTAGCCCCTTTTCACCATGATAGTGCCATCACCTACTCCTGCAACATTATGCAAAGTATGGAAGGAAATCAGTCCATATCCTCCCAAGAACAACCAAAGCAACAACAACTCTTGTTGCCTCCTCACACGATCACCATATAAACTATGGAGCAACAACATGATGGTTGACATGAAAGATATCACATCACCCCAATATACCCCAACTCCTTGCTGCCATATGATGTAAGTGCCATGCCAAGTTTCGTCCACCAACCTACTCTTTGAAATAGAATGTGTCATATGATGACCAAACTCTTTCAAGAGTAACCAACGCAGTATTTCCTCCTGCTGCCCGGTGTCATAAATCTGCAAGTGGCTTCCCAACCTCTTGCTCATCAACATCACCCATCCAACCAATGGTCAGTGTCTAAAATTATGCTCAAAATAGGTATCCCTCCAATGGAGAATACCATCCTCCCAAATCAGGTTTATATCTTTGCATTTCATGGGATGTTGAAATGAAATATCCAGGAGATCTCCAAATGATGACCACTCATCAATGACCATGTTAACCCCATAAGGATCCAAATAAGTGGCAGGAAAAAACTTCTCATCAAAATGTGAAGTGCTCATCAAGAAGTGTCCATCATAATAATGGAATATGTCATCCCTCAAAATATGCCCTCCATCAACCATCTGCCTATCCTCTGCTATACATGTAGAAAGGTCACTGGAATGCTCCAATAATGGTTGGGCCCCCAACTCATCACTGCTGCTTAATGACAACACTATTGATCTCCATAATTGTGCATCTGTTGTCTCAAGATCATTCTCAATGTTGAATACATAGTTCTGCATTGCACGGTTCAGGACAATGTTCATCCCATCCTCCAAGAATTTACACTCCAACCCCAAGAGTTGTGTGCAGCTCAACAATGATACACTAGGATGACTATATATCTCCTCCTTGAATAAATCAAGGTTGCTCAGCGCAGTGATAGTCTGTTGCTCCAAATCAACAATGTACTTTGACCCTAGGTCATGCAGTAGTACATTCCCACAATCCTCCATATGATGTGCTGATATAATAGAAAGTGGAAACATGTGCATACCTTGATAAAGCTTGGGAACATCTTGTACTACTACAAGGGTTCCTCCTTCCGGTGTGAAGGCTTCCCCAACTACTGATGATGATGGCTGCTCTTCTATAGCTGCATCAGCGCTGGTACAAGTCTCCTCCTCCTCATGCATCTCCAGAATAGTGCATGGGACTCTAAATGTCAAGAGATCAAGACCATCTTGCAAAGATGCAAGGGTTCTTTCTCCTGATGCAAGTGCTCCTGCAGCAAGTGGTGGTGAAGGCTTCTTCCCCTCCGATTTCTTCTTGTCAAACTTCTTGATCAACCTTTCAATAAAATCTGCATATGCAGTCACTTTTGCATGACGCAAATGGCCAAACCTCCAAATTTTTGCTTCACCATCAAGGTGCAGCGCTGCAATCTCAACAAATTCTTCCTCTACTACTGGATGTTGCAGAAAAAATGCAGCCAACCTCATTCCCCAAGCTCTTTTTGTGCGTGAGGATGACCCATCAAAGGTAGAAAATAGAAATCTATTACCCTTTATTCTTAAATTTTTGCAAGGTTTCCTTTCTTCTTAAAGCTTAATGAACTGTGGGAGAGTTAGATTCTCCTTGAAAGCTCTAGGTTGAGACTTATATTCTGCAAGATACTCACTTATAATCTCATGATCTAAGTGTCCTCCATCTCCATGCCTCTTGTCTTCTTCTTCAACAGAAAAGGGCATAGTACGTTTCTTGGGATCTCTATGCAATACCAGATCTCCTTTTTGCTGATAGGAAGTACATGGACCTTCCTCATTTTGAAACCCTAATGTGGTTTCAATTTGTTTTTTCTGCATTTTTCTTTGCTTTACCTCCTTGGTGAGGTCCCTCTTAGATCTGAAAAGAGATGAGATAAAACTCATTCTTTCCCTCATTCTGATCTCTTTCTTCTTCTTCTTATTCTTCTGATAGCATAATGGCTGAGATCCACAGGTTGAGCCAATACTATGCTCTGATACCACTGTAATATTCCCAAATGGGGAAGCAGCAATATTTGAACGCAATAATGGAAATAACAGTGAATAAATCAACACACCATGATATGAGACAAATGTACATCCATCTTATTAAACATATTAGAAAATAATAGGCACAAGATCTTGAGGATCAAATCACTCGAGCAATACAAAACAACCCTCTACAAGCAAAATATGCCATCACATGAGAAATAGCTACCATACAAATGCCCTAAGATAAGACAATGCAGTTTTAGGGCATAAATTGCTTCATAAATATGGATCAATATATATTTTATGTTCTATAGCTCAAATAATGCTAGGAGTGAAGATCTAGCCTCCTAGACACCTTTCCAAGAGAACCCGGGAAGGGTTTCCAGAAATACACCCAAATACAAATGGTGATCTATAGCCCTAGGAATGAAGAGTCACTGCAAACTAAAGCTCATGAAATAGAAGGCTGAAATAATATGGATCTAATGTAGATCTCCTCAAGGGTCTCCTCCAATGAAAGGTTGAACCCTTCACCTACAGGAAAACACTCTAAAAGAGCTAATAAATCCTCCTTTGAGACTGCCCTCCAAAATAACGCAATTCCCAGCTGAAACTGCGCTGTGAATGATGGCGATAGGTTGGCCTGGTGCTAAAGTTCTGAAATGAACTCAAGAACCCTCCTTGCTGATCTCCCAAGAGAAGGAATCCTTACTCCTATGAAAAAATAGCTCAGAAAGTGGGTTTCTCAGCTCGCCACTGCAACACCCTGCAACACAACACAAATCTAAACGGAAACTGCGTTGTAGCTAAATACTAAATCTTGGCCAGAATGCTGGATATGTGGAAATGATAGATCAATACTCTCCCAAGAGGCCTCTCAAGGAAAGAGGTGGGATTCCCGACTAGGAACACCCTGTTCTAAACAACACTGCAATCTTAGCTAAACAGCTGAAGAGAGCAACAAAGTCTCATCCCAAGACTGGTCAAAAAGTGCTAAATGATGGTGCATAAATGCAGAGTGCTGGTGCAGGTAACTTTTGAAGGCCCTCCCCAACTCCAAATTCAGCTCATGATAGCTCATTGGAAAGCTCTTCCACTCTAGTTGTCATTTGACCCATCAAGAAAGTCATTTGGACACTCCAGCTATGAGAAAACCTGATTTTCCCAAGGTCACTCCAGAAGTGCAGCAATTCTCCCGTGACACCTGTATTTTTTACATTGCTCCCAAACCATGATACCTGTGTAAATCTGAATGAGTTTTTTCTTCTTGGACTTAAGATGCACAAAAACCTCTCTCACTTTTGTCAAATTCATCTTTGTTTGGTCAAAAACACAGTTTGAAGCGAAACTGGCCTTGTGTGCTTCCTCCATGTCATTTTCTGCAAGTGATCATTGTTTGGCAATCTACTTGGGCCATCAAGCTCAAAAACCCTAGTTTCCTCAAGACCAAGTGGTTATCTTTATACTTCTATAGGTTGTCTTCATTTAGGACCAGACCATCTACCTTATTAATTCCTTCAGCTGATGGACCTCTTAACACTCCTGCAGAAGTGCTAAAATCCTAATATTTTCCTCACGTGCAAACTCTGAAACTGAATGGATAGTCTTTCTTTGGAACTCTTTGGGTTTTTCTTGAGTAAATATGTGCTGAACTTCTATTACATCTGTGCCAACTTCTTATCAAAGGAGAAAAGTGTTTGAAACACCAATGATGACCTTAAGACATATGAAACCCTAATTGACCTAGTGTGGGGGGGGGGGGGTGGTTCTTTGACCATGATCTTGACTGAAAATAGGCTTGGAGGATTCAAGTGTAAAAAAAGAGTATTAAAAAAGTGGTGTATTGAAGATCCAAAATCCAATGTACTTGATTTATCTAAAGAGCCTACAGAGATAGTTTTGAGATCATCAATGCTTGTGGAACCTGGTTAATCATGGGAATAAGTTAGGCTATAGGTAACCCTAGATGCAAAGTATATTTATGGGCGAGGGAAAAATAGAGTAATGAGGTCATAAGTGGGAAAAGGGGATGGATATGAGTGGCACAATACCATAAGAAGTCCTTTAGGAGTGGCAGGGTGACCATGGAATGGAAAAATAGTATAATAGTGAAAAAAATTATGTAAGGATAATGAAGGCAGTGAGATTTCTAAAACTCACAATATTCAGGGAATTTTGTTTTTAGAAATCTAGAACCAATATTTAGTCATCTACAGATAGTAAAAATTACTGATGACTAACGGTGGCTCCACTTAGGGAGGGCAGCTCCTTTTCAGAAGGTGTACAGGACCTCAGGGTTTAGATCTCTGAGTTTTGAAGACCAGTACATTACTTTTACTTGGCAGATCTCTCTTCCTTCATTTGCTGATGTTCTCTTAAAGCTATGATCTTATAAAATTTGAAAACATGATTTCTTCAATCTCAGTTATACCTACCCATCTTACTTTGCCTAACATATTTTATTCTTTTGGGAGCACTTGGACTGGAAAACCCTTGACATTATTTTCTTTTGAAAGCATGAAAAACTATCTACTTGTACCTTTATCACTTCGAAGAGTTCAGATTAGGCTAATGAACTCTTTTATTCTCTACCTAGTCTATTAATATGTCAAGGTTAAGTTGTTTGACATATTTTCTTCTCTAACCTAGTAACATGAAATTCAAAACATGATCAAACCAAGTTTAAACAATCTGATTTGTCATGGGTTGTGGCATTTGGACAAGCTGCACACAGACATTATTTTTGTACAATAAAAAACTAAAAACTTAAGGGTTGTGATTCAGAATTGATTATTCATCCCTCTCTTTTTTCTTTGGTTCAGATTTATGCTTTGGGAACCAGCATCTTTTCCTAATCTAATCTACTAACAGGCCAAGTTTACATGATTTGACACATGCTCTTTTACTAACCTATCAACATAAATTTAAAACATGTCCAATCATGATTAGGATAAATGACTGAACCAAGAATTTTTTCCCAAATGTAGTGGCATTTAGGCTTGCACACTTTTAGAAGTACTCTTTTTTGGTATGGGGTTGTACCTCTTCTTTAAAACTGCCCTCTTTTTCTTCTTTTCTCTGTTTATGTGTTTTCATTTTTCAAAAAAATATAAAACTAAAAAGATGCTCAAAGTGCTGAGCTTATTTTCATACCTATCTATCCTAATCTAACTTACATGTGACATATATTCATTTGGTGAACTCGCTTTTCCAATATAACCAATCAAGTAGATGATTCCATGAGTGATCTTTGTTCAGATCTTTGAGTGTGCTGAAACAACAATAAGCCCATTCCCCTCTCACTTGCTTTTGAACAACAATGTTCAAAATCAGCGTTATACTATGCAACAAACTGCTCTTTACATAGCATGTTCCTCTTTTAGATGCTTCTAAGAAAACAACAAAGGGATCTTGAAACAATACTTGGCTTAGAGGATTTGAGAAATAAGCTTCATTCCAGATCACTTCTTCCTCCACTTGGCTAGGCTCAGGATCATTTTGAGAAATAATCTCTTCCTCTTCCTCATGATCATCTATGCTAGTAGCCTCATCACATGTTGCAATGTTGTCTTCTAGCAAAACTGATATGCCTTGATTGACTAGGCTGGATTTTGTGTGAAGACCATCATGTTGATGAGCAGGATCATTCTTTGGCAGAAAATCTTGTTGAGAAGGTAGTGCAACAACTCTCTTGTGTTTATCAATTTCCAAGCCTTCATTTGCAATTTGAAATTCAATGGGACTTGGTGGCTGCACAACTGGAGCTAAGGAGAACTCAATGTCACAAATGATTTCCTCAACCATCTCAGGAAAAGGTTTCTCATTAACAACTTGCTCAAGAAGTTCATTATCTTCCACAACCTCAAGATCAAAATTGAAATACTGCTGATTTCCAATCACATGAAAGTTATTTCTGATGGATTGAAATGAAGTAGAACAAAGAAGCAGAGATGTTTCACTTACTTCCAAATTTTCAAGACTTTCCTCATCAGTGTCATAGCTGATATGTATTGGTTGATTACTGTTTTGATGAAACTGAACTTCCTCCCACAAATCAACTGCTGATTGTTCTGCAAGATTAGCTTCTTCTTAGAGAACATGACCATCATCATACTGATCAAAATTTGGAAAATCATCAAAATAAGTAATGTCACCAATCAAACATATTTGATTATCAAATTGTTTTTCTTCAAATTGATCTACACATCCATTTTTTGATCTGTGATAGCTAGGATTAGCATGAGAATGAACAAAAGTGTTCTGTTCACATGAAGGTTTAGAGGCTAACTGAATGCTTAGAATCTGATTTATTTCCTCTTCAGTCAAAAGAGGAGACATTTTTCTCTTTCTTTGGATAACATTACAACAATTATATTTCTCTTGTGAAGGCTGATTTTGAGGCTGAATGTCTTCTTGAGCCTCATTTAGAAGAGATGGTGAATCATCATTGTGCTTTCAGGGAGATCTGGTGGATTTTCTTCCTTTATTTCCTAATTGATTTCATCCTCAGCCAACTCTTCTTGGCTGTCATAATAGTTATCTTGAGTCTGAAATGCATGAGTTTCTTCTAATAGATCCTTAGGATGCCAATTTCCCAAATCTTCATTGATGTTTACAAGGTGTTGTATGAGATTTTCAGATTGATCACAACAATTTTCAGCTAATGATAAAGATGGACAGTTTTCTTTTTTATGCTCATAAAATACCTCGTGGAAATCCTCTAAGGAAAAAAAACTACCAAGGTCTAGGCCTTCATTTCATTCTCTAGATTTCCCTTCTAATGTCCCCATGAACATTTTCATGAGGCACTCCTCATGTCATTCAACCTTTAACCTCCATACATGTATATGAAATTTTATGACATGTAACAAGGGGTCATCAAAATTTTCATCTTGAAACATAGGCAGTTTTGAAACCCAATCTATCTGAGGCATTTTGTGTGGGAACCCCGGGATGTGATCTCTGTTCATCAGAGCATATCTCCGTTGTATCCTTGGATCCATGTTTGTAAATCAGAAAGGGTCACTGCATCTTTTCAACCAGTCTAGAGTTCTCTACCAGTGGAGTCTTTAGGTCTATTGAGAGTTATGGAGTCGCCAGGTGGAAGATTTCAACTTTGTTGTCCACCATCAGCAATATTAATGCATTCCTAGGAGAGTCTATGAGAACTAGTGGGGTTAGTAGGCCTATTGGAGGCCAGTGGAGTCACCAGGTGGAGGATGTTTAATGTTTTAAGGATGTACTTGTTGTCCACCATCAACAACTGAATACCAATCTAAGGATGTTTGTGGGTTTTCTGAGGTCCTAAGGAATACTGAGATTGTCACTCACTCAGAAGGTCCCACCATGATCGCCATTATGTTAGGTCCCTGTAATTTGTTAGATTGGCAAGAAAAAATGCATAGGGGTAGCATCAAACCAGTCTTTGGAGTCCTATGACCTAGCCTTCCTGGACTCAAAGAGGGCTCTCTCTATTTTTGTATGAAAAGTGTAACTTGATAGCTTTTAGGTGTTTATTTTAGGCTAGTTATTACGTTTAGGG
Organism: Pinus albicaulis; assembly: GCA_034641835.2. Classification (NCBI taxonomy): domain Eukaryota; kingdom Viridiplantae; phylum Streptophyta; class Pinopsida; order Pinales; family Pinaceae; genus Pinus; species Pinus albicaulis. The sequence continues at coordinate 562,325,026 of CM076573.1, read as the reverse complement.
TTTGTTTTTTTGGTTGGTTGGTTGGATGATTATTGAGAGTAATACATAGACTTTGAGATTGGAGAGAAATTGGCTTTTATTTTTGTGGATGGCTTGGCTTGCTTGACAATGAAGAAGTCTCACTTGCAGGATTCATGATCATAGTTAATGGTGATGTGTTCCTTATTTATTTCTTGTTTTCTCATGTTATCATTTTGTTCCATCTTTCCCTTGCATTAGAACAGAAATTTTAGCTTAAGATATGTTTTCAAAGGCTCATTAAGTCCGTGTGCTTCTCTTGCTTTCATGTTTTCCTATGCTAGGTCAGTTTAGAGAATCCTCAGTTGCTCTCTAAACCCACTCAGCTTGTTTATCTCAAGAATGATTCAATGTAGTCACTACCAAAGAGGTTCATGGTTAGCCCTACCCTTTGGAATCACTTTAAACATTGTTTTTGAGGTCTTTACTTCGAAGTATTGCTAGTTAGGGTTTAACTAAAGAGATTTATGATTTTCCATACCCTTCTGTTCATCTTAAATAGTTGCTTTAAAGGTATTTAAAGTACGATTAAGGAATCTTAGGAGTTCCCTCCTTCTTTATCATCACTATTGTTATCTTGCATGTTTTCTTTCTCTGAAGGTAGATAGCTAGAGAGGTTAGGAGTTCCGGGCTCTCCAGGGTTTACTGGATTGTTGTCTTGAGGTTTTCTTGCTAGGGTTTGGTCAAAGAAGTATGGTATGTCCTGTCTTGGTTTTGTCTTCATGCATAGTATTCTTAGAGGCCTTTATTGTTGTAGTATTTGACAAAGGATTCTTAACTGCCCTTTTCACCTACTTTGTTCACAATTTATTGTTCACTTCACTCACCTAAGCCTTGAAGATCCATTTAGCTTTGTTATACTTGCCCTCCGAAGCATCCTTGACTTATTGTTGTACCTTTCTAGACCTTTTGCGTAATTCTTCCATAGCCCAATGGTCTAAACCTCCTACCCCACCGTTTTGTTTCGATGAACCCACCCAACCAATCAAAACAAACAAACAACCCCTAATCTTTATACCAGCCTAAAATCAAAACCCTAAAAATCTATCAAGTTACATCTTACAATAAAACATAGAGAGAGCCTTCTCTAAGTCCAAGGGGTTGCCTAGGGTCTCAGACTCTACAAATATTGGTTTGACGTTACCTCTTTACATTTGGTCTTGCCAATCTAACAAATTACTAGGACCTAACACTTTGTTCGTTAGAATTTTTCCAATAAGTGTAGTTGTTTATTCATTTTCGTCTATTTTAATGTAATGATTTTTAATTATGACTTTGGTTATTTTTATTTCACTATAAGATGGCACCAATTTACTATTTCTATTTCCACAATCCCGAGTCACATATTTTAAATTTTAGCAAATCGTATCTCATCTATGATCTCGTACTTACCTGTAATTCTTCCCTAATTTACGCTTCTAAGATGTTTTTTTCTTTGTTCGTATACTTAATGTATACAATTATTGCATGGTTGCATAGGATTTAGTATTTGGATTTCCTTATAGTATTTACTATTTAAAACACATGTATAAAATCATATTAAATCTGATGTATTTTTTTCTAGCGTGTACCTTTATGATGTAGTCATGAATAATTTGGTGACTCATCCTCGCATTTTCAAGGACTCAATATATAAGTTATTTGTTGTATACTTTAGCATCAAGCCATAAATCGTGGACTGCATATTGGGACTGAAAATAGGTTAAAAATATATTATTATAGGGTCTCGACGTTGTTGGTTTCATTTCTCTCCAATATCCAAGTTGATATACTATAACTTTTGACATAATCTTGGTTACCTTAACCTTAAGACATCACCTGCTTTCTTATCAACGTGAAATGTACAAGGAGATACGTGATTAATTTTTCCCTTATTATTTCGCTTAGCTGCTGTCACACTTAACTATTGGTCCCATTTTGCCGAGCTCGTCAACTCGCCTATGAGGTAGCTTTTTTTTTATATACAAGAATCTTTCCATGTACTTATCTTAAAGTATCAACTACACCAACACCTATCTTTATAACAAATGTTCTCAACCCTTTCCGTTCAACAATTCTAACTTCCACCTTCATGGTTCAATTCCAAATTAGTCCCAGTACCACATTCCAAATTACAGGGCTACTACAATATAATTTAGAGCGGTTCAATTACTCAAATCTGATTTATAATTGTACTTCCAAGTCACTGGATAATTTGGTTCGACGATTTTAATTGAACTCGCGGAACTATGTGGCAACTATGTAACATGAGCGTATTTACAACTTAAAAATATTAGTGACTCTTTACATTTGAATATGTACAAAAATTACAAAAGTTACAATAGCAATTTACCCTCAAGTAATGTTAATAGTCATATCTAAATAACATAACATCATTCCATCTTCCACTACATTTGTGCAACAACTGGCCTCCTTTTACTAGAAAATTAATCGTATAGCTTCTAATTAACTTTAAAAAATGGGATTTTACCCCAAGCACGAACGATATCTCTTGGTTCCCCCATGCTAAGATCCCTTTTTTCCTGTCACCAACCCTGTCACATCCGGTAGATTTATGTCTTACTTCCCCTAGCATACTTTACATAATCACGTCCCATTTTTCTGGGTTATGCCAATCTCATGGCCTAGCATTTTATTACAAAAGTATGGTTTTTTTTTTTTCATTTGAAGCCCACTTTTATCCCTTGTGGTGCTTTATTCACAATGTACCTAGTATCACACTCTGGTGGATTTATTATATTTTTTCTCCCCAATCTAAAATCATCTAGATTCACTAGGGATTTTTAGGAGAAGGAAGGTATATTTACCCCCATATATCCATTAGGATTGGAATAATGATCTCATTTAAAATAGATTTTTCTTCTGAAGCTATCAAATGTTTTCTTTAATATTATTCAATAATATTTCATACATCATCCTAATTATTCAATAAAGTCAAAGCATTCCTTCCTTACCATTTGTAAAAATTAGTTGTTTACTAAAATAGTGCACATAAACGTGGGGTATTACATCTATAAGCAGGAAAGTTATATTTATAGTTATGGTTATGTTGTAACATGTTATGCTACTTTATGCTATATATAATAGTTATAAAAGTATGTTATTTTATGTTTTATATATAAAACTATACTATAATATATATTGATGTGTTGTTATATGTGTGTGTGTGTGTTAGCTTATAATTATATATAGTTAAATATTATATATAACTAAGTTTTAATATTTATAATGACATGATATTATATACTTCTTATATATATATATATATATATAGTTGATAAATTAATTACGCCGTAAGGCGTTCTTCTTTGAAAACAACTCCCCTAGCTTGCCACAAGCACTGGTACCTGTGTGCACCATCAAATAAAATGTTAGACGATTGAAATGTTTTAGGCCATTCATCTACTGCCTCCTTCATTTAAGCTAACTACCTAACTAACTTTCCAACCTCTACGAATCTCTCTTTCCAACCTACACTCTCACAACATAATGATACTAGGAAACGAAAAGTATTCATCTTAAGTGTAATTTTGACTTTTGCACCGGTGTCCAAGAGCCTGGCCATTTCATGGTGCGTGCTGTGTTCTACACAAGACTGAGAAGATGGCGAACAAGATTTTGTTATGGCTATTTCCGTGTTGTTTTGCTTTTGAAGATGGAGATTGCTTTGCTTAAGTGAAAAAAATCAGACTCCTCGTGTTGTTAGAGGGAAGAATGCTAACCCACCACCCACCCGGGTAGTGTGACGTGGGCGGCGGCGTGCTCGACAAAGGAGGAACAAGGGCCCATGGGTGTCATTTTCGGTAAGACAGTGGACGAGAAATGGGTGAAGGTGGAAATTTCGCCCCAAAAATATTCGAAATGAGATGGTTTGTTTCAATCTGCGAATTAATATGAAATTTTGGTACGCCGCACGAGGTATTAGGTTGATTTCAATTAATGTAGGAATACTAACACAAGTTTCTAATCATAATTATAAAATTAACATCTCTTTTACCCTTCAAAAACACCTTATGTATCATGGAAATGGCATACTATTACAACTAATAAATGGAAATCTAGTTGTATTTTATGCAATAATATTTGTACAAAGTTTCTCAACATGTTTTCAATGAAATGTGTAGAAATTTATATTTTATAATGTAAACAAAAATTATATGTTTGTACACAAGAGTTATATGTTTGTAGAACAAAGTAATTACATTTGTTATTTGTAATTTATAAGTTTTAAATTTATTGAGTTTAAACGGAATATTTAGTCATAACTTTTTTATAAATTATTTTTTTGAATGGAAATTTTTGTCAAATCTTTTTATTGAGATTTTGAATAAGTATTAAACTATAAAGTTTAATATTTTGTATTATATAAAATAATAGATGTTATTATTATATTTTATAAATTAGAATTTGTGTTGGTTTAATTAATGAGTAATTAGAAATTGAGAATACAAGTATATATTTTTAAGGAATATTGGCACGACTTTATTTATAACATAAAACACTTGATAATGTGAAATTTATATGGTTCGTTGTAATATTGAATTTGCATGGAAATTCACTCTATATTGAGTATCATATAATATATGATGTAGTTGATGTATGGATAAATACAAAAATCTTAAAACCTGTTATCTTATTTGTTATTCTAAATGTAAAACAAAGTTATTTGGAAAAATAATATATTTGAATATCTATAAGAGAGGTATACTTCAGAAATTTTTTCCATATTGAATTTTAAGTAATCTAATTTTTTCCATACCAAATTTGAATTCGAATTCAAACTCAAACTTGGTAACTATGCCAGAGACTACTCTGCCATACAACACTTATTTAATTATATTATAGGATAATAAAACTTACACAAGTCAGCATGGAATTTTCATAATTGATCAGTTATTAAGAGAATTTATACCAGAGAGAAGAACAATGTAGGAAAGGAGCCTAGGCGAAGGAAAAGCTGATGAAACAAAGCATTGAAATTTCATAACTGATCAGATAGTCAAAGCACTTATACAAAGAGAAGAGCAACATAGGAAAGGAGGCTAGGTGTTGGATGTGGAGCCTTATTATCTTCTTTATTTAGATGTATCACAATGTTGGACCCCTACTCTTAATGGGGCGACAATGTTGGTAGTCGTTTAAACGCTGCCTGGGGGGTCTAGGGTGGGGGGGGAGGTGGCGGCTGCACCCCTGAAGCTAAAAACCGATGTAAAATTGCCTTTTAAAATATTGTAATTTTTAGTCAATTTGGGCCATTCATTAATCGGATAATCTGACGGTAGAAGTTATGTTTAATTTAGGGTTTTTTGCCCTAGAAGACAACCCTTTTGTTTTATGAGGGTATTGTATTGCGGCTGTGTATTGTATGAGTATTATGAGCGAGAAATAGAAAGGGGGACTATGAGAGACAACAAAGGATATTACAACGGATCTGCTGTAGGTTGTGTCTCTTCATTTTGCTGGATAATAGAAAGGAAGGACTGGCTCTTCGGGGTGGACGTAGCCCAATTGGGTGAACCACGTATATCTATGTCTCTCTTATTTTATATATTTTCCGTTTTTGTGTTTCTGCATATTTATGTGTTCCATTGCTCTGTAATATATAATTTTCTAACACTAGGGAAGTGAAACATTGATGAAATTAAAGAAAGAATAGAAGCAAATAGTTACGGTAACAAAAACTTAACATAATGCTAATCTGGAGCGATTGAAAACATCCATAAAAATTAAACTCCAAATGTTCATCAATCCACTCCTCTTCTATTGAGCATTTGGTAGATATCCTTAGCAAAAAGGTATGATTGTTTACTATAAAAACTGTGAGCAAGAAGGAAATAAAAAGCTCTCACACTCATCAATGTGAAAGGCCAACATGAATCATGAAGAATGCCAGGAATCTGCTCCTTTTCATATCAGAAAAGGTCTCCCTCCACATAAAAAAAAGAGAAAAACCACATGAAATCCAGCAAAGAAAATATATGTGACATGACACACAGGCAAAAACTCATAACATATTACAGAAAAGATGGTTTTGTGGAACTCTAAGCAAAGGAGGAGAGTGCAGAGTAGAAAAATTAAAATTCAACCAAACAAAAAGAGGAATGCACTCAAAATAGTTTTAAAGTTGTATGTTCCTTTGGCAGTTGTAATATCCAAAATTCTTTTCATTTTTTGCTCAAATTTATTTGATTTAGAAAAACAATGGTCAAATTTAAATCTCGGTATTGTACGAAATGTTAAATTTATATTTAATTTTAATAAATTTTCCATTTCCATTTCAAATTCAAATTGACTGACACATTAAATTTGTAAATTTGCTTTTCAAATACTTTATACATTAAATTATATTTATTTAATAATTCAAATAAGTTAAATTGTTTTATGCATTCAATTTAATTAAGTTTGCATGACCCACCAATTTTTATGAAATTTAAAGTTTTCCCAAAAGATTAAATTTATTTTCCACATAAAGAACATCAATGTTAAAATAGCTTCATATCTGTTAACTTAGTCATAGCAAAATCCTTAAAAGATACCGACCAATAAAATATAGCAAGTCTAAACAGCTCACGATTTTTTCCAAATAGATTGCCTTTTTTTAGCAGATTTTTTATTAAATTTGGTTGGAAATTTTAAAACTTATATTGTATAGGGGTGGAATTTGAGGTGTTGAAAGATTTTTGATGATGTTGCATTCATTTTTAGTATTAAATTTTCATGAGGAAAATATATTTTGCATGTAAACAATGTTATAAAATTATTATAAAGTTTTATTGATATATATGGGAGAGCGTAATTTTGAATAAATGGGTTTAGAATGTCCTTTTATGTATATGAAAAAATATATTTTCCTTTAAATATCACAAGTTTGACTAAATAGGTTTACAATGTCCTTATATGTATATGAGAAAAGATGTTATTTTGTTTCCATTAGGAAGGATTTTTCCACAACCTATACAAATTTATTGATTTAACAATTGTAGAACTTTAGATTTCTAACACTTCAAAAAAATCACATTTAGTGAAGAGATGATCTTTCCTTGGCTGATTCATAAAACCACATCTATCACAATGTCTTCGATGAATTGTTGTAATGGAATGTCCTTGGTCACGATTGTTGGGTTAGTGCGAATAATTGTTATAATATAATGAATATTTTTTGTTATTTAATCAATGCTCAAAAGATCCACTTCTCTCCTATCAAATAGTGTAAAGCTGCTATGTCAGTGACTAGATTTATTGATATATTTATTTCGTAGCTATGTGTTAAACTAGTTCATCCAATGGTAAATTTTGAATTTGTCATTTTGGAAAAAGACTTTGAATAAACCTCATGTGTCACAGGCCAATCCAAATGCCCAAAATAAGCTAAGCAAGAAAGACAAATCCATTCACCTTTAGAGCAAGTGGTAAAAGAGAGTAAGTTTTTGATCAGGTGAGACAATTCAATATTGAAAATGAACATCTTTATGACCAAATATTTACTATTGGAACTTTATAGAGTACTTTTGAAGATTTAGAGAATCCATATTCATTATTTGAATCTCAAGCTTTTAATTTACTTATTTATTGGTTATAGTTTTTTTTTTTTTTAGTTTTTTGGGGTATATTTTCTGTCAAATTTGTTAGAAATTTTAAATGCATCTTAAAGAACAAAAAATTTAAAATTTTTGAAAATTTATTTCACAAAATTCTTAAAAAAAAACTTTAAACCTAAAATAATTAGAAAAACTAGAAAATATGCATTTAATAAACAATACAATGTAAGTAAGAAAAAAATATTTAGAACCTAAATTATATTTTTTTTGTGGTTTCAAAGTATTTTATAGGTTGGTTTTGTGGTTTTCTAAGTTGTTTTAAAGGATGTTTTATGGTTTTTGTGGTTTTCTTGGTTGGTTTTGTGATTTTCTATGTTCTTTTGAAGGGTTCTTTTTTATGGTTTTCAGGGTTTTTGTATGGTTGTTTTTTTTTTTTAAATTGATTTGTTTAATTTTGAAAATAAATTAAATAAGAAAGACAAAAGAGATAGAATACATACCTTTGTTTGAGCCTCTTGTACATTGGAGTGGTCATTGGCGAGATTGATTTGGACACTTCGTACTTCAATTGCTAGATCGAGCTCCAATATTCATGGTCAAGCTACCCTCACACTCTTGTACAAATTTTAACATTTCCCGCGGTTTATGCAAATGGCATGCAAAAATCGTGAGTGGGGTATTTAATAATCATGCCATAAAGTTTGATCTAGCTAATTTGTTAGCATCCTAAGATCTCAATCAAGGTATTAAATGGATTTATTGAGCCATCTTTTTTCCACCTAAATCCCTCCTCTCATTCCAAAAAGTGTAATCCAACTCCATGGTTTCATCTAGAACTTGCAACTCGGCTCGCTCAGAATGAATATGTCTCAATTAAATCAACCTCTAGTTGAAATTGACTTGAATAAATTGGAATAACCATAACACTTCAACAACCGAGCCTCCTTTAGAAAAAAACCTCCCTTTGGCAACTTGGCCTTGAAATATCTTAATAATCGAACGACATGGATTCAAATGAATGCACTCTTGTACTTCTCCTTTTTTATGCACTTTTCGACCGAACCACTAAAATTGTAGAGAATATCACTCTTTTAATGATGACTCGATCACACAACTCATGTTTTTTGTCTGATGTCTCCACCTCTTTGCTAGGCTCCCTTTATAATATTTATTGAGTCCAAATCCCTAACCCCAATCTCCCTTATAGAGTAATCTTGGATATCAATGGTTGAGATTATTTATAGTTGAATTAAATAATTAAATTGTTTATCCTTAGAAAATAACTCAAACATTGATCTCCAAGGTTATTCGAGAAGGGATATTTGGTTTAGGGATTTGGGCTCAATGAATATTATAAAGGAAGCCTAGTGAGGACGCAAAGACACAAGATGAAGAGCATGTTAGGTCCCTATATTACTAGTGTAGTCCTTTATTGTTGTTAGTGTAACCCCCTTATTGTTATTTTTGTACCCCTGTAACCCCCATAGTGTTATTATTGTGCACTTCCATTATTATTGTTAGGTCGGCTAGGATTATATTGTGACCCCATGGACTCCTATATATAGAAAGGAGGTTTTGTCATTTGTATCATTGAATAATTCTTATTTATGTAATCTAAAGGAGGTTGCCCCCTCAAAGTGGCTTAATTCTAAGGCGTTGATCTCTATTTTATTCTATTTTTGGAGCTGGTTTTATAACATTTGGTATTAGAGCTTTGGATTCTACGGTTTCGCTGCTCCAAACAGGCCATCATGGAATTTTCGCTATAAATTTTTTCTACAAAGTTTCAAAAGTTGAAATGTTTACCACGCAAAGCTACAATCTTAAAGAACTTCATGTAAAAATTTCAAATCTTGGTTTGCAATATTTTCGGAGATATGATCTGTGGAAGTTACGGTCTTTGCAAGCTCCCGAATTTCATCTAAAAGTGATGACCTTGGGTAAATAATCATAACTCTCTCTCTCTAAGCATCAAATTAGAATTATGTAAAAATTGGTCGAAAGTACACAAACTATAGTTTCCTATGTATCAATTTCAGAGCCAAATGTGGAAACAATGACACGTGGCACGTCGTACAAGTTCGTTCTACTAAACTAGTCCATAGTTAGGCCATTGTGGGAGATTGGGAATAACTTTGTCTTGAAGCATCAAAATCAGGTCAGATGTGTGGCATTTGAAAGACACTTCAGAGGGCTACTAGAGGACTGAATTTCAGATATGGAATATTCGAAATCACATAGATAATTCAGTTTCAATATCGAGCTCCTCAAAAGCAATAAAATGGCGTGTATTTTTTTTTTCAAATTGCATAAGTCTTGTTTGAAAAATCTGTTTGAAGTGATTCCAAGGGAATATTGAAGCATAGTTATCAGTATTAGGTTCTAAAATTCCCACATAAAAATAATTCAACACCCATTAAGCCCTTAGAATACTCTACTATGACTCATGAAGAGGAAGAAGTGCCACATGATATATCAAAATTACAATAGAAAGTGCACTAAATTTCGCTCTCGCAAAGAGCATCAAAAAATGAAATGGAAGTTTTGAAGAAAGACGTGGAAGCTAAGATGGCTGGTTTGAAGAAAGGCATGGAAGCTAAGATGGATGACATAGAGGAAAACATGAAAGACAACATGGAAGACACGAAGAATGATCTAAAAGCATACGTGGAAGGTTTGACAAAGTTGATACAAGAAATAATTCCTAATCGAGAAAATATAGTAGAGGAAACTCATGATGATAACAAAATAAATGTTAATGGTGATTTCATAAACCCTCATGTTGGATGAAATACCCACCATATTCCAAAGATGGATATGAGGAAGTTTTATTGAAAGGATCCCGTAATATGAATACTACAGATGGAGCAATATTTTGATCTCCATAATGTGTAAAACACACAAAATGTATGCATTGCAACTTTACATTTAAAACAAAATACATTTGTTGGTATCGATCGCTTTGCACTCGAAAAAAATTGTCAATTGGTCAATTTTTACGGAGGAAATGATAACACATTATGAGGATACAAAGAGCAACACCTTCTTTAGCCAATTGATAAATCTCAAACAAAAGGGTTCAATGGTGGAGCACCTCGAGGACTTCCACAAATTGAATATAAGGGTAGTTGATATTCCAGAGGAACACATGATTGATGTCTTCATAGGGGGTTTAAAGGATAACATCCAACATGAGGTTCGCCTTGGGAACCCGATTCATTGGAGAAGGCATTCAGGTTGGAAAGAAATTTTGAATGTAAAATTATGGCGACAAGGAATGCTACCACTCACATCTATAAATATGGAAGTGTTGCTACTCCTAGACTTCCACAACCTACAAGGTTGACACCACAACAATTGGAAGAAAAACGAGCAAAAGGGATTTACTACAATTGTGATAGAAAATACACTAAAGGTCATAAGTGCACTGAGAAGAAATTATTTTACATGGATTGTGAAGAGGAGGAAGAAAATGAACAAGGAACTTCAAAAGAATGGGATATATACCATGAACCAATCCTAGAGAAAGAAGAAATGTGTCTGACCATATCCTGTAATGCATTGGAAGGAATTACCACTCCTCAAACTCTCAAGATAGAAGGACATATCAAGAAGAAAAAGGTAATAGTTTTGATTGACTCCGGTAGTACCCATAATTTTATTCATTGTAAGGTAGCCAAGGAATTGAATTGCTTCCTATACCCAGCACCAGAATGTCAAGTGGTGGTTGCAAATGGAGGAACTATAAATTGCTCTGGAAAATGCCATAATATCAAGCTAACCATGGGGGAATATGTATTTAATAGTCCAATGCTTTCCATTCCAATGGGAGGTGTTGATGTTGTACTAGGAGTACACTAGTTACAATCTTTGGGTATGGTAACTTTTAATTTTCAAGAACTTTTCTTGAATTTTTTTTCGGAAGGAAAGGAAGTTGAATTGCAGGGTATCACAGTGAAGCTGGTAAGATAATAAGCTCTAATGTCATGATAAAGCTTCTGAAAAAAGAACATCGAGGCATAATTTCACAATTATGATCACTAGAATTTCCAACATCAAAATCGTCTATTTCTCCAAATCTCCAAAAAGTCTTGGACAATCATTCCAAGGTGTTTGAAACTCCCAAAGGACTCCCACCTATTCGTGATCATGATCATGCTATTCATTTGATTCCAGGACGTGTTCCTCCAAACATCAGGCCTTATAGATATCCTTATGTCCAAAAGAGAGAAATTGAACACGTGATTGCAGAAATGTTAAAGGCTGGTATAATTCAACCGAGCCAAAGTTCTTTCTCTGCTCCAGTAGTATTGGTGCACAAGAAGGATGGATCATGGCGAATGTGCCCGGATTATAGGGAGTTCAATAAGATCACTATCAAAGATAAATTTCCCATTCTTGTGATTGATTAATTATTGAATGTATTACATGGATCAATTTATTTTACCAAGTTGGACATTCGTTCAGGATATCATCAAATTAGAATGAAGACTGAAGATATTCCGAAAACAACATTTCGAACTCATGAGGGTAATTATGAATTTTTGGTCCTGCCTTTTGGCCTTACCAATGCACCTTCTACATTTCAAGGGTTGATGAATTCCATTTTCAAACCCTTCCTTAGAAAAATTGTGTTATTATTTTACGATGATATACTAATCTACAACAAGTCTTTGAAAGATCATGTTCAACATGTTGACATGGTACTCAAACTATTGGAGGAGAAACAATTATATGTAAAAACCTCCAAATGTTTCTTTGGAGTACAAGAGGTGGAATATCTGGGTCAGATTGTATCTCACGAGGGTGTTAAGGTATACCCTAACAAAATTAAATCCATTAAGTATTGGAAAGTCCCCACAACCATAAAGCAGTTGCAAGGATTTCTCGGGTTAACAAGGTATTATCGCAAGTTTGTTAAGAATTATGGGATAATAGCAACACCTCTAACAACATTATTGAATAAAGATGTATTTTCATGGACTCCTGAAGCAACTAAGGCCTTTGAACATTTTAAAGAGGCAATGTTCCTAAAATCGGTCTTAGCTACGCTAGACTTCACAAAACCTTTATTGTGGAATGTGATGCCTCAAGAAATGGAATTGGTGTTGTCTTAATGCAAGAAGGAAGACCCATTGCTTTTGAAAGTCGTCCAATCAAAGGAAAGTATTTACAGAAAGCTATTTATGAGAAGGAAATGTTGGCAATACTACATGCACTAAAGAAATGGCGACCTTACCTAATGGGAAGACACTTCAAGGAAAAAACTGATCATGATAGTCTTAAACACTTTTTGGAACAAAGACTATCTTCAGAAGAGCAGCAAAAATGGGTCACAAAGATGTTGGGTTATGACTTTGAAATAATCTACAAAAAGGGAAAGCTTAATGTTGTTGCAGATGCACTCTCAAGAAAGAATGAAGAGGTGGAAGCATTGCTTTGTACCATTTCTATTATCCAACCAGATTGGATAACTGAAGCAAGAGATGAATGGAAAAAGGACAAAGAAGTGTGGAAACTCATTCAAAAGTTGCAGCAAGATCCTACTACATCTGATACATTTAGTTGGAAAAATGATTCCTTATGATACAAATATTGCTTATATCTTTGTAGGAATTCCCAACTAAAACAAAAAATTATTTTGGAATTGCACACTTATCCCTTAGGAGGACACTTAGGATTTTAAAAAACTTACCACAGGGTGAAGAATGAATTTTTTGGGGATGGCCTGGAATCTGATATTCAAAAGTTTGTGGTGGATATTTCATTGTATTTTATCACAGGTTTACCTAAGTCCGAAGGAAAGAGTGTCATCATGGTGGTAGTTGATAGGCTTACCAAGTATGCACACTTTTGTGCATTATCTGATCCATTTAAAGTTAGCATAGTTGCTATTGCATTTATGGAAACAATTCAAAAGCTACATGGAAACCCGAAAATTATTGTAAGTGACAAAGATCCCATTTTTACAAGAAATTTTCAGACGAAATTATTTTCTTGTTGGGTACTCAACTAGCTCATAGCTCATCTTATCATCCTCAATCCAATGGGAAAGCTAAGATAGTGAACAAATGTTTGGAAGGATATCTTCGTTCTTTTGTATATGATAAAAAAGCACAATGGGTCAAATCGTTACCTCTGGCTGAATGGTGGTATAGCACTCCCTTCCATACTGCAACAAAAATGACCCCATTTTATGGCACTTTATGGATATCATCCACCATCAATCACATCATTTTTAAGAAAAAATTCTAAGGTTCAAGCTGTGGAATATCACATCGGGCATCAACAACAAGTTCTTTAACTGTTAAAGGCTAACCTAAATTTTCCACAAAATCGAATGAAACAACAGGCATATCAACATCGCAGCGAGAGAAGTTTGGATGTAGGAGACTTGGTATTTTTACGGCTACAACCATTAAAAAGAAGAAGAAGAAGAAGAAGAAGTCCCTCAAGCAAGCTAAGAAGGATAACAAATTATCGCCAAAGTACTATGGTCTTTACAAGGTGTTGCAAAATATTGGTACTATGGCATAAAAATTGGAGCTTCCTACTTCTTCTCGAGTGCATCTAGTTTTCCATGTTTCATTCTTAAAGAAGGTTATAGCTGAAAATATTCCAGTTCAAACAATATTTCCAGAACTTTATGAGAAAGAAAAATTCATATTGGAAACTGAAGCGATCACGGAAACAAGAACTCGACAGCTACGAAATCGATCAATTTCAGAGTATCTCATTAAATGGAAGAACTTACCCACTGAAGATTCTACATGGGAGGATGAAAATTTTATACAGAAGCATCCAGAACTACTCAAGCGTTGAGGACTACACTTTTTTTTAAAGGAGGGGCATGTTAGGACCCTATATTACTAGTGTAGTCCCTTATTGTTGTTAGTGTAGCCTCCTTCTTGTTATTTTTGTACCCTTGTAACACCCATATTGTTATTATTGTGCCCTTACATTATTATTGTTAGGTCTGCTAGGATTATATTGTGACCCCATGGACTCCTATATATAGAAAGGAGGTTTTGTAATTTATATCATCGAAGAATTTTTCCTTTGTGTAATGTAAAGGAGGTTGCCCCCTCGAAGTGGCTAAATTCTAAGGCGTTGATCTCTCTTTTCTTCTATCTTTGGAGCTGGTTTCATAACAGAGCACAAGTTTTTTTGATCGATTCATCATTCAAAGAGAGAAATTTTCTCTGTGGTGCAAGTGGCTTAGTGAGTATTGCACAAATAAGGAGAAGTGTGAGTTCATTCATGCAAATTCAATGAGGCTATGTGGGAGGAGATTGTAGGGGTGAGTTTCTAGAGGGAAATTGTGTTTGCCTAGAGGAGGTCAAGTTCCTTGAGTGTGGGGGTTTTCCTAGTGTGCATTAATGGTAGGGTGTAGATTGAGTTGCTTGAGGGCACATACTTGATTGTTGGAGGTTGAGTTTTTCAGGTCTATTTTAATCTAGAGGTTGATTTCCTTTAGGATGATTTACTTGGGTTGAATTCATTGTGATGGATCCGAGTTGCACGAGCTAAGTTGTAGGAAAGGTAGACTAAAACATTTTTTTAGTAGCCAGGTAGACTAGAACCATTTTCTATCTAATAACTATTTCAATTAATCATAATAGAGCAATAGAAATCATAATTAGACAATAAAACAAAAGACACTAAAATTACATGCCAAAACCCCAATCCAAGGGGGAAAACCCAACAACATTTCCTTATGAAAATGTCCAATTCAATCCAATTTGAACATCAAAATATCATATCTTTGACAAGATTACATAGACAAATACTGACCAACAATATCACCTCCCACAAGTGCGAAGGTAACCCTGCAATATCCACTACAGAGCTTGTGCATTAAATACATAGAATATGGTAAAGAAATTATGCATAGTGATTATAATTGATAAGGTGTTAAATCATGATCCTCCTCTACCACAACCAACATAGGGGATTGGGTTCGTATGAGATTTGGCCATAATCAAATTTGGTACCTCAGTGTCATGATCATGCCATAAATACTCCTCGTGATAGAGTTACTTTCAGAAAAAAAACAAGAATGAGAGTTACTATAGGAATTATAGTTAATAATGACATGGTTGGGGGTGAAACACTAGGTGAAATAGAATTTGGTGTTTTTCTAGAAGAGATAGACAAAAATTTCCAAATATGTAGGATTGGGGATAAGTTTAAACATTGTTTAGTTAGATAGCATTAGATAATTTAGTGGACAGCAAAGGTGAGATGTTAAGTGTCAAGGAAAATTTCAAGGAGCCACCCAAGGAAATGATAATATCGGTTGTTATAGATGAAAAATATCACTTAAATAGATGGGATGGAAATACTTATAATGAAATAGATGTAAACTCAATTTATATTCCTGTAAGAAGGATATATAAAAGGATTAAAAACGAGTTATAGCTAAAAAATAAATTCCAAAATGCTAATAAAAATCAGATGAAGAGAATGAAATTATTCTTTTGACAATAGTTAGATGTTGTAGATAAGATTGTCTTCAACGTGTGGATATGAAGGCCCTTGTAGCAACTAAATTGGGATTTAAAGACAAAAATAAATTTGCAATCACAATTTTTTTCTTGAATTCTCTTCCTTCAGAAAAATTTATGTCAAAGAGTCATGGCCATGGTCTACCACTTATTGTTAGAAAAGTAAAGGACTTGAGATTGAATGATAATATTATTTGTAACAATTCATGGTACAAGATACATAATATTTCTCAAAGAACCTTCTAATAGTACCAACATTATTTCAAACACAAAACACATTATTCCAACACATGCAAAGAACATGCACACAATATGAGAATGGTTTTAACACAAAAATATTAATAATAGTTATAATAAAAATAATGTAATAAGTTGTAGAGGAATTTCAAGTATATGTTATTTACATTATAACATATTCAAACAATTAAAGAATAAATATCCAACACTTTCAATAACTAGTTTAGTTAGTTTACCATCTTTCCTCTTGTATTTGAATACAATTTATACTATATTGTTAGGTTGGCTAGGATTATATTGTGACCCCATGGACTCCTATATATAGAAAGGAGGTCTTGTCATTTGTATCATCGAACAATTGTTCCTTTATGTAATGTAAATAAGTTTGCCCCTTTGAAGTGGCTGAATTCTAAGGCGTTGATCTCTCTTTTCTTCTATTTTTGGAGTTGGTTTCATAAAATAGCACAGGTTTTTTTGTCAATTCATCATTCAAAGAGAGAAATGTTCTCTGTGGCACAAGTGGCTTAGTGGCTATTGCAAAATAAGAAGAAGTGTGAGTGTGTCCATGAAAATCCAAGGAGGCGTAGGAGGAGATTGTAGGGGCAAGTTTCCATAGGGAAATTGTGTTTGTCTAGAGGAGGTCGAGTTCCTTGAGTGTTGGGGTCTTCCTAGTGTGCATTAATGGTAGGGTGTAGATCGAGTTGCTTGAGGGCACAAACTTGATTGTTGGAGGTCAAGTTTTTCAGGTCGATTTTCATCTAAAGGTTGATTTCCTTGAGGATGATTTACATGGGATGAATTCATTTTGATGGATCTGAGTTGTAGGAGCTAAGTTGTAGGAAAGGTAGACTAAAACAATTCTTTAGTATCCAAGTAGACTAAAACCATGTTCTATCTAATAACTATTTCCATTAATCATAGTAGAGAAATAAAAATCACAATTAGACAATTAAACAAGAGACACTAAAATTACATGAGAAAACCCCATTCCAAGGGGGCAAACCCAACAACATTTCCTTATGAAAATGTCCAATTCAATCCAATTTGTACATCAAAATAACATATCTTCGACAAGATTACATAGACAATTACTGACCAACATGATCACCTCCCACCAGTGCGAAGCCAACCCCCCAATATCCACTACAGAGCTTGGGCATTAGGTGTATAGAAATATGGTAAATAAATGATGCATAGTGATTATAATTGATAAGGTGTTAAATCATGATGCTCCTCTACCACATCCAACAGAATTTGGGCATACACTAGGGGTTGCATTGGATTCGTATGAGATTTGGCCATAATCAAATTTGGAACCTCAGTACCATGATCAAGCCATAAATACTTGAGATAGAGTTACTTTTAGAAAAAAAATAAGCATGAGAGTTGCTATAGGAATGATAGTTAATATTCACGAGGGTGACATGGTTGGGGGTGAAAGACTAGGTGTAAGAGAACTTGGTGTTTTTTCTAGAAGAGATAGACAAAAATTTCCAAATATGTAGGATTCGGTATAATTCTAAACATTGTTTAGTTAGATGGCATTAGACAATTTAGAGGACAAAAAAGGTGAGATGTTAAGTGTCAAGGAAAAGTTCAAGGAGCCACCCAAGGAAATGACAATATGGGTTGTTATAGATGAAAAAAGTCACTGAAATAGATGGGATGGAAATACTTATAATGAAATAGATCTAAATTCAATTTATATTCCTATAACAAAGATATATAAAAGGATTAAAAATGAGTTACGGGTAAAAAAATATTCCAAAATGCTAATAAAAATTAGATGAAGAGAATGGAATTCTACTTTTAACAATAGATAGATGTTGCAAACAAGATTGTATTCAACATGCAGATATGAAGGCCATTGTAGCAACTAAAATGGGATTTAAACACAAAAATAATTTTGGTATCACAAATTTTTTCTTGAATTCGCTCCTCTCAGAAAAATTCATGTCAAAGAGTCATGGCCATGGTCTACCACTCATTGTTAGAAAAGTAAAGGAAATGAGATTGAATGATAATATTATTTGTACGAAATCATGGTACAAGATACATAATATTTCTCAAAGCACCTTCTAATACTACCAACATTATTTCAAACACAAAAACACATTATTCCAACACATGCAAAGAACATGTACACACTATGAGCATGGTTTTAACACAAAAATATTTATAATAGTTATAATAAAAATAATATAACAATCTAAGTTTTTTTTTCCACAGGAAAAATGGTAATTTTATTGTGAGATAAAAAAATTACATTTAACATCAGCTGAAAATATGCCAACAACCAGCCATAGCTAGTGTTTAGAAATAACAATCAAAATTCATTAATATACAATGGGGAGAGAAAACTATGTTTTTCTCCCTTTATTCTTTTTCACCTTCCGCCATGCTCCTTGATATGATGTGGGGGAGACAAGGGCGAGTTGATTGTCTAATATAGTTTCTCCAACGCCCTTGTCCGAGTCTGATGTATCTAAGAGTGTTGCCATTTGTTCCCGCCATTTTCTGTTACTTCTAGAACCTTTGTGGGTGGGTCCTGTGTTGTGAGTATTTCAAAAGGATCTTGTTCTTTTTTTTCTTGTGAGTCCGGAACAATGGTTAACTTCTTGTTCCAAATTGTGGTTGGTGATTCCTCTTCTTCCTCTTTTTCCTCCTCTGTTTCACATGAGGGATATTGGCATCCTTTGGGTGCTTTTCCTACTCTCTTCTTTCTTCGGTTGTCTCTCTTCGCTTAAGGACAGGTGTTTTGAAGATGACCAGTTTTTCTGCATACTCTACATCCGAAGGTTGTATTCTCATAGTCTATGTGTTGCATCCATTTTTGTTGTTTGTGTAACAACTGTATGCTTTCTGGTAGTCCTTTGTTGAGGTCTACTTCAACACATATACGTGCAAAGGTGAAGATTCTCTCCTCCCATCGCTGAGTATATGTTTTGATGTAATGGCCAATGGCATTCCCAATGCTTTGAAGGACATTGTCACTCATGAAATGTAGGGGAAGATTATATAGCCTGACCCACACCGGCATTCTTGAGACAACTATTGAGTTAGCATCAAAATCCGGGAACCATGGGGTGATGTAAAGTCTTGTAGAACCCTAAAACCACGGATGCTCCTGTAGAATGTATTCTCTAATTTCTAAATGTTGAAATTTAACAATAAATAAGCCTTTTGAACATAGATGTATTTCGTATTCCATAGTCCAATTTTTGAATATCCATTGGAAGAGGTCCATTGGTTTGGGCTGTAAGCTATTGAAACGGAAGATAAGTGCTTGAGCCTGATAAGTATTGCGATGTTCATCAATCTCAGGTGTATCTATGGCCAATTCAAGAGTGTGATTCAGCTGCTCTACTATGTAGGGCCTAGGGCATTGCCCTCTAGTGCTGTTGGGGAATCTTGTTTTTTGTTCCCCTGCAATATATGTTTGAAGGAGGGTCTAGTGTTGTTTTGGACCTGTTTTGAGGTGTTGCCTCCCCTTTGCTCCTCGAAAACTTTTTTTTAGTTTTTTTCCTCGGTCCTTGTGCCTCCACTCCTCACAGCTAGTGGGAGGTTGAGGATAATGGTGGAACCAGAGATTATAGAGCAATCCTTAGTAGTTCTGTGGTGTTGTAGATCTCTGCCTTCATATATCAGTAATTGTAATGGTACTAGGTATCCCAATACTTGTGTGATTTTCAGTTTGAGGTCTATCACCCATTCTAAAGCAACTGTCCATAATACTTTATTCTCCCCAATAGGGGTTAACAATATAAGTTGCAGAGGAATTTAAAGAATACGTTCTTTACAATATAATATATTCAAACAATTAAAGAATAAATATCCAACACTTTCAATAACTAGTTTAGTTAGTTTACCATCTTTTCTCTTGTATTTGAATACAATCTATACTATACTGTTATTCAGATTAATGATTTATTTTGATTGTTAAAATGATTAATAGTACATGCTAGACATTACTAATGTCATCGTCCTTAAATAACTTTAAAAGTAAACAAATTCTCATCGGTAAATCTATTATTCATGAAACAAGACTCAAATAGCTTAATTTATAACACAAAAATATAAATAGAAAAAAATTATGTTTTTATTCCTACTCATAATTTTTTTTTTATCATTTTAACTATAAAGTAATTTTCTATAATAATATATAATGATGATGGGGATGCTGATAATAATTAACATTTACTAAGAGTGAATATGGTCTCTTGAACTTTTCTAGGGCATAAAGTGATTACTTATAATTCTTCGTAGTTTTATTTCTATGCTTGAAACACACTAAGAAAAGCATTGGAAGATCAACATAATTTGGTTGACTAAAAAGTGAAGAAGACTAATAGTGTCACAAAAATTTTTAAATTTAGATCTAAGTATAATAGAACTCAATGCTTTTCAACCCTCTTAGAATTAGAAAGGTGAAAAAAACTTTCTTCCCATGGTATATTTGAAATTTACTAATTAGGTTTAGTCTCACGGAGATCATGAGAGTTTGTTCTCATTTTAAAAATGTTTATTTTATCATTTACAATATTCCAAACAAAGTCTAGATACTCCTAGATTTTGAGATTTTGGTTGAGCCCTCACTTGATATAATATAATAGTTTTCTTTTATCCTCTAAAGCTTTATGACCCCACTACTTAATAATAAATTAATTTTCATGTAATAATATCTTTAAATTATATTTCATTATATTATATATTGGAAAAATCAATCTAATTAAAGTAAGAAAATTATACATTCACTATATAATTCCAGTTTTAATCAAATATGAGTATGTATGTTGCATGTGTATATGTTTAATAAGTCAAAAGAATGCATTAAAAGTGACATAAACTTTATGAAAATATTTTACAATATTAATTAGTAAAAGTTGAAAAAGGAAGAAACAAAACACAACTAGAAAAAGAAAAAAGAAGGGTAATAAAAAGGAAAAAAGAAAGAAATTTATTAATGGCAAATTAAATTAATCCTCACTGAACCTACCATAGAGAATAATGATAAATTTGCTTGCAATTTGCAGCATTTAAGATATTGAAAAAAAAAACAAAAAAAAACTCAATTTATGCTATAAGATGACACCATAATATAAGGGCTAAAAAGAAAGAAAGAAAGAAAGAAAAAAAAAAAAATTTCTAAATTGTATGTCTTTAAAAAAAAACATTAATAAAATAAAAAAAATGTAAAGACATTGTTGTTGATATAATTAAAATGGAAATTTACAATAATAAGCATCCAAAAACATATAAAATAATAATAATAGCCATTATCTTCTTGCCCAAAATCTTAGTCAAAATAACGAAGAAAAATATCATTTCATAAATTTGTTCTTAAACCATAATTTAGCAACATTAGATATATTATTATATACTATTGAAAAATAGAAACTTACCACCTCAATATCACCCACCCAATTGTTGGCAGAGATTATTTAGAATTCTAGAATTCTACCCATATTCATCATAATAAGTTTCTTTCTTTGTCACCTTCTCAATGGACAATAATAATAATAATAAATCACACTACACAAATTTTAAATTTTCATTTCATTTATATAATATAATTTTGATTATTAATTATTTTGTGAAAATATTAAAAAATAATATAAAAGTAAATACATTAAAACACATAACAAATAGCATCACATGGACACCAAAACTCCTCCTTGAAAACCTCTTCAATATAATTGATCTATATTCTTCGATCAAAAGGCTAATTTATTCTGGAATATTTACTCATTTTAATATGTTACATTAAAAATAATACCACGAGCGAACCGTTATTTATGAAAAATTGCAGCACAAAATTCGTCAACGGTAAGAAATTACATTACATTAAGACAAATACTATGAGAGCAACTATAGATTATCAAAACATGGTGTCTTAAAATCATTAATGGTAATCAAAACTATATTGATAAAAAGAATATCATAAATTTGTTTATGGATTATCAAAATTTGAAACTTAAAAATTACCAACAACAATAAAAATGCCGAATTAAAGAATATATGTACGAATATATGTACGCAATAATAAATAATTCATATTCTATCAAAACATGGGAGAGAATAAACTTTAATCAAATTATTTTAACACAATATATGTAATAAAAATCAAAACAAGTAATATATTTTGCAACAACATAATAGAATATAGGGAAACAAATACTAAAGAAATTTACAAGAAAGTATAAAACTAAGTTAAAGAACACACACGGAAAAAATGTTCCAAAGGAAAACCCTAGTGCATGACCTAAACTCTCTGTCTCTCTGCGGCCCTTGCCTCTAGCCTCTGCGAGCCTCACCCTTGCGGACCTATCATAACGGACCCGATTGATTCTCATCGTTGGCTTCGACAATGGAGCGAGATGGTGGCCCAAAGGCTCTATCCTTTCGAGATCGGGTCGCTGGGACCTCTCACTCGCTAGCTATCTCCTTTTTCACGCGCTTAACCAACTCGTCCGCCTCCCCTCGCTCCGATCAGGAGTTTCACCCCATCTCCTCTCAACAGGAAACTGACAAATTCGATCCTCCTACACAACCAGACAGCACTGCTTCAGGCCCCAAAGAAGCAGATCTTGACTTGATGCACGCGGCACAACACACCACGAACACAAAAGGGAATGATCTTGCGGCAACAGCGCCAGCTTAGGACAAAACACAAAAGATGAACGTTTGCAACCCCAAAGCTGCGAAGATCCCTGAAATAGTCATTCTGGAGCCTAACATCGTTGTTTATAGAGAATACATGCAATAATCTGCAAGTTCATGGGCATTTGGCCTTCGAAAAGAGCTCTCAAGGGGTGGATACAAGCTAAATGGAACCCTAAAGGCGGAATCGAACTACAGCTTGGATCAAAAGGCTTCTTCACCATTGTTTTCGCGTTCCTGGAGGACAGGGACAGAATCTTTGAGGGGGGCCTTATTTTCTCAACTCCGCGGGACTCTACATGAGATACTGGAAGGAAAACTTCACTATGAAAAAAGAAGACTTCACACGGGTACCAGTCTGGATCCAATTGTACTCTCTTCCTACGGACTACTGGGCACCTTCAATTCTTAAAGCCATAGGGAACGAACTAGGAGAATACATCAAGATGTCTAAAGGTACAAAAAATGGTCATTATATTTCCTACGCTCGTATCTGTGCTTACATTGATGTCTCAGGAGCGCTACCAGAAGCTATTAAACTGAACTTTAAAGATGAAATATGGACCCAGACGGTGGATTACGAACATATACCCTTCCGTTGTAGGAAATGTCATGAGCATGTACATCTCTCAAAGATTGCCCACAAAATCAACCCCCCCCCCCAAAAAAAAAGAAAAAGAAAACCAGGCCAGCAGAAAAGATGAGCAAGGTTTCATCAAGGTGGGCAGCAGAAGCAGGCAAGGAAAACGAAACAACACTGGTAGAGAAACCCCAAATATTGCACAGAAAAATAAATATGACATCCTCTTCACTATTCCAAAGGAAACAGGACAATACATCAAAAGTAAAGAGCAGACTACTGAGCAGGAAAAGACCTCGAACACCATGGACAAGGAAATGGACAACACAACCCTTCTTTCACAAGAAGGAAAAATGGCTCAAGATGACACAAACATGGACTTCACCCAGGATACACCAACACCAGAGGAAAAGGCGATTAAGAATATCTTGATGGGCATGTACCTGCAAAAAATAGCAAAGGATGGGAACACAAAAGGAATAAATGGAATACCAGAAGAGCACATACAAAGAATTGAGGAAGCCTACATCTTACAACAAAGTCTACAAAAGCAGAGAGCACACCAAACCAAAGGGAAAAGTCCAATGGGAGGAATCAAAGCAAACCTTAAAGCCAACCACCAAATCACCAAAGGGCCGACACGGAAAAGAGGTTGGAAGACCAACAGTCAGCACCTTCAAGAGCTCGGTATTCGACTCATCAACGAAGGAAAGGTATGGGTGCTATCTCTCTCTCCCCACATGTTATTATGATATGCACTTCATGGAATATAAGAGGACTAAACAATCCCACAAAAAAAAGGATCTTAAAATCCAAGGTCACCTCAGAAAAGCTAGGCATTCTACTGCTACAAGAGACAAAAAGCAATTTGCCCGAAATAGACTCCATTCAACAAGCTTGCTTCAGGAAACAATACAACCATTTGGCCATTACAGCCTCAGGCACCTCTAGAGGTCTAGCTATGTTATGGAAAGACTAAAATTTCCATCTAATAGAATCCCTTTCTTCAAAATACGCTCTCACTACCATTCTCCAAATCATTGGCACCAAAGACAAGCTCTGTATCACCAATGTTTATGCCCCCCATTATGTTTCAGAGCGCATTGCATGGCTCAATTGTCCTAAGAATCAACTCCAGCCTCTTGGCCACCCTTACAGTCTTTTGGTGGGAGACTTCAACATAATTCTTAATCTGGGGGAAAAAAGGGGTGGCATTCGAATATTGGACTCAAATTCCTCTGTCTTTCAAGACATGATAGATGAACTGGGCCTCATTGACATACCCACAAAAATGGCAATTACACCTGGAACAACAGAAGAGGGGGCGATCGTCAGGTAGCCTCAAGGCTTGACCATTTTCTCCTTTCCGAGGATCTCTTCCTCTCCTCCCTGGAAACAGAAGCCCGCATTGCACCTTAGGCTGGGTCCGACCACTGGCCGATTTTTTTGACTCTCAAACTCTCTGAAAGACAAAAGAATGCTCCCTTCCAGTTTGAGGCATTATGGATCTCACATCCAGAATTCCAAGAAAGAATGAAGGAGTGGTGGTCTATCACTCTTCCTCGGCCAGGCAGTAAGATGCACAACTTCCATAAAAGACTAAAAATCATCTAACAGGAATTAAAAAAATGGAACCAACAAACCTTTGGAGATATCACAGTTGATAAAAAGAATTTAGAACTAAATATGTGAGCCCTTCAACAGAGCATCGTCCACAATGGATTGACAGAGGAAAAAAAACAAGAGGAAATAGAACTGCAAAAAAAAAGGGATGATCGAGCCTCTCAAGAAGAAACCCTATGGAGACAAAAATCCATAATCAGCTGGCTCAAAGATGGGGAAAATAATATTGCCTTCTTTCATAAGTCTATGATCCATCACCACAAACAAAATAGAATTCTCAGCCTTAAAAATAGGTAGGGTCTCATCCTGAGCACCCACAATGAAATTGAGGAAGAATTAAATCATCACTTTGAGAACATCCTCAAGGAAAAAAACCCTAACAATGAGGCTCATATAAGGAAAATCACCAGAAATATTCCTACCATCTTATCCAGAGAACACAATTAGATGCTTCTAAAAAAGATAACAATGGCGGAAGTGGAGGCTGTTGTCCAGTCCATGCCTAATGGCAAGGCCCCGAGCCCTGATGGTTTCACCATAGACTTCTACAAAGCCTGCTGGCCTCTAATCAAGGATGATGTCTATGACCTCATCAAGGAATCATGTTTGAAGAAATCCATCATTCCTTCCCTCAATGCGACCTTCCTAGCGCTCATTCCCAAGTCAAACAAGTCAGACTCTCCTGATCATTTCAGACTGATCGCCCTTTGCAACATAATCTACAAGATTATTTCCAAAGTCTTGGCCAACCACATCAAATCTCTCCTTCCTCTCCTTATCTCGCCCAATCAAACTGGCTATGTTGAAGGCAGAAAAATTCTGGATAGTATCGTCCTCTATCAAGAAGTCATCCACTCTCTCAAGGACCAAAGCAAACAGGGCATGTTGATTCAACTGGACATGTCCAAAGCTTTCGATAAAATCAAATGGCACTATATTAGGCACATGTTGGCTGCCTTTGGTTTCAGTTTTGATTGCATTAAATGGATCATGGCTCTGGTCTCAAGAGCGTTCTTCTCCATCCTCCTCAACGGTTCTCCATCCCCCATCATCAACCCCTCTAGAGGCATCATACAAGGGGACCCTCTTTCTCCCTTCCTCTTTGTCATTATGGCTGAAGGCCTTGGCCGGTCCATTTCTGCTGCCTCTTTTTCGGGCGTCATCTCTGTTCTCAACCTCTATCCTCCTAGCCTTCCCAACACTCACTAGCAGTTTGTGGATGACACACTCCTCATGGGTACTCCCTCCGCTAAAGAAACCCATGCCTTTCGGAAAATTCTTGATGACTTCGCTCTGGCCTCGGGATCCTCTGTCAATAACTCCAAGTCCAAAATCTTTTTTCTTAACACTCCAAATGTTATCCAACGCCATATCACCAGAATCCTTGGGTTCCAGCAAAGCAGCTTCCCTTCGAAATACCTGGGAGTTCCTCTCACTAGAAAACCTTTAGCCAAATCAAACTTGGAACCCCTTATCTCCAAGCTCAAGAAAAAGATCTCTAATTGGACCTTCCGCTTCCTCAACGTTGCTGGAAAACTAGTCCTGGTCCGCTCGGTTTTGAAAGCTATGCCTCTGTACCAGATCTCAACCATTGCAACTCCCCGATCCATCTCCAATCAGATCAAAGCCATCCAAAGAGATTTCGTCTGGAGAGGAAAATCCAACAATGGAAAATGGGCCCTTGTGGCCTGGGACAAAATTTATGCGCCCAAAAACGCTAGTGGTCTTGGACTCAGGGACTCGGACCTTCTTAGAAAGGTCATGGGTGCCAAGACCTAGTGGCATTGGATCACTAACCCCACCACCCCTTGGGCCACACTCTGGAAAGCCAAGTCTGCCCCTACACAGCCTCAGGAATCGTTGATTAGACTCTTAGGTAATCTTAAGGGCTCGCCTATTTGGAATCAAGCTTGGGACAACAGATCACTCATTCAAAATCAAAGCTATTTGGGAGATCTGCAATGGAGAGAATGCCCTGTTTTGGGAGGATGCGTGGGAGAAATTTCCTAAACTTAAATCTGACATATACCTCCCAATTAGAAGGCAACTAGACAGACTCAACAAAAACACGGTTAAATATTTTTGGAAAATTTCTGAAAACTCAGAATGGAGGGAGTGGATGAATCTTAGAGAGTTGACTCAAATATAACATCACCAGTCTACGACAACCCTAGAAGAGGAACTTAACAACAGAAAAATTCAGAGAGAAGAGGGACCAAACAGACTACGATGGGGCACCAATGCGGTTGGGCATTTCAACATAAAAGAGGGTTACAACGTCCTGCAGAGTCCAGCTCCTGTCCAACCTGATGGCAAGTGGCAACGTCTCTGGAACAGGAACCATTGGCCGAAAATTACTCTATTTATCTAGTTATTCATGCACAATAAAATTATAACATGGGAAAATCTGCAGAAGAAGGGTTTCGTAGGACCTTTTGTGTGCACGTTATGCCACTCCAACTCTCAAACAACCAATCACATCCGCAACGACTGTGCTTTCTCCTCCACCATCTGGAACTGGCTCCACCTTGTCTTCAATGCCTCCAATCGCAATCCTTCTTCCATCCTCTCTGCCCTGGATGATTGGTACCCTTCCTTCTCCCCACAAACTCTCATCAACCTGGCTTGGAACCTCCTCCCATGTATCATCTGTTGGGTTCTCTGGAAGGAGCGGAACTCCCACATTTTCAAAAATATGGCTTTTAAAGAAGAGCAGATCCTCCACCACATCAAACACACTCTGCGTGAATCCATCTCCATTGCCAGGCTCCCAAACTCCTCATCTCCCCTAACCTCACAGGACTGTATAATTTTATCCCTTCTCAATATCCCCTCCCCCACCCACCTCCCCTCCCCTGCTGCCTCCCCCTCTTCCCCCTCTATGTCCATTTGGCTCCCTCCAGAACATAATTTCATCAAGCTCAATTATGACGGAGCATCCAAGAAAAATCCAGGCACGACTGACTTCGGAGGGGTCTTTCGCATCTCTCAAGGCTCTATCCTTTGGATCTACTATGGCAATCTTGGTCACACTACCAACAACGCTGCGGAGCTTCAAGCGTCAGCCCATGGCCTGGTTATCGCCAGAATTAACAATTTTTGGCCCCTTCTGGTAGAAGGTGACTCCATAGTCGTTACCCAAGATTATAAGAAACTCCAGTAAGGGAGCAATGTCGGGCAGGTTTCCGAATGCTGGCACATCAATAAAATTCTCTACAAAATCAAAGCCAGCATTGCTGAGGCCAAAGGTGTTTCCTTCACGGCGGTTCGGAGAGAGGCCAAGAAATTGGCGGATCTCCTAGGAAATCAAGGTGTGAACGCCTCCAACGAACTCCTCTCTATGGATTGGGAATCCTTTAGGGAGCCAACAGTCAAAACCGCTTGTCTCCGTATTAACTGTCATGATCTTCAGCAGGCATCCGCCTCGTCGTCCCCTCCCATAACCAACCTTCATCGTGACCTGCTACCTCACATCCGATCTCACGATTGAGTGCTACGGCGACTCTCCCTTGGAATGTTCACCCCTGTACGTTCCCACCCCTGGAAATTACTCCTCGTAGGCTCTCACTTACTCCTCTCACATGCACTTCAGTTGTTCCCATGAGCCATCGCCTCTCTGGCTGGCCGCCTTAAATTCCATCCTCCCTGCTCACATTCCCCATTGCTCTGCCTTGTTTGGCCTCCCCGCATCTTCTCGCAGAACCGTTTGCTCCCATCACTTGGCCCTCCCTATTCATCTCCATCTCAGTCGGTTTTCTATGGCCCCTCGTCGCCACAATCCCCCTCCCCATGCACGTCGGGGTTGCCAAGCCTACTGGGCGAACCCCTCCCGCCCGCCGGTCACCAGGGCTGAAACTTCTACAAGGAATCCAACCCGCATTTTTGTTAACAACACTCCCTCAGAGGTGCAGGGGAAAATTGCAGAATTGGAAGCGGAGGCCCACACCCGTTGCAAAACCATCCCCTTGGAGATGGTGGACACTGCCCTCCGCTGGATACCTGATCCAGGCCTTACCAAAAGCCGTGAGTATTTATACAGTCATGCAATTGACTTGCACTGGCACACAAAAACACTTTTGGCCATTGCTATGTAGGAGCAGAGGAGTGTCGGCAAGGAGCTGGAGAAGAAAATAGATTCTCTGTTAGAAAAATTTGTGGCATATGTGCGAGAGGTCCACCATCTTCGCTTCATCGACTGCTCCTCTCCCCATTACGACCTGCTGAAACGTAGCTCTGCGAAGCAACATCAGCTGGGTACAAGGATCAAAGAGGAAGCTCCTCCCAAAGTTGATGGTCTAGAGGCCAGTTTGTCTTCGCTCGATCGCCAGTTCCTCAATCCGGAGGAGGGAACCCCAGACCGTCCTATCAGTGTAGACGACTACTTAAATGATGATGAGGACGTGCAGCCTTCCTCGGGACCCTGATCTCTTTTTTCTTGTCCTGGTTTGTTGTTTTTTGATGTATCTCTCTGGGCATGCGAGACCTAGAGGTTTTTTTTCTAGCACCCCCCAGTGCTTCAGCTTCTCTAGGTTTCTTTTCTATTTTGTATTTTCCCCTCAAATGTACTCCCATGTAAACACCTTCCCTGAGGGTGAGAAATTTTCAGCGCTTAAGAATAGTTACAGTCTTCAACCTCTTGTGGCTGCTATGTAAATTTTGTTTTTATATTAATGTGAATAGCTCCTCCCAACTTACCAAAAAAAAAAAAAAACAGTTAAAGAACCCACACATTAGCTTGAAAAATAATGGAAATTTCAGAAAGATTATGACAAAATCTAGCAGAAATTTTTGAAAATCTAGGTTACTCTCAAACTTCAAGATTTTGGTTGGTTGCTCCATGGGTTCCTCATGGTGTGAATCTATTTCCACCATAGAGATAGATAGAAAAAAAAAAAAAAAAAAAAAAAAAAAAAAACCCGCCACCATTCTTATTTTTTGAAATTTTTTTACCAGATTCAAGCAAGAAATATTCATCTGTATACAATTACTTTCATAATCAAAAGTCAACTACTAAAAAAAAAACATCATGTTATAATTGAAATCCAAATTATATTAAAACCTTAAAGTGAAAAATAGAGAGAAAGTATTGAGAGATAACATGTCATTTGATATAATATTTTAATGTGATAAGGCAAAAATATATAATATTTTATTATTAAAAACTATAAAAAGGATTTCCTTTTCCAAAAGCAGAAGGAGTTCATGATGAATGCCAAGTATCGCCTCTCTTTAGCCAACAAAATTGATATCCCTATCGTAGCATTATTCAGGGGTGGGTATATAGTGCCCAACTTATTAATAAATTTATAGACTCATAAATATGAAGTTTCTAAAATGGATTTTGAATATTCTTTTTGGTTGGTTATAGAGAATAAATATCTATTTAAATCTCATAATATAATTTCAATTTTATTGAAATATATGTTTAAAATATGAGAAATAATATTCATACCAAATCTCTTGGATGCGGGTGACTAAGGCCCCTGGGCGCAGGAGGGGTGTCCCATGCCCACCACGGGGTGAGCACGCGAATGACGCATGCAAGTTGTGACGTGGGTGTAGGCATGAGTGGCAGTGGCATTTTAATTAGGGGAAGGACGGTGGTAGAGGTTAGCAGTTGGCAGTACAAAAGAATGGAGGTGAAGGAGATGGGGGCGCAGGATCCCGAGCGCGGGAGGTACCACCTCTATCCCAGCTCGCTTGCGTGCGTAGTTATTATTGACGGAGGGTTGAGGGGAGGAGGTACAAGCGGTTGCAGAGGCCAAGATGCTTATATCTATGTGCGGAGGGGTAGGGTTGGTATTTTTTCAGCCTAGTGCAACGGTGTGTTCGAGCAGACAGGTGCAGGGGTCTTCGGAGCTGAGCAGGCGGTTGCAGCTGGGGTTTGTTGGCATTCCCCTCTAGAAGGGACGATGGTGGGTCACCCATTCCATGGCCGACGCTCCATGGATCGTGGAACATGAAGTGACAACGGAGTGGCATCCAGAGGCGGAAAACCCCTCATTCTTCTCACCCGGAGAATTGAGGTGGAAAACTCGATTGGGATGCCCTGTTCTTTGCGGAGAATGACGACGAGGACACCAACGCCATTTCAAAAATGGAGGCGGAGCTGGTTAATTCACTGCGTCGGGGGGGGGGGGGGGGGGGGGCTGGTCGAGGTGCACCCGGTCTAGGTGTCGAGGATCCTCCTGGGTCGTCTAATTCGCGAGAGGAGGAGAATTGGGAAGGTGACCGGGGAAAATCTCAGCAGCATTGGGAAAGAGCTAGACAAAAGCCTCGAAAAACTACAGGACACCTTGGACATGGTTGGTTATTTCAACATTCTATGGCCTGACAGTGTGCTCCCGCTAGAAGCTGCCGAGGATGGAGAAGAAGAGGAAAACGTGACTAAGCATGAGTCAGAAAGCCCGAGAGGGGAGGACTAGGACTGGAACTCATCAGGTGCCTCAAATATTTTTGTTGTGTTAAGCTATCTGTGTGAATTTAGCTCAGTAATGTTTATAGTGCGTAGTCTTAGCAGGTTTAGTTGGTTACAAGTTGGAGTTCTGGCTCTTCTACCTTTTTTAGGAGCCATCAGACTAGATTTTCCTCTGGTTTCCCGATATGAGCAGAGATGTTTTTGTAATTTTGGACAATCTTGGTTTGGTTTTTAGCATGTCGAAAAAATCACTATATGTACACATTTAAATAGATAATATAAAAAGACCTATATTTACTAAAAAATAAAATAAAATAAAATAAAAATTAAAAATTAAAAATTAAAAATAAAAATAAAAATCATACCAAATTAATAATAAATTAATTAATATTAATAAAAATCAAACTATATATAAAATAATAAAATCTATAAAATATAAGTTTGTTCAAAAAACATAATAAAAGTAACATAAATCTTATGAATTAATTTTACACTGAAATACAATAAAATTTTAAAAACATAACACAACTTGTAAAAGGGAAAGGGATTAAGCTCACGGTTTAGACCAAATAGATCAAATATATAATATTTTATTACCGAAAACCGTAAAAGAAACTAGAAGTCTACAGAGTTTTATATAAACTTTAATTAGCATTTAGACAAATTATATAATATTTTATTATTGAAAACTGTAAAAGTATTTCATCTAGCTCACTCATTTTAGAAGCCGACCGAGTTCATGACTAATGTCAACGGTAAATTATAAAAAAAAAAAAACGTGCACTGGAAAATTATATAAATCTTAACCAAACTTACCATGTACAATACTAAAGAGCAACTATAAACTCATTTGCAATATCCAACATTTAAAACAAAAAAAAACTAGGTTTATCCTACCAGACAACATTATACTATTACAAGACAACATCATTATACTATTGGGTGAAAAAAAAATTTACAAAAAAAAATTTAATTCGTCTGTTTTAAGAAAAACGAAAATAATATAAAGAAATATATAATTTATGTAATAAGATAATTCTATATAAAAAGAAAATAAAACTACTAAAATATTATTAAAATAAATAAAGTTAGCTCTTTACTATAAATTTCAAAATTTTGTTAGCTCTTTATTTTTAACTAAATTATAGTAGTAAAAACATCCCAAGATAAAAAAATGGAAGTATTTATATGAAGTGCAGTGTATCATTTTATAGATTCATTTTAAATCAACATTTAGCTAAATTAGATATTTATTATGATGAAACATTGAAAAGAAAGATTTGCACCCCAAAAATTGTTTTACATTAAATTAATTACACATATAAATACATCAACTATTGGTCTAAGACATAAATATTATCTTAATCATACAATCATTTATATGAGTAAACACTAAACTATCAAATCATCCAAACAATTCCTAAGACAAGTAGGAATTATAGGTTCCAAATCCCCCTCTTAATGACTACTTGTCACAATCTCAATCAACAAATTCTAGTTGTGGTCAAACATGAGAAAAGAATATGTCCAAGTCCATATAAAGAACAACCATCCACTAGAATGCATGGGTGGGCAACAGTTGCAACAACCAGTCTCCTAGTATGTCCTTCAAATACATGGTTCTGTCAACTATTAAAACTGCATACCTCTCCATCATTATCAATCAGAAATTTTCTAGGCTATTAGCTCCATCAAATTGTCTCTTAATTGTTGTAAAAGTGTACTAATTGGCAAGTTGGATTCTCGAGTTCCACTTTGGAACTCCCTACCTAATCAGGGATCTCTAGAAATCAATTAATGAACAACATCCCAAACTTTAGCATACCCTGACGAGAAAACCACTCTCATGTTTTCAACAAATAAGAGATCCTTACTATATCCACAACTTCCAATCTACCTCAGCAACCATCCATATTGAACTTTTACCTCCACTTAATTATTTCTATAAATAACTTCATACCATTAAACCAATTTTCCAAACTCTTTCCCACTATAAACTTATAAAGTACAAACAAGTCATATCTAACTTATTTGATAAACCAGAAAATATGTCCATTCAATTTTATTATAGTTCTTTATTAAGCAACATAAAAATCGGACAAGATAGAAATAACTTATTAATCTGAACAGACAAATATAATATCGTAGCAAGGAGTCGATAGGAACCACTATGCCTCCACTCTTCTTCCAAGGTCAACAAAAAATAGTTCCTAAAATGCGCGCTTACACCATACACGTTAGCCGCTCCTCAATGCAACTCTATAGGCTCATGTAGGCTGACAACAACATGGGACAACTCAATCATAGCTTCATAGTTTAAATCCACAACGTTGAGATCACAAACGCTCGCTGCTCAACACACTTCTTTCCACTAGAGTTTCTGTAGTATGTCTCCTCACGCATACGAGTCCTTTTATAGAAACATTAAAGACCCTTATGCACTCTATTTTGAAAGGATGGCATTAGTACTCTCAATTTTTTGTTTTCTGTATTTCAATAAAAAATGGCAGCATACAATTACTACCAGTAGCCATCCTTCTTGAGAGAAGAGCAAAAAATGCAGCTGCAGGAGATACATTACCACAATGAGACACGAACTCCTAGGAATATTTTATTAGATATGCAACGCTCAACAAATTTTTCACACTCAGCTCTTTCTCACTCTCTGCCAACCTAAATATGGAGCTCCTTCAACAGTCACACGTAGATCTCTGCAAACCCTCATAACATCCATCAAAATGACACTTTTCAGTTAAAAAACGGACTCAATGAACCATAGGGAGAGAAATATATTAACATCCATAGTAAATGATAAAATTAAAATTTATAAATATTGATTGGTAAGTTCCATAATTTTTGTGTTTTTATTTCTTTCATCTCTTATCACGGTGGAAAGATCACATATGTTGATCTAAGGAGAAATAGTGCAGATGATCTAATTTCCAGAACAAGTTTTGTTGTACGAAAAAATTCATTCCAACAATTTATACTGCTGAATAACAAGAAAATGAATAATGAGTCATGGGGATGGGATTTATTAGATGGGATTTATTAGATGTTAAATTATTTGGATGGGATTTACTTATCAAATATTTATGGAGGGCTCTGTTCCGAGAGAGAATATGGAGGAACATCATTGTGATTAAGTATCACAAACCAAAAAGCACTATAAATTGGATAAGATAAGGCAAAATAGGCATAAATATGGGCTCCTACATATGCCTTAATTTCCAAAATATCAAAGGCCGAAGATCAAAGATTGGTTTATTTAGAGACTTAGATGGTCATTTGGATAGGGAAATCGCATTTTGATTGGGCGTAATTCTATCGCTACCCCTGCACATATTGGTATGGTTGGGGACTGCGCCACTGCATGGAATGGTTATGTTAGAGACCTGAGAAAATCTTAGAAAGTGGGGAATCCATGGCCCAGTATTTTATTTACTTGGCACAACAAGGCATTGACCTGGGAAATTTTTAGAAAGTGGGGAATCCATGGCTCAGGAAGGTGCATTTTTTTTCAAAGGAGAAAAAACATTGTTTCATATATTGATAACAGTTCATATACAAAATCCTCTTGATACATCCATAACAAGAGATCAAGTATAAAAGTTCAGATTCTGCCACATACAGAGATACATCAGAAAAAGACAGTATGTAGTCTGCATACTGCATTGGACCAATAATACATTTCAATTGTGACAACCACAATAGGTTCAACATTCTTCTTTAAAAATAAAGTTCCCTTCACCATCATATGCCTAATTATGGTCGATTAGTTACAGTCCATCCACTCCATGGGTGATTACAAAATACTTAAGGTTGCACATTTCTGTTGATGAGGAGTTGTAATATCATACAACCTGAAATTCAACATACACCAAAAAGTAGTAAGTCGAGAAAAAACAGAAATATAATCATTACTAAGCTGCTTATGTTCAGAATGCTAATCCCCTGCAATATGGAAGCCTCATTTTCGAATATAGTTTAAAGCAAGCTCGTTTTTAGAAAAGACCAGGGTCGCTTGTTACATAGTATCAGGCTCGCTTGTGTGCATATATGATTGGAAGCCTCATTCTCGAAGATATCATATAGCAAGCTCACTTGTAGAATGTGATCAGACTCGCTTGTTACACAGTAAACATGCTCGTTTGTATACATATATGAAACTGATGACTTATCCAATTGACTTCAAGGTAGAGGAACAATGTAGGATGTAACCTGTAATGTATGTTTGAAGTGTATTACCCTTATTTTTCCAAATGTTGCATCCAGCCCCTATTTGGATAGTTGATCAGCTCTCCCATTATGCTCCCTATATATGTGATTCATAGTAAAATTTTGGAATTTTGATAAAATATATAGGGTGCGCTCAATCCATCCCAATATGTTCTGTCCCTGCAGTAAATATTTCCCAGATATACCATCTATAATGATCCTCAAATCACCATGTGTACTTTTGGAATTTGTAGATGGAAAGCCATCATGATTCCACTCCATAGTGCCATGAGCTCTGCCTTATTTTTTGTCCCATAGCCCCCATTCCATATGATAGGATACCACTCCTGATTTGATATTTTAATCTAGGATCCGCATCCAAAAATTCCACCATTCTGAGCACCATCAAAATATATAGCTGGAAGTTCAATTTTGTGAGGCCTACCCCGTTCCAACAGATCAGTAATAACTGGTGATCTAGTGGGGATATCCTTCATCCAACTTATGACATTTGAGTGAAGTCTAGTTATATCAAAAGTTGCCTCTTGGAAAAGCATTTTTTTACAGATACCCCATATCTCCCACATCACAAAATAAGGAAGAGATCTATAGTGCCCCTTTGTTGAAGCCCAGTATTGGTACGTCTGTTCACACCCAACAAGCCTCCATGTTTGATCATTTGCTAATGGCACAAATAATTCCCAAATATGTTGGGCCACAATACAATTGATAAACATATGTTCAATGATTTCCTCCTCTTTTTTGCATAGTATGCACCTTCCAGGCCCTTGTTTGCCCCTCTTTTTGATGACCTCCCACGTGAGTATCTTCCCCTTCCTCAGTAGCCAATTGAACAAGATAATTTTGTATGGAATATTCCAATTCCATGCTTGTTGGTAGCAAAGTTTGATTCTATCATCCTCCTCGTGAGATTTTAATTTGATATATAAATCATGAACTGATATACCATTGCCCTGTCTAGTTCCCACCCATGTTATTCTATCACCCGTAACATTATGGGAAAAGCCAACCTGCTGTAATGTCCCAATAAAACGATTCCAAGTTTCAGAATCAATAATCTGTAAACCTATAGTTGATAACGTTTTCCATCTAGGAGTGCTCAATTTCCAATGGGATATAATGTCCGACAGGAAAAATAGACCTTTTTGATTTAATATATGAATTATCCCAGCATCATAATGCTCTATATCCATAATACCAATGACATTGGTGCTCCCAAGAAGTATTCTTTGCCCATTGCCAAATTTCCAACTTAAGTTGCTACGCAATATCTCCTTTACCAGGATCATACTTCACCATATCTTTGATGAAGCCCGACTAGTCTGAAAGGACTCCATAAAGATCTGTAGTACAGGGTCACCATGTATGTACTTTTACCAAATGATATTGGC
Organism: Pinus albicaulis; assembly: GCA_034641835.2. NCBI lineage: Eukaryota > Viridiplantae > Streptophyta > Pinopsida > Pinales > Pinaceae > Pinus > Pinus albicaulis. The sequence continues at coordinate 562,287,815 of CM076573.1, read as the reverse complement.
CCATATCCCCGGACTTGTAATGACCCGCCAAAGTGATTTGGTGAGCAAGGCATTATTAAATACCCAAAGATCTAGTAAACCCCAGCCACCTAAAGATTTGGGCTTAGTTAAAAGATATAATTGACAGAGGTGGTATTTCTTCCTCGATGATATGCCCGCCCATATGAAGTGTGCAATAATAGCATTGATCTTGTCAATGATAGAAGTAGGCAGATAGTACAGATGTGCCTAATATACCAATAAATTTGATAGTACAACTTGCACCATAATATACCGGCCACCTAGTGATAGCCACTTGTTAGTCCATTTATGTATTTTTCTTTTATATTTGTCCACCAGCCAATCCCAATCCCGATTCAAGTAGGCACATGACTTCAACCGGAATCCCAGATAAGTAATACCATCAACAAGTACTTTAGAATTTCCCCCTAAGAAACCAAATATGAATCAAATTTCTTTAACATCTACACTCTGATAGTAAAGGATTGATTTCCCCTTGTTAATAAAAAGACTAGCAGCCACTCCAAAACGTGTCAATAAATAAGAGAGATAGAACCAGTGGTTCCTGTTAAGATTTCCATACACTAATAGATCATCAACGAAAAGAGAATGAGTTATGCTTACCATCGGCGAAAAGGTCAAACCATTGTAATATCCAACATTCGTGGCCATCTTCATCAAATTACTAAAACCAATATAAAAATGAGGGTAGATAAGGCACATCCCTGTCGCAGTCCTCTCCCTACAATAAAGAAGTTTGTAGGTATGCCATTGATGAGGACAACATATTGGACAGAGCAGATGCATGCCACGATCCACTTGATAGATGATATGGAGAGGCCAATTTTAAGGAGAGCCAACCTTATGAAAGACCAATCCACTGTATCATAGGCCTTATATAAATCAATTTTTAAGATGAGAGCCTCTCTTTTTTTTATCATGGATTGTGTGCATAGCCTCCTGAGTTATAACCATAGCATCATGGATCGATCTTCCCTGCAAAAAGCCAAATTGATTCTCCAAGATGTCTGAAGATAAATACCCTCTCATTAGATTGGCAATAATCTTGGAAGTTAACTTATATATGACATTGCACAGTGCAATGGGCCTGAAATCAGCAAAATTTAATGGATCAGTGGTCTTAGGAATCAAAGCAATGAACGTAGAGTTCATATCCCTAGGCATATTTCCCAATGCGCAAACCTATTCAGATACAGAAAGCAATTCATCCCCTATAATATCCAAAAATTGGAGATAAAACTCAACTGGCTAACCATCGGGGTCAGGGCTTTTATCCTTGGCAAATGATTTAAGAACAGATTCTAATTCCACCATTGTGATAGGCATAAACATGATTTCATTAGCCCGATGGTCAAATAGGAGAGGTAACTAATCAATGACCCATCTTTGGCATCGAGCATCAATGTTTCCATCCGCTTTGTAGAAATTATAGAAATTATCGTGCACCTCCTTCTTGATCTCAACATTTGTTACTTTATTCATACCTCCATTAGAATGAATCTGCCATATAGCATTCTTATTATGCCGCCCGTTAGCACATTTATGAAAATATCGAGTGTTCAGGTCACCCTCCCTAAGCCACTGAATCTTGCTCTTGAGTTTCCAAGTTGTCTCTATAATCCTTAATAATACCAGTTTACGATCTTCTAGCCCAGCTAGAATAGCATATGTCTCTTCATTTGGAGGAACAACCAACATTTTCTTATATATCTCTATGATATTGCCCTCAATATGATTAAACTCTTTCCTTTGTTCAAATTTCTTGTTACACTCCCATTTTTTAACAACATCCTTTAGCCTTCTTAATTTGTCAGCTATCCGAAAGCACCAATTATTACAATATCCCTGTTCATCAGCCTTCCAATAAGCTGTCACCAAATCATTAAATTCAGGGTCGGCCAACCAAACCCTGTTAAATTTAAAAGGAATTCCTTTTGGTTTGGGCTCTTGCCTCCAGGTTAATAAGATTGCCATATGATCATATAAAGTTGATGAAATCACTCTCGACCACATATTCCCCATGATCTTGAAGATTTCCGATTTGATCATTGCTCGATCCAAATGTTTTGCTATGTATTCTATGCCACTTCGACAGTTAGTCCACATCGGCACTAATGGAACAGGTCTAATGTCAACCATTCCAGAATAGCTAAGCAACATCCCTATTCTGTACGCAAGAGGATCGCGCCGAGCCCGATACGCCCAAGGTTCATCAACAGCTAGAGATATATTATAATCCCCAATCATCATAAGATTCTTCAAATTTAGTATTCCACATTTTTCCATATTTTCACAAAATATTTTGTGGGCCCGACATAGGGCATATAGATTGATAAGGGCAATATGATCCTTAATCCCTCTAAATAAACCATATAATAAGATCCCTCCAAAAAAATTGTAAGCTATAAAGTTTACAATCAGTGGATTCCAGAGTACAATCATCTCCCCAGCCCTACCTTCGGCATCAATCCCAACAACCATCCAACCAGGACAAAGAGGCAATGACGACTTTATAGCAAATAATCTGGGGCATAAGGTCTCTTGAAGAAAGATTACCGATGGTTGATAGTCATCAACCATTTTCCGAAGGCGAATAATTTTTGCAGGGTCGCCCATCCCTCGTATGTTCAGAGACATTATAGAATTCATGGCAAACCCCTTCCTGGGCTACTTGCTCTAAGGGCTCGTTGTTCCTCCAACGCCATTATAGGCACATCTTGTAAGTTAAGTAGCTCCCCTTGAAATAGCGCCTTTGTTTTCTTCCTACCCCTAAAGTGTCTAGAACCATTTTTGGCTGTCTTCCTAATAGTAATATTAGATGCTGAGGATGGAGATATATTAGGAAATATTTCGTCGGGTATTTTATCGAAGACAGTAAGGGCGGCCAGGTCAATCAGAGGGTTCTGCAGAATAGCTCCCAGGTCATTTCCCACAGAATTTTTAGGAGATCCAATAGGAGGGTCCAAATTATGATCATGTGAGGAGTATGGTGAGGCCCATTCCAGGGGTGGCATTGAAGGAGAAATAATTAAAGGCTCATGTGTGGTCAGTAAAGGCGGCAAAGGTATAGATTTATCAGATCTACATCGACCATGGAGATCGTCGATAGTCCCAGTGAGTAAGGTAGAAGCAGATTTATAAGGAGGAGGAGTCAAATAGCCTTTAGGTCCATTTCCATCCTTTAACGGATGTGTGGCAATGGGCAAAGGATAGGGAATATGACCACTAATATTAATATTAGCAACATTTTCAAATTCACTATCGCAAGTGGATGACATATTCTTACCTGGTTGATCCGCTTCTGTTGCAGATAGAGGAGCCTTTGTTTTCTTTTGTCTGATACAAATGTTACGCTGATGAGCCACCCTTCTATGCCTTCTAGGACAATTCCTCTGCATGTGATCCATCTGATGACAGATCAGACACCTAAATGGTATACCCCAATAATCTATCCTCTGCCGGTGCCGCCGCTGACCCCATACCAAGTCAATCTCCCCAGCCATCCCCCCCTGGTATGTAATTTCAACGAGTATCCAAGCCACCCATTTATCCGCCATGCCAATACAATGAGGATCAATAAATCTGGTTGTGCCAATCGAATTTCCAATTGCCCGAAGGGTCTTGATGGTCCAATATTCCAATGGCAATCTGGGCAATTTTACCCAAATGAGCTTGCTCCGAGGCACATCCAATAGTGGGTTGAAGCCCAAATACCACGGTATGAGCTGCATGTAACTCCTTCCCCTCACCCAAATACAATCCAACACCATCAAATAATCATTTTCATGGAGAAAATGTATACTGAACCAGTTCCCCATCAGCAGACAAACCTTGGGTTTGTATCCAAGCATAGGCGCCCAAAAAGTGTTAACCCAGCCAACCATATTAAGTTCCCCCACCTCCTCATGTATCCACCGCCCGACGAGGGCTCGTTTCTGCAAACTGATAACGCGATCTCACAGATCATCAAATTCCAGAGGAACTTCCTTGATTACTGGTGAAGATTTAAAAACCTTCTTGTTGCGCAAACCTCCTCGCCGAAAATGATCATGTGCTCTGTTTTGTGAGGGTCCTCCATTAATCCTTCCCACTGTATAATGTGTGAATATTTCATCATCCTTATTCGCACCAGAGAAGGTCTCAGAGTCAACAACCGATTCAATTACATTATGCTTCAATTGTTTGTCCCTCGAATTACTATTCTTCTCAGCCACAATCGTTGCAGCAATTAGTGACTCGAGCTTCGACGTGTTAGATGACAAGATATCCACCTGCCCCGCCCTCATATTGTAGTACCCAATCCTTGTTCAGTTGTGATGTAAACAAGTCAATACCACTACCACTAGCAAACTATACAGCTACAATAACCTCCTTTCTATGTAAGCGTGGCATACATTCCACTACATAGAAGTACCAATTGATAAGAAGAGATATCAGATGAAGACAGATAAGTCATAAAGATAACACCCATACCAATGAGCTCAGTACCTCAAATGGATCCCCCTAGAGATATTTAAATTTATGACTCGTACCCATTCTAGGCCCAAATGTGAATAGGGATCAACGCTATCCCCATATGAATTTACTATCAAAAAGACAATTCACCAACCCGTCTATGAGGAAGCATCAACCAAGTATCCCACCACCTTTTCGCGACGAAGGGGCATAACTCTCCCCTAATTCCAATACCCTCCCATATTAGTACCTCAAATCCGCCATCAATCGAATTGATAGGGCCAGGATCCAAAATTTTCACCAATTCCCAAAGAAATTCAAAAGGAATTCCTGCACCTGAATTCAATAGTCAGCCACCTTATGTCATCCGAATAACCAGGTAAGTTCATAAACCATATCTATCCCCTATGCAGTCAAGGTCAGTAGTCATAACAACATCATACACACCCATTACAGTGCCACTAGTGATGACACACTTTAAAGCCTATGTCTTTACAAGGTCTGGATATAATCAGAACATCCCACTAGCTACACCAATATTCAGTAAAATTCATATGAAATGCACCATACCATTTGAGAGCCCAATGGTAACTCTTCAAAGAGGATAATTCCTCATTATTTTTCATTTTTCATGTAAAAAAACATATGTGATTGGATATAATGGCATATAGAATGTAGACCGCCAGGAAAGCTAAAATGATTATTTGTCCTGCCAGATATAATTCTAAAGACATTATGACCATCCAAACCACTGATACTGATAACAGAATGCCCACCCGATATGATCACTATTACCCTGGTATCCCATATACATTCACAGCCCAAATCCATATGCAGTCCCAACCATCAGTATGGTGCTGAGGCAACTCACCCAGACGTTGAAGCAACAGAAACCATTCCTTCTTCCATAATTCCAAACAAGACCTTAGAAATTGTAGTAGGAATCAAGGTCTCTGTAAACCCCAAGTCGCGAAACTAGGAGGGAAATTGTCTTTGATTTACCTTGTGTCTGAACAATGCGTTGCAACAAGTTCTAGCTCATCGAAATAGGGTTCCTCTTTGGGAAGTTGCAGATCCATCCTATGGAATATGAGCGAGCAAATGAGAGTCTCGCGGCGCCAGCCTTGGAAGGCAGTTACTCTCTATACAGATGCGGTTATGCCTCTGTTATCTTGTGGCGGGACGTGGTTTTGAGCACACCATTACATGTGTGCCAAATTGCGTGTTCAACAACAGAATCACGAGAAACAATGGCGAGAATGTCAGCACAGGGAACAACTCTGCTGCAAGATTTCTTGACCTGACTCTTTACCAGCCCATGAAGGTGCCTTGTCTGTGGAGAGAGACGCTTTGGAAACTAATCTACATCTCTACTTGGCATGTCCAATTTCCCTTCAGATATGGCACAAAATTTTCCACTCTTTACACGTTCATTTTAGAACTTTTCTCTCTATTGAACAGTGCCTTCAATGGTGGATCCAGAGAGGGATAAACATAAATCCACTCCCCTATTTATTCTCACGGAGATTTGGCAAGCTAGGAACCAATACATATTTGAGGAATGCCTTGTAAATATCTTACAAATTTGCACTAACATAGAGAGGTGGATGGAAATCGATCCATTACCCCAAACATCCTACTTCTATGGAGCAGCACAGGGAGAGATGTTGCTCTGGCTTATGGATCAGATTTAACAACAAAACACATTATAAATTATCTTGGCACTAACGGGATGGTACAAACTGGAGAGCTAAGGCTTGGCTGTCTTTGGACATGATCCACATATATAGATATTCAAAAACTGTTATTGACTGTGTGGGGTTGAGAGGCTTTTTTTCTTTTTTTTCCACCTGGTCTGGGGTTGGATCAACCACATTGACTATCTTATAAGAACCTTTCACCATATATCCTCTCAACATATTTATAGGCTATGGCAGATACTTTATCCAAACAGGACTTTGAAGATGAATCAAGCTTCATACATTACAAGTTTATAGAGGAAAATGTGACTAGAGAGGAGGGCATGGTCGAGCTTCCCTTCACATAGGAAAATGTGACTAGAGAGGAGGGCATGGTCTAGCTTCCCTTCATATGAGTTTTCATGTCTATTTTTTATTAGCATGCTTGAATTTTTTCTGATCATTTTGCTTATATTTTTTATGAACAAATTAGTGTATATGAACTTTGTGTTATAGGAAAAAATAAATGTTATTTTCACTGCGAACAAGCAAATACACTTTAGTATGATGGGAGTTGTGTCTCTATTCCTTAGACCACCAAACAAAAGTTCCTCCACATTGTAGAGTTTCGGGAGCTGGCACTCTTCTCCAACTTCCCAAGATTAATGGAGTGAGCAATGTTGTTAATCTTCAAATTACATGTTTCCAAAACCACATTTAGAGAATAGCAGAGTGTAAATTATGGAAATAATATTTAAAAATATTAAAACATATTGCATATGAATGACATAGAACCCTGGCCAGAATACCTATTCATGCTATAAACAATGCTAAAATTAAAATCAACCAAAATTTAAAAAAATTAAGACATATTGCATATGAATGGCATACCCTGGCCAGGCTACTTATTCATGCTGCTAAAATTAAAATCAATGAAAATTTCTCGAGTGCCTCCACTTTGTTACAATGGTATCTGTAAATTTTATTGTCGTAGTTTAACTTAATTTATTTTATTTTAGTTTGAAAATCAATTAAATATTTGGTTAGGATTTTTAATAAAATTTGGTTTATTTTTTTTTATTTTTTATTTTTTTAATTAAAGAATTCTGAAAATAAAAAAAAAAGTTGATTAAAATTTTAATAAAATTTGGTAAAGACCTTTGAAAAAAGTTGGTTAAAATTTTAATAAAATTTGGTAGAGACTTTTGTAAATGGAAGTTACTTCTATCCAACTTCAAAATTTTGGATATTAAATATTTTAACGGCCTTGGTTTAGGGATTACACAAAATTCTTTGGTTTATAGAATTGCGATTCTGACTATGAAATATAGTTTACTTTTATAGTTGGTCCACTAAGACCGTGTGGGCCAACAGGTTCAACCTTTTCCAGTGAAATGTTGTCTTTAACCATTTTAATATAGTTGGGCTGGAAAACAAAGTTCACTGTTATTGTTTGTCCACCGAGACTGTGTGGGCCAGAAGGTTGAACCTTTTCCCTTCAAACATTATCTTCAAGTGTTTTATTCTGGTTTGTGGGTTAAGGCCGTGCGTGCTATAAGGTTTACGTTAATTTTTTTTTAATTATCTTTTATTTGTGGTTTTTATATTATTTTTAATTAATTATTAAGTAGTTGGGAAGGATTTAATTTTTAAAGATGAAATTTATTTTTAAAATAATTATATAGATATTTTTAATTTAAATATGAAATTAGTTTGGTTTTTTGGCTTCTAATATGAATGAGTTATGATGTTGGCTCATGATATTGTAACAAAATTTATTTATAAATTAGAAATTTTCATGATAGTAAATATCTATAATTAAAAATCTTTGTTATATGGTTTTTTAATATATATATTTAACTTATATACTAGCTCCTTTTTATCAATAATAATAATAATAAAAGTTATAATTTAATTCATTTTTATTATTCTTTTAATTTTAATTACTTGAAATATATAATAAATTAAATATTTTCATACTTAATATAAATTGATGCTTATAAATATTTATAAGCTATTTAAGTTTTATGATTACACTTCTATTTATTTTTGTTGGAGTGAAGTGAGCAAATACTATTCACTCCACTCAATCAAAACCCTTCTCCATCGCCTTTATATCAACTAAAAAATTGACAAATGTAAAATATTACTAAATAATTAATGAACCATCCTGCATTATATCAGATACTTGCCGTACATTTTGGATACCTTGGCCTACATTTTATGTGTTGTGAGATTGATAGAATGATGAACCAACGATGTAACCTCGCCTGTACCTATGCCACTGGGTGATCCGGCCTTAACCGGTCACCATAGCCAGCTCTGGAAACAGCTTTGGAAACATCTCGAAGGTTGGCTCGCAAGCAGGTGCCGGTCCGGTCCATCAATTCAGCAGTGGTTATTTCCTGTCCGTCGATCTAGTGTCTTGATCCAACGATGGAGATTAGTCCGTCGGGTTAGGGTAACTAACCCTACCTGAATCGTCGTGCAAGCTCCCCATTTGCTTCAGCTCCCTTGGCGGTGCAGCTCTGTAACTCCGTTTTGTTTCTTCCGGTATCAGGGCTTTCGTTCCTCGCAGTTCTACAACAGATAGTCTCTAGACCCAAATCACTAACCACTGGTTCTACCTCCACTGCGATTATGGGAATTTGATCTTTCATTTAATTTGCATTTTGAGTAGGGGTTTAACCCTTATTACCTACAACGGTTCCTCCAGTCTTATTGTTCCCATTCAGCTCGTATTCAAGTGAATACCTTCTCATAAATATCTTGTTTTTCCTGGTTAAACTTCCTAATGGCGGGGTATTTCGATGAATTTATTGTCGATATGCATTTTTTGTTTTTTTGCGTTACCGGTTGCACAGGCTCCAGAAGGGCAGAAGACTTCTCAGTGCATCTGGTCAACCCATCGATTCCAAGTAGGCTGTTTTGTTATTTTGAAGTACAAGAGAAAAAATTCCTACCCAGAAATTTATTTGGCATTTTGCAGGGTTTAACTGCAGTTATAGTTCGGTCTTGTTTACTCGTTAGCTGCTATCGATATCCTACTGCTCCGACTGAGTTATTCATGAATGAATCTAACCGGGGTTTTAATAGAAATAATTGATGTTATATGCTAATGTTAATGAAAATGGAACCAACAGTTGGAAATGGAAAGGATGATATAGGGACACAACCTCTTCCCTGCTTAATGCACAACCCTTTCAGTTGCCTAAACACTTCAGCTAGTAAAACGATATTTCAAAAAAAAATTACTTCCAATTTAGGTAGTCGATAGTTAATATATGTTATGAAGGAATATGAAAGCCTTTGCGGGAAGCTCCAAAAAAGCATAAGATTGATCTTTCGAGAGCATGCAGCATTTACCAAAGCATGCCAAGGGTACCCACGAATCTATAGACCTAGCAGGCATTTTATTCTTCAAAACTTGTAATAGACAAGGCAAAAGTTAACATTAAGCTGGTGATTTTTCTGAAATCTCCCATTTTACTAATCGTCTCATTTCTGTCATATGAGACTTGAAAAAGACATAAAACAGAGCTGAGCTTTGTGCAGATAGAAAAATGAAAACTAGACAGAGGCATTATCGGGAATTCAAAACTTTAAATAGACTGGGCAAAAGGTAACATCAAGCTGGTGATTTTACTGAAAAAATCGACAATTTGTTTCTTTTCAAACATGGGAAAAATCAGAAATGCAAAGTCCAGACTTGGATATTTTTCTATATAGATAGCTAAATGAAAAAGCAATGCAAAGAACAAATTTGGATATGTTTTTATATAAAGACCTCGATGTATAAGTAAAATGCAAGGAACAGGTGTTGTTGTTTTTTTTTTTTTTAATATATAAAGAGCGCAATGACTAAGTAGATAAGCTTTAAAAAGAGGATCCAACTCTTGGGCAAGGAACGCTTATTGTAGTCCAAACAGCCGACTGTATTTAGAATTGAATCGAATCTGGTAATAGCTTAGCTCATGTAGTTCTGTGGTCTAACATTTATAGCTAAGAACGTGTGAACTTATTAGTAAACTACATTTAACCGATTTTATTTGTACAAAAACTAGAGTATTAGTTTTGGGGTTCTGTTTTCTAGAGTCTTAAAAAGGGACATTGATTTGAATATCATGATTTCTTGAAACTTATGACTGTTTACTAACATCAGTGACATTTTCTAATTGATCAAGATAAAGTATGTCCTCTGCTGATGAGTATGGATATAGTTATTCTCAAAAAAAAAAAAAAAAAAAAAAAGGTAAGAAAACTGACGGTGACCCAAATGTCATGATAAAACGTTTTCTTTTTAATTTATTATTTGCATAAATGCCACTATTTCACGAGGGATAGAAAAGTACAGAAACACAAATTTTTCTAAAATTGTAGATTCATCGAGAATTTTGCCTTTGAGATTATTAAGTATGCATTTCACTTTAGTCTTGTAGTTGGAGTGTTTGAATTATATTTTTGATGATTTATTGAGGATTTTGGCTTTGAGATTATTAAGTATGCATTTCACTTTAGCCTTAAACGTCAAAGTAGTTGGAGTGTTTGAATTATATTTTTGATGATAGACATGGATTTAGTACCATCAAGAAGTTTAACAATTATAATCTAAAATTTCAAAAATTTCTATCAAAATTTTTCATAATCTTACATAAATTTCTGAATTATTGTTTAAATATTTTAAATTACACTTTAAACTAATTTTGTCTACCAACAACATTGGAATAGTACAATTTAATTTATTTAAAGACCATATCGGCAATTTTAAACTAATTTTGTCTACCAACAACATTGGTATAGTACAATTTAATATATTTAAAGGCCATATCGGCAATTTTAAACTAATTTTGTCTACTAACAACATTGGAATAGTACAATTTAATTTATTTAAAGACTATATCGGCAATTTTAAATGCAATACCAGGATAAAAGTCATTGAATTTGTCTGCTAATTCATTTAATGCTGAGTCGAGAAATATTGACCCTCAATGATTTCTTGATTCTGAAGATAGTGATGACCCAACAGCTGCATTTGTCCGAGAAGTTGTATTTCCATTAATAGTGAAGCACAGGAAGTTTTCGTCAGGTTGCGGAAGAACAGCTCCTAGCGCAAGAGCATTGACAACGTAGCAGACACATGCACATCGAAAAACAAGCTCTGCGTCGGCAACTGATCGTTCATCAGCAGGACCAACCTTTAGCCACGTGGGGGAATACCTAAAAGGTGGTTTAGATTGTTTGGTTGTTATATATATATATTTAAATTTAATAATTTTATATAAAAATAAATTTTTATTAATACATTCATATTGTTTTTTTTCAATTTTTTTTTTGTTAAATTTAAACGCATAAAAAAATAGCTTGATAAAAAAGAGTAACATGTTAAAGTATATTTTTGAAAAATGAAGAGATCAGGACTTTGTTTTGATGTTCATTATTTAATTATTAATTTAATAAATTGAAATAAAAGTTCCAAATATATTTTGGAAAATTATTATAATTTTTTTATTAAAGAGTTATTTTTTAAATAATTTTTTCAATTATTTTAATAATTTTTAAAAATTAATTTAATAATAATTAAAAAAAATAATTAATAATAATAAATTGACTTTATTAATATATAATAATAGAATTGAGTATTACTGTTTCACGAATTCAACCCTAATCAGATAACTTATCCCTATTTTATTTTAATTTTAATTTCAAATCAGGAACTTAATCAGATAACTTATCCCTATTTTATTTTAATTTTAATTTCAAATCAGGAACTTAAAGGGCCAACCGGATGACTTAACTTTATTTCATATTTTTAAAAATTAATTTAATAATAATAATAATTATTATTATAAAATAATTAATAATAATAAATTGACTTTATTAATATATAATAATAGAATTGAATATTACTGTTTCACGAATTTAACCCTAATTGGATGGATTATCCCTATCAGGAACTTAAAGGGCCAACCGGATGACTTAACTCTATTTCATATTTTATGATAACTTTAGATTAAAGACTTTGTTTTGATATTCATTATATAATTATTAATTTAATATGTTTAAATAAATATTTGGAAAATGTTTTGCAAAATTATTATAATTTTCTTTTTATTAAAAAAATATTTAAAAAAAATAGTTTTAATATTTTTAAAATTAATTTAGTAATAATAAAATAATCTCAATAATATATAATAAAAAGGTTGAATATTACCGTTTAATGATCAACCCTAATGAGGTGACTTAACCTTCTCCATTTTTAATTGTAACCTCAAATCAGGAACCTAATAAGCAAACCAGATGACTTAATCCTACTACATTTTTTTTTTCAAATAAAAAAGTATATTGTTTTTTTGATATTTTTAAAATTAATTTAATAATAATAAAATAATCTCAATAATATATAATAAAAAAATTGAGTATTACCATTTAATATCAACCCTAATGAAATGACTTAACCTTCTCCATTTTTAATTGTAACCTCAAATTAGGAACTTTAAAAGGCAAACCAGATAACTTGACCCTACTCCATTTTTTTTTTCAAATAAAAAAGTATGTTGTTTTTTTACTTTGAAAAAAAAACCTACTCCATTTTTAATTATAACTTTAAATTAGGAAATAAAGAGCTATGAAGGCTTAGCTTCTGGTTTGACGAACACACTGCTTTCTGCTTCCAAACACCGCTTTCTGCTTCCAAAAAGCACCAGTGCATATTCAAACTGGCCATATTCCTTACCTTCTTGTTTGATGAACACAAGGTTTTCCCTCCAATTCGAACTCGCCATGTTCCCTCAATCCATCCATAGTAGCCAATCATTTACGCATGATACTATCCATAGTTTATCTAAAATATAGCAAATAAATTCGAAGAACAAATTTGAATACATGATATTGGAGAAAGAAATAATGAAGTTAACACTTGAAGTCTTTGACATACACATACTTGAAATTTGATGTCTTGCGGAATAAGACAAATAACTTTGCGCGGCGAGTAGGTGATTATGTGTGTTTAAAGTTTATTTGTTTTTGCTGAAACTTAACATGTATATCAGCAACATAATTTAGCCATAGAATACAAAACACAACAGCAACATAATATAGGAGTTCACCCCAACTCTTGGGCTACATCTCCTTTGAGCTTCGTCAACATGACTAGACTCTTTGGGATTAAGGTAATCAAATTATTTTACAAGCTCCAAACTTAACCACAATGAATACAAGAATGATTCAAAGGGCTGAGAATACCATTTTAAATCCCTTTAATGGCTGTCCAATTCCTGCAAACAACTTTAGGCTTCCATGGACACACATCCTTCTGTTGGTGCACTAAGCTTCTCTGAGCTTCTAAATGGAACAAACTCCCTCAGATTTCTGTTTCTGCTCCTGAAACCACTACTGCTGCATCCAATAATGATCAGACATCAAATACCAACTGATAAATTGCTTACATTAAGCACAACATCCCCAAAAATGGCTCTCCTCCACGGTTTGCCCAGGGCTGCCCACGACTTCATATCAACTTCTCGAGCTGTAGAAGTACTCAAAATGATCTGAAACCACTTCCATTGGTTCCAGAATTACTGAATTAGTTAAGATAGAGTTTTATTTCATCAAAAACGGCCTCCGGCTGCTCCGGTTTCGCCTATACACTCTATTTGGAAAATGACCTCTAGAACTTAAATGAAGCTATTCGGCTTTCTAAAGTTCTTAACAGGCTTTGAAAACCATCCAAACAGATTCAAAAGGCATGAAATAGCTAATAATGACTATTCATTTACCTTAAACAGAGAAACACAGTCCACAACACAGCCTTCTCCTTCTAGGCCCTGATGGCTCCTTCATCTTATTCGAAGCTTAATAGACTGAAAATGAGCTCCAATGGCTCTGAAACCTGAGCCATTGAGTCCAAAAGGCTGAGAAAATACGAAATCAAAAAAAATTTCGTTCCAAAAGGTTGAGTAATGAGAAAGTTATGACCAAAACAACTTTGCCCCAATTTCCTCCACTAAATGTGGGGCAACTGCCAGTTAACTCCACTAAAAGTGGAAGTCCGCCTAAATTTGGGAGCGCCTCCAGAATCTCTGCCATATTAAAATCCACTTAACTGAAGCTTAATTAAATATTAAACTTGATATTAGGCTCCTTAAGCGCTCTTAACATTAAGCTCCCACACTGGTCATATGATGAGGTTCCATGGGAGGAGGGCTGGCCCCTCCGTGCTCCGCCGGACCCACTTTACTAAAAGTGCAATAACTTCTTCATACGCTGTCCGTTTTTTGAACCGTTTGCGGCGCCAGAATTAGGAAGACGAGACCTATGTAACCATCTTGGTTTCAATCAATTTTGAGAACTTTCATTTTTGAGATTTTTCCCAAGCTCAGATTTGAGCTCCTGATCACACCTCCAAAATGAGAAGGCTTTTGGTCCCCAAAAGCTTACTGAATCTCTGATCTGAACTGTACAGCACTTGAGGAACAAAAATATCCTCTTCGAGTCAGCCAAAAGAGCATACTGATGCCAAAAATGTCCTGCCTTGCTAACTGTCATCATGGCGAATTTTGCAGAATGAGCCATGTACTTGTGCCGAATCTCGACCAAGTTTTCTTGCCATACCAATCTGCCATACTAAAACCAGCAATGACACTTGCTGAAATTTGTGCCCTCTTTGCTTGCATTCTTTTCCAACTCATGGAATCTTGCACTGCTTTGCACTGACACTTCGTTCTCTGCACCAAACGAAACCAAAAGCATCTTGTGCAACATATGACATCAACAACCAGTTGACAATGAAATGTGCTATACAAATGACACACAAACTCTGTAACAAGTGTGTACACAACCGACACAAGTCGATAGACAACAAGATACATCTTGACAAACATATGTGTATGTATCATGTACAATGAACTATATACAATTCGCTAATTACACATACAACCTCTATGTACATGTGCAACTTCAACTCTTCTTTTCAAATACCCACAAGTACATCATCCAAAAAACATGTGGATGATCAAGAGCTGAACCAAAAGACATTGCTGCAACATAAGTGAGTATCATACTCATCTTTTACACCTCCATGGCGAAATTTTGCAACAACAAAGAAATTCCTTCAACTGAAACTTCTTTTACATGCAATCTTGCATCAACTTTTCAACTGAAATACATGCATACCAATCTGAAATTTGCATGTACAAAATGAGTAATGACTTACTGCAATAAGAAGTCCATCCACTTCTCACCAAGCCAATTCCATGGCGACATTTGCTGCTGCAAATTTTCCTCATGTGAAACTTCCCTTTCCACATCAATAATGGACACCATAGATCCACTTGCGCCAAACTGTTTGTCCCTTAGCTGCATACGCTTTGGACGATTTGTTGGATGCAAAGTCCAACAATGAGAGACATCATGTCCCTTCCTTTGACAAACTGAGCAAATCTTAAGCACTTTCTGAGAAAGTTCTCTTTGCCTCTTTTGCTTCCTGTGTGCTTTCTTTTTCAACCAACATCTTGAAGCAACATGGTTAAACAAACCACAAAAAGAACATGCAATTCTTTTCCAATGCTTGTGTGGAAATTTTCCATGCTTTACATGATCAAAGGAAATATGATTGAAATCAGATTTATGCCTTTCTCTTTCACCTTCATTACCTTCATGAGGAGGTGAATCGAAAGAAGAAGAAGCTCCCTTTGGAACACTATCAATCCCATTAATGGTTTTAGAGCTTTCACCACTCCCTTGTTCAAGTGCATGCTGATGCACACCTTCTTCCTTCATGGCTGCTTTGGAACTTTCTCCATAAGATTGTCCATAGCCAAGACCCAAATTCTTAGACCTTACCTCAACCATTATTGGCTCAACTATACCCTGTGCATGTTTTCCCAATCCTTTTCCTTCATATCCCATTTTGGACATCAACTTGGACCCTATGCCTTTGGTATGTATCTCAAAAGAACCAGCATAAACATTCTTATAAGAAATTGAAGACAAACTAGAATTGTTTACCTCTTCTTCAAGTTGATACTTGACTAAGGCTTCTTTGGCAACAAGGAGTTGTGTCTCCAACTCATGCAATTGGTCAGAAAGCAACTGCTTCTCTTCCCTCATGGAATTCAACTGCTCTTGAAGTCTAGAGCTCTTTCTTTCATCCTCATACATTTCTCTCACCATATTCATCATGATGAAAAATTCTTGCTTCAAGCCTTCATCAAAAAAATCTTGTGAAGGAGGACGATTTTGAGAACTCACTTATGAAAGTTGTCATTATAAAAATGAACAAAAGAGCTTCAGCAAACTCAAACAACAAGTAGTTTGCAGAATAATAAAGCAGTCAATCTTCAACACTGCTTAAGACATCTTTCAAGCTACACAATCAAGCTAGTGATTTCAGTCAAGCAAACCTAGTGCTCTGATACCATCTGATCTGAAAATGGAATGTACTTGTTTAAGTGTGCAAGGTATCCATTTCCCATAATTTCAAATTGAGCTATACACTCCAAGTGACCTCTGAAAATGTGAAAACTTCTTATTTCTTATACAGAGATAGACTGTAGGGGCATTCACCAGACATGTCACCTCTAAAGAGAGGATGAGTTCCAGAGGCTACCTGGCCCTCTACAGGCTCTGCCTAAAGAAATAATGAAGTTAACACTTAGAAGTCTTTGACATACACATACTTGAAATTTGATGTCTTGCGGAATAAGACAAATAAATTTCTGCCGCTGAGTAGGTGATTATGTGTGTTTAAAGTTTATTTGTTTTTGCTGAAACTTAACATGTATATCAGCAACATAATTCAGCCATAGAATACAAAACACAACAGCAACATAATATAGGAGTTCACCCCAACTCTTGGGCTACATCTCCTTTGAGCTTCGTCAACATGACTAGACTCTTTGGGATTAAGGTAATCAAATTCTTTTACAAGCTCCAAACTTAACCACAATGAATACAAGAATGATTCAAAGGGCTTATAATACCATTTTAAATCCCTTTAATGGCTTTCCAATTTCTGCAAACAACTTTAGGCTTCCATGGGCATACATCCTTCTGTCGGTGCACTAAGCTTCTCTGAGCTTCTAAATGGCACAAACTCCCTCAGATTTCTGTTTCTGCTCCTGAAACCACTACTGCTGCATCCAATAATGATCAGACATCAAATACCAACTGATAAATTTCTTACATTAAGCACAACATCCCCAAAAATGGCTCTCCTCCACGGTTTGCCCAGGGCTGCCCACGACTTCATATCAACTTCTCGAGCTATAGAAGCACTCAAAATGATCTGAAACCACTTCCATTGGTTCCAGAATGACTGAATTAGTCAAGATAGAGTTTTATTTCATCAAAAACGGCCTCCGGCTGCTCCGGTTTCACCTATACACTCTATTTGGAAAATGGCCTCTAGAACTTAAATGAAGCTATTTGGCTTTCTAAAGTTCTTAACAGGATTTGCAAACCATCCAAACAGATTCAAAAGGCATGAAATAGCTAATAATGACTATTCATTTACCTTAAACAGAGAAACACAGTCCACAACACAGCCTTCTCCTTCTAGGCCCTTATGGCTCCTTCATCTTCTTCGAAGCTTAACAGGCTGAAACTGAGCTCCAATGGCTCTGAAACCTGTGCCATTGAGTCCAAAAGGCTGAGAACATACGAAATCAAAAAAAATTTCGTTCCAAAAGGTTGAGTAATGAGAAAGTTATGACCAAAACAACTTTGCCCCAATTTCCTCCACTAAATGTGGGGCAACTGCCAGTTAACTCCACTAAAAGTGGAAGTCCACCTAAATTTGGGAGCGCCTCCAGAATCTCCGCCATATTAAACTCCATTTAACTGAAGCTTAATTAAATATTAAACTTTATATTAGGCTCCTTAAGCGCTCTTAACATTAAGCTCCCACACTGGTCATATGATGAGGTTCCATGGGAGGAGGGTTGGCCCCTCCGTGCTCCGCCGGACCCACTTTACTAAAAGTGCAATAACTTCTTCATATGGTGTCCGTTTTTCGAACCGTTTGCGGCGCCAGAATCAGGAAGACGAGACCTATGTAACCATCTTGGTTTCAATCAATTTTGAGAACTTTCATTTTTGAGCTTTTTCCCAAGCTCAGATTTGAGCTCCTGATCAAGTTCATTCTCATATGAAATGTATTTCATACACAGAGAATGAATGTATGCGCACATGTCTGTGTGGTTTTGTTTCTCTCTGTCTGAACTTCTAGCATGTAAGCTTGAACAAGACTGAAATCTTGCGGCGGACGAATCGTCTGCACATATACATAGTTATTTTCTTTTCTGCAGCATAAGTATTAATATATGATGGTGCGGGTAGCTTAGGATTATGAGATGCATGCAGCTCCTAGGACACAAGAGAGAGCTGTTGATGGGGTTGTTCAGAATTTTGGAAAGCACTGTACTTATCCTACTGATGTGATTAGTATCTGTTTATTGAATTTTTATGTGTGCTGGTATATAACTCCATTGTATTTACGAAGTTTGGCTCGGGGTATCCTCTGTGAATGATATCCACTGCTCAAGCTTCAGTACAAAATTGATGGTTTACAATATTCTTTTTGCCCCTTTGGAAATTGATATTTATATTTTCACCACGGTATTGAATAGCTTGGCACTAGTAGGATGCAATGACAAGTGTGATTACAAATAATTTCACAACTGTATTGAATAGCTTGGCTAGTAGTGTGCGATGACAATAGTAAATAAAGTGTGATCACAAATAACTTCATAACAGTATTGAATAGTTTAGGGTGTAATGACAACAGTAAATAAAGTGTGATTGCAAATTACAAGTGCGATCACAAATAACTTCATAACAGTATTGAATAGTTTAGGGTGCAATGGCAACAGTAAATAAAGCGTGATTACAAACTATTCTGTACAGTATTGAATAGCCTGGAACCATTAAGCGCAATGGCCTTAAAATTGTTTTGGTGGTCTGGTTTGTTACTGAAGTGGTCGACTCAGAGCATGACTCAAGAAGATTGGTACCAAACTACTTGACTCTATCCCTATTTGGTACCAAACTACTTGGTAACGGGCCGTTAGTTGTTAAACTTTTCACTAATTAGAAATTATTCAAACCTTCCCATATTGACATTTATTGAAAAAATATCACTGAATTCCAATGAGATATTCGCAATCAGACTAAATGATCAAATCGTTTAAACAACGCCTTTGCTATGTGATAGTTGTTTTATATTACTTGAATGTAAAATAATATAATTTCATCGAGTAGAATGTGTTGAGTTTTTAGATAATAAGTTACTGGGATTTTGATGCGATAAGGTTTTCTGTCAAAAACTTTTTGAAGCAATATTATTAAATCGCTGGTATAGAAAGAAAATAAAAGCCTTCACGTTTTTAATGTAAACCATGTAAAATTTATGCTAATATGATGTAAAGGGGATAGGTAGAATTTTATATTTATATTAAAAAATATAAGAAAAAATAATTGTAAATTATTATAATTTGAATGATTTAAAATACTAAGAAAACTAATAACACTGTACAACAAGCGCAATGGCCTTAAAATTGTTTTGGTGGTCTGGTTTGTTACTGAAGTGGTCGACTCAGAGCATGACTCAGGCAGATTGGTACCAAACTACTTGACTCTATCCCTATTTGGATGAGTAGATCCAGAAACGCTCTTTGTAGCCTCTCTGTTTTGGAATTTTAAATCTGTTTAACAAAAAAACCCTAATCTCTAGACCCTAGAAAAATGTTATAAAGAAGAACCCCACTCCCTCTATTTGGCTCACACCTCTTATTGAGCATTTGGAGTTTTGGAGCAGTGCTGAAATCTTTAACAACAGTTGTGAGGCTTGAGCTTGGATCTGGGTTAACAACTGTCTTGAGTTTGATTATTCATCACGTTGGTTAATGTTTTGTAATATGTAATAGGCTAATAATTTTCTATTTGGCTCACACCTCTTATTGAGCATTTGGAGTTTTGGAGCAGTGCTGAAATCTTTAACAGCAGTTGTGAGGCTTGAACTTGGATCTGGGTTAACAACTGTCTTGAGTTTGAAGATTCATCAGGTTGATTAATGTTTTGTAATATGTAATAGGCTAATAATTTGTAGCATGGTTTTTGGACTCAAGAGGCAATATGAAATGATATATACCCATGTATTATGCAATTAGGTAACAGAGAGGCCAAGAAAAACTTTTGGTATGCATATAAATTTGTTTTGCTGTGGGTGCTGGAAAATCGTTTTCCAACGCCTATAGGCATATAATTTTTTTTTTCCTGTAGGCGCTGGAAAATGATTTTCCAGCGCCTATAGGAAATTTTTTTTATATAGATAATAAAATAAAATGATAGCAAGGAAAGATGAAATGATATATACTCATGTATTATGCAATCAGGTAACAGAGAGAAGCCCAGGAAAACTTTTGGTATGCATATAAATTTGTTTTGCTGTGGGTGCTGGAAAATCGTTTTCCAACGCCTGAAGGCATATAAATTTTTTTTCTTGTAGGCGCTGGAAAATGATTTTCTAGCGCCTACAGGAAATTTTTTTTATATAGATAATAAAATAAAATGATAGCAAGGCAAGATGAAATGATATATACCCATGTATTATGCAATCAGGTAACAGAGAGAAGCCCAGGAAAACTTTTGGTGTGCATATAATTTTTTTTTGCTGTGGGTGCTGGAAAATCGATTTCCAATGCCTATAGGCATATAAATTTTTTTTCCTGTAGGCGCTGGAAAATCATTTTCCAGCGCCCACAGGAAATTTTTTTTATATAGATAATAAAATAAAATGATAGCAAGGCAAGATGAAATGATATATACCCATGTATTATGCAATCAGGTAACAGAGAGAAGCCCAGGAAAACTTTTGGTATGCATATAATTTTTTTTTGCTGTGGGTGCTGGAAAATCGTTTTCCAATGCCTATAGGCATATAAATTTTTTTTCCTGTAGGCACTGGAAAATCATTTTCCAGCGCCTACAGGAAAACAAATTTATATAGATAATAAAATAAAGTGATAGCAAGGCAATATGAAATGATATATACCCATGTATTATGCAATCAGGTAACAAAGAGAAGCCAAGGAAAAATTTTGGTATGCATATAAATTTGTTTTGCTGTGGGTGCTGGAAAATCGTTTTCCAACGCCTATAGGCATATAAATTTTTTTTCCTGTAGGCACTGGAAAATGATTTTCCAGCGCCTACAGGAAATTTTTTTTATATAGATAATAAAATAAAATGATAGCAAGGTAAGATGAAATGATATATACCCATTTATTACGCAATCAGGTAACAGAGAGAAGCCAAGGAAAACTTTTGGTATGCATATAAATTTGTTTTGCTGTGGGTGCTGGAAAATCGTTTTCCAACGCCTGTAGGCATATAATTTTTTTTTCCTGTAGGCGCTGGAAAATCATTTTCCAGCGCCTGCAGGAAAAAAAAATTATATGTTTCTTGCTCAAGGATGTTGGTCCAAGAATTTAAATCTTTTATGTTTCTCATCCCATTTCTTATAAATCCAAAGAATCTGTACACAACCATCATAAATAAAGGGTGCTTAGTTTTTTTCTAGCATTCAAAAACCTATTACTGTTGCTATTTAGATTGCTGAGATCTTTTGCAGTCTGAAATTGCTGCTCATATCAGCGCCCAAACGAACTCGGCAAGGTTTTTGATTCCACGAGCCTAAAGCATTCTCTTGAAAATGTTAGAACAATATTTAAACCCTTGCAAAGTTTGACAATTCAAACTTGACAGACATAACTTTTTTTTAGAAGTAATTATTTCTCGGGTGAAGGGATAACACTGCCTCACCACCGCAGTTAAAAAGATTCACTCGATGGGAGACCTGTGATGGATTTAGGATTCAAATCGGTCTAGATGTGATTAAAGCGATGATTGAGAATAATTTCCTTTGAATACAGTTAGTAAACTATATTTGTTCGAATAGAATTTATGTTTTGGGACAGATCTATCAGTTAGGAGGTGAAGGTATTGATCGACAAAGATGGATCAAGTCCACAAAACTTGGAGTACTGGATCATCTTGCAATAGAATGGTAGAGGTGCATTATTTGTATAAGAGGTGCAGGGATCACTTTAGATGTAGAGGGATGTAAGGATCATTTAGTATGTCAAGGAAATTTATGTGGCATTACTTAGAACATGGAAGAAACATGTTAGTTACATTTGGGCACATAATATATGGAAAGTTAATATACCTTATAAGATTAGGAGCTTCTATTGGCTCGCTGCCAATGACAAAATTATGACTCGAATAATCTTCAAAAACGTTGATTTGTGGGCCTAGGGATTTGTGTGATACGCCTGGAGGGACTTGATATAGTATTGAAAGACAAGCAAGCAGAAATTAATAATGTGTTTGCCTCTTAATTAGAAGACATCAAGAGAACACAAGATTTCTTCATGAACAGATTGGATTGCAAAGTTGGTCCATATAAAAAGTCATATTCAATGTAATTTTGATCCTACCATTGAGGTTGAAGCTCAAAGGACCTAACTATTGTTTTCTCCTGGGATTCTTAACAGCCTGCTAGCTGCTTCTCTGGTTTTGTGTTATGTTTTGTACTGTTAGGATATAACCATAATGTGTGGGTTTGCTTTTTGAACTTCTGTGTAATAAATAAGTGGGTAAGTCCCCTAGGTGATAGTGAGAAACCTCCTAAGTGGAATGATGAATCAGCACTGCATGAATGCAAAATGTAATCTTGTTTTGGAATGTTGAATCAGCACTACATGAATGCAAAATGTAATCTGGTTTTGATTTCTGTGTAATGAATAAGTGGGTAATCTGGTTCTTTATTTCTATAAATGCATACATGTTTGATATTAATTTATTGTTTTTTTAGGTTGTAGGTTTTTAAAGTGTGGACAATGGTCGAAAAGTGGACATTGTGTATCGAAGTTTCCTGTCGTCCAAATCCTGGACAAGCCACAGTTAAATATGTGCTTTACAATCCGGCCGAAATCATGTAGTGCACAGAAACATAGATCTACATGGGAGGACAACTAATAATGAAGCCTACTATATCGCCCTTATTGAGGGCTTAAAAGAGGCAAAAAACAATTTTGTGAATGTTATTGCAGTTTACATGAACTCGCAACTCATTTGCAATCAGCTCAATGGCATCTTTGAAGTTCGAAAAGCAAATTTAAAACCCCTATACACGGAAGCAAGAATGTGGAGCTCTCAGTTTAAATATTTCAGCATACAATGGCTTTTAGACATTCATAGGATGTCCACTGATATATTGGTGGCAGGAATGTCAAGTGTAGATGCAGGTGTTAGAGATGACACCGGATCACGGTTTATTGAAAGTGAAGTCATCAATCATCATCAGGATAACTCTCAAAGAAGTGGATGTGTTATTCTTATAATTTTGCTTGGGGCTATGATGGCATGGTTCTTTCACTAAAGAAGAACCGATTGTAATTTTGGATGGTTCGCGATATAATACATGAATCTTTTTGACGGTATAATTATTTTATGTTGTGTTATTTTCCCACTTTTCTGTGGGGTAAAAATTGTTTTTGTTTTTACTTCCTTGGGATCTAATACATGATAGATTAACATGGATATTTTTCAGAATAGTAAAGGTATCAATTAAAAACAAATTTGACACTCTATAGTAGGTATTCTATATAATCAAACAGTTGGGCAAAGCAGCTCAACAATTCTATATAATTAACCCTGTGCTCCATTCAACAATTGTAAATAAATAACTATAACTGATGTGCTGAACTTGAAGATCTGAGAAGCAATTCCTACCTCTACCACTACCATTCCTAATCTGATTTGGTTATGAACTTCAAAAATCATGAGAAAAGTCAGTGCAAATGAATCTGATGCATCAAACAGCATCAACACAGAGTGGCTCCAATAGGGCAGCACCTGCTCACCTGTTCATGAAGCTAATCTGTGTACAGAAAGCTACAAAGGCTCAATCTAACCAGACAAATAGTGACTTCCTAAAGAGGTATGTTGGTGGCCCCTTTGTCTTTTGCACAATCCATGAACATGAACATCAATATGGATTTCTACAACTCAATGGCTTTGCAGCAACAGCAGCAACTAAAACATCCACAACAACATCAATTTGCAGATATACATCCTCAAACACATTTCACCAAAGGATGGAGATAAAAATGTTGCAGTGAAATTTGAAATCACAAAACAGTTCGAGGCATTTGTAGAAACCACGCCAATTTTGCTACTGAATGAAAATGTGCCTGTGTATTACAGTACTATCAAGCAAATTTACTGTTTTCTAACATAACATTTAAAAGTAAACAAGAAATATCCATTAACTACATCATCGAATTCCTGATGTTATCTTTTCATTTATATATAAAAAATGAAGTACATGTACACAATTGCAGCTTATCAGAAGCTGGAACAATTTTAAGGTCTCCTAACCCAAGCTAGGGAAACTAATATAACCCTAACAACAAAGTGCTCCGCACTAGGAATCACATGTAACCAAAGCTTGCCACTCCACCATGATTCGGTATGTCGGACAATAAACAAAAAGATGCAGTTTCTATCACAAATTTTTTCTGAAGCCAATTTCTGTGTTGTCTGAAAGTTCAGTGATGTCAGTGACCCAATCATCTCCGGATAGAGGGGGACCCATTGAAGAAGTTGTGTCTATAACATGACAATGAATTTTTCATCAGAGAAGATAATAATATGACAAGTAATAAATGCATAAGAATACAAAGAATATCAATTAAAAGTCTTGTCCTAAGCACCTTGACTCATTTGATAAAAATAGTTATAATGTGTCTGTGAACATCCTTCATCTGAAATTACATTAATTGGATGCTCAAGCCCTGCAAACATTCCAACACTACATTAACAACATGAACAACAACGAGTGCTAATTGTTAGGATTGAAGACAATGCAAACAAACATGGAAATTCACCAGTGTCTGTGATGTTAGTGGCCCAATCCTGTTCTGGTCGAGGGGGGCCCAATGACGAACCAACTGTGTTTGTAAGATGACAACACAATTTCCATCAGAGAGAAAAATAACATGTCAAATAATAGATGCATCAGAATACATAGTAGATCAATCAACAAGCTCGACAAATGTACCTTGACTCATGTGATCAAAAGGTTGATTGTTGGTCTGTGTACATGCTTCATCTATAATCACATTGATCGGATGTTGCGGCTCTGCAAATGTTACAGCACTACATTAAGTTAAAAGAAATAGCAAAGACCAAAGACATTGCAACAAATTTGAAAAATCGACAAAGCGATCTAAACATAGCAACAAACTTGGAAGATCACGAATTTGATCTAAACATACTGATATCGTCTCCCTATAGAACTTACTTGGAACAATAGAGGAAGCATTTTTGGAGGGAGGATGACCACGCCTGTTGAGGTGTGGAAACTGAAATGGTTCATCTTCGGATGCAGAGACATTCAAATCAATATTCAAGGTGACCTTACTTGTCCTTTTATTTCTTTTTTTTTGACTAAGGAAACTCTTCTTTCTCTTCAAAGATGACTCATAAGCACCCAAATCAACTGTGAAGTCATGATCCACAGTATCAAGATTATTAGCATCATCAGAAAAATTTTTAGCTAGATCAATCAATTGTTTTGCCTTGCTCACAGTGGAAGGAGGTTTGTTTCTAATCAGGTCTATATAACCAAACAATTCCTCTTTCAACACACCAAGTTCTTCAACATTGTCATCTTCAATATTGGTCGGGATAGTATCTGCAGGAAGGTTTGGCACTTCTGTACTTATCTCAAAAGGAACATTCAACTGATTGGGTGTGGTACGAAGATCCAATAAAGGGTTTAAATCAATCAAGGAGGAATGAAACCAATCTATCTTTATAGCATGCTTGCAAATGTTCCCCCGAATAGACCATGGACAATCGCAAGTGATAAAATTTTTGCGATGAAAAGTGATAAGATATTCCTTATCGGCTTTGCTTTGACTCCTTACCCAATAAGCATGAGATATGCTCTCATGAGGCCTGCAATCACTGTCTGGAATTCTTCTAGCCTTTTCCATTGATGATTCAAGCTGCATCTCTTTCTTGTGGTTGTTATAATATCCTTCTTTTTTCAAAATTGCCTTGAATCGATAACATGGCTCAACATTTCTTAGGAGAGTGTAGAATAGCCAATCCATTCTACGAGAGCATTTCTTTCGCTTATCACAGAGAAATGTTGACTTCAGGTAACCGTGGTATGATTCCACGGCATTATTTGTTTCCTGGTTCGCATGAGGAAAATCTCTGCAGCCTTTAACCCACATGCCTACATGGAAAGACTTAATTAGTAAATATCATTTGTCCAACATAAATGACAAACATACAACACAATAGGAATATTATGCAAACTTACGAATCTTGTCACCAGCAATCCACGTCTTGTAGAAATAGTCCAAAAACTTCTGCTCAATTGCATATTTGATGAAAAAAGCATTGATTGCATCATCCACTTCATCAGTACAACAATTTTTCATGATATGGCCAAGTTCATTGAACATTTCTTTTGCTTTCTCTGAGTTGCTGACCAGCCGATTAACATTCTTGAGCCATGCCCTCCTTACGTGCCAAATACACAAAATCACTTCACATTTCGTGATTCTCCTGTGACATTTAATTCATTTTTAGAAATTCTTAAAATGAATGCAATTCGAAATGTCAAATAAGAATATCGATGTTACCTCAAAGCAATGATTTCAGCCATAGCATCATCAACCATGAAGGTGTTGACCCTCCAATCGGGACGAGTTCGAAAACACCTAAGCATAAGGCTCTCCAGCCATACTTGTATATCTTGTGATGTATTACGTGACATCACCACCCAGGCAACTGGTACCCCGCTTTGTTGCTCATCAAAGACAGCAAGCGTGTACAACTGATACTGTCATTTTAAATGAAATGAAGTTAATTTTAACATAAATGATTTTATTGAAACAATCATTGGAAAAAAAACTCACCCCATATTTGTTTGTACTGAATGTTGAGTCCATGGCTATCAAACTATTGTGGGATAGCTTGACCATAGTTTCCAACATCCATTTTGTTTGTATTCCAGCTATAAAAGGGATGTCCGTGCCATTGGGCTTCTGGAAGAAGAAGAAATCATCCTGGTTTCTTTGGTACCAAAGATTCACACTCATTTCATCTTTGCTATGCAACTGATAACTTTCTTTCATTAGACGATCATAAATGTTTACAACGTCTTTTCTGCGTAAGAAGAAATCCCTGTCTCCGGATGTAGCATCTATGTCAAGATATTTCTTTATATGTATTTTACAAACAGAGTCAATTGGAAGTTCAAGAAAATAACAACTTTCTATATAAGAAATCATGTCCTTCGAAAGTTTTGGCTTTTTCTCAGTAACATCATCACTTGAAGTGTTGTATTTACCATGACAAGGCGATCCTTGCCCATCTTCGTGATCATACTGATTGTATGTTATTACTGCTGTGTTGGGATCTTGAACCATAATCTTTACAATAAAGTGGCATTGACATCCCCTCTTTTTGGCAAATCCCTTCTTTTCTTTGCTTTTCCATTCTTCTCTCTTGTCAGTTGGACCATATGAGCAATGATAACTGCAAAATAATTCACAGGAATGTCACCAAATCTGGTAAATATAAAGCATATTTAATATCAACATCTAAACAATGTAGTTCTAAAATACTTACTATTCATACTGTAAGGCTCTTGTGCTTGGGGGTTTGCTTTGTTTACGCCGGAAGGAACATGGAGCATCTGGATTCAATTCCTCTCCCTTTATAAAATCAGCAACTCTTTCTTTGGGAATTTTTGCAACCCGGTCAATATTCATGTTTTCTTTGTAGATTTCAGTCCAAGCTAAATATTTACCAGAAAAAATGACTTTGTCTGTTGGGTCTTGGACCTCAAGAGCCATGACTGACATCCATTTCTTATCCATGCTGGATGAATGTCTGCAAGAATATGTGAAAAGATATTAGGGAGCTGGAAATGATGAGAAGGTGATTTGTACATATACAAGAAATATAGTAATTGCATCTCCATGAAATGATGTAGTGGAAAATGATTTCTAGTACTCCTGTAGGTGCTGGAAAATCATATTCCAAGGTGATGGAAAATCAATTTCTAGCACCTACAGTAGCACTAGTACTGTTGTAGGTGCTGGGAAATAAATTTCCAAGGTGCTGGAAAATCATTTTCCAAGGAGCTGGAGCACTAGTACTGTTGTAGGTGCTGGAAAATCAATTCTCTTCAGTAGTACATCTTGATTTGAAAACATTTGAAAACTCTGTCAGTATAATATCATTCTCTTCCATTCATATATGACACCATAAACCTCAACTTCAAACAAATATTCTTTGTCATGTGCACACAACAGTAATTAATATCAAAATGTTTCATTTGACCAAAACTGCAATATCAAAGTGTAGCAAAACTGAGAATTTGTAGCCAATACAGCATACTGTGAAAGATCACGACCTTTTTAAAATTTCAAAGTGGTAACATACTGTGAAAATCATATTCCAAGGTGATGGAAAATCAATTTCTAGCGCCTACAGGAGCACTAGTACTGCTGTAGGTGCTGGGAAATAAATTTCCAAGGTGCTGGAAAATCATTTTCCAAGGAGCTGGAGCACTAGTACTGCTGTAGGTGCTAGAAAATCAGTTTCCAAGGTGCTGGAAAATCAATTCTCTTCAGTAGTACATCTTGATTTGAAAACATTTGAAAACTCTGTCAGTATAATATCATTCTCTTCCATTCATATATGACACCATCAACCTCAACTTCAAACAAATATTCTTTGTCATGTGCACATAACAGTAATTAATATCAAAATGTTTCATTTGACCAAAACTGTAATATCAAAGTGTAGCAAAACTGAGAATTTGTAGCCAATACAGCATACTGTGAAAGATCACGGCCTTTTTAAAATTTCAAAGTGGTAGCATACTGTGAAAATCATATTCCAAGGTGATGGAAAATCAATTTCTAGCCCCTACAGGAGCACTAGTACTGCTGTAGGTGCTGGGAAATAAATTTCCAAGTTGCTGGAAAATCATTTTCCAAGGATCTGGAGCACTAGTACTGCTGTAGGTGCTGGAAAATCAATTCTCTTCAGTAGTACATCTTGATTTGAAAACATTTGAAAACTCTGTCAGTATAATATCATTCTCTTCCATTCATATATGACACCATCAACCTCAACTTCAAACAAATATTCTTTGTCATTTGCACAGAACAGTAATTAATATCAAAATGTTTCATTTGACCAAAACTGTTATATCAAAGTGTAGCAAAACTGAGAATTTGTAGCCAATACAGCATACTGTGCACTTCTGGAGACATTTTTTAATTTTCCCAACCCCGGTTCCCTAAGGCTTTGATCTTTGGCCTAGGGAAAAGTGTCCAAAAGAATTTAATTTTTCTCCTAAAGTAACTTTATAATTTTTTTATAAAGTTAAATCTAATTTAAAAGTGACTTAAGTGATAAAGTTACTAAAGTGATTTTATAAGTTGTAAAGTCAAATCTAATTTAAAAGTGACTTTAAGTGATAAAGTTACTAAGTCTAATTTTAAAGTGACTTTAATAAAGTCAATGTGAAATTAGAAAGTGAAAGTGACTTTGGAAATAAATGACTAAGAGGGTCTTTATTAAAGTGGGGTGAATTAAAAAATAGAAAGTGAGATTTAAATGCACATTTAATCTCAGCCCTAGATCTAAAGCTATCTCAGCCATTGGAGTTGGGGATTCCCCAAAAGTCACTTAGGGTTAGGTTAAAGGGGAGGAAAAGGAGGAAAAGGTCATTCATTCTTTCATGAAGCGAGGATGAAAGCGAGGAGAAGGGAGAGCAAGGGAGATTTCGAGGCAGTGAGAGGAGAAGGAGCAGCTGATAGAAACTTCGGCAAAGTCCGTACAGCGGCAAGGAGGCATGGATTCCAAGCGAAATCCGTACGGCCAAGTGTTGGGCACATTTTTCGAGGAGAGAGGACAGGTTTCAAGGAGAACCGTACAACGGCTTCAACATTTAATTACGGCGGTCTGAGCCTGAAATCGAGAAGATGCTGCAGTCGTCTGATTTACAAATCCGTCTGACGACCAAATACGATCCCGGCACGATTTGAGGGCAAAGAGAGCGCTGATTTTGAGGAGAAAGCGGTGGTTTCAAATACGGTCCGTCTGACGATGCGGCGCGTACGGAGAGCTGGGCTAAAATCGAGAAGCTCATTTCAGCATTTAATGCTGTCATAAATGCTGTAAATTTTCTATTTTGGGTTTTTACTGTTTTGCACGTTTTCCAAGGCGGAGTGAATGCACGGAAATCGAGATAAGTATTGTTGCTTAGTTGCTAGAATTTTTGTTGTAATTTCTACCTCTCTGTAAAAGTATTTTCAGAAATAAGAAGGAGCTCTCAAGACTGGTTTTCCCCAAGAGTTGTAGGGGGTTTTTCCAGGGTCACCTTGACCAAAAATCTCAGTGTTCAAATGTGTTGAATGATTGTTTCAGCTTGTTGTGTGTTTTGTTTTATTTCTGCAGTTTCAACATTCTGTAAAAGTTTTCCAAAATTTGTGTTTCAGCAAAGTAATTTGTGTTTCAGCAAAGTAACTTGTGTTTCAGCAAAGTGATTGTTGTTTGACAAAGTGATTGTTGTTTAAAGCCAGAAATAGAAATTATTTTTTTTAGTGTTGAATGTAAGGATATGGGAAAGGGCATTTAACCAAAAGGAGAAATAAGTGATGTTTGAAACCGGGGTTGGGAAAACGGAAATTTTCTACATGAGTATCGGAGGTTTAGTCTTTGAAGGGCGGTTGGAGACTGACAAGGAGGAAAATCACGGCTTTGCTGATTTTCACTCGAGAAAATTCCAATAGTCGATTTTTCTGAAACAACGATTTTTTATCTTTACCACGGCGAGTGCTATTTTTCGGTTTTTAGGACAAGCGGGATGTCATTGGGACTGAGAGTGGAGGATAGGTTGGATGGGCATTCCAACTACAGCATTTGGAAGGAGAGAATGGAGAGTATCTTTGAGGAGGCAGAAGTCTGGGACATTATGGTACATACCACACAGAACCCTGTGAATGTGCCGACTGATGCTACTCAGTTGGCAGCATATAATAAAAAGAACAACAAGGGTAAGAGGCTGATTCTAGACGGAATCAAAGACCAATGCATTCCTCATGTGAGAGGAAAGAGATATGCTCATGAGATGTGGACAACATTGACCAATCTCTACCAGAGTACCAATGAAAACATGAAAATGGTCCTAAGGGAGAAGTTGAAGACCTTTAAGATGGGTAAGACTGATAGTGCAGTTGGATATCTCACAAAGATTACTAATGTGAGAGATGCGTTGGCAGCAGTTGGAGAGGTCACTCCACCCACTGGGTTGTTGTGGATTGCAGTGAATGGCCTTCCTAGTTCATGGCTGAACTTTGTTGATGGAGTTTGTGCACGTGAGACCCTTCCCTCTTGGGAGAGGTTCTGGGATGATTGCATTAGGACAGAGATCGGGAAGGTCGGCTTGGGGGCGGCCAAACCAGTTGAGGAGGATGAGGATGTAGCATTTTTAGCAAGGGGCAAGAAGGGCAAGGGAAAGAAGCAAGCTTCCACAAGTGGTGGTGGGGTAAAAGGCAAAGGTAAAGGGAAGGAGTAGGTGAACAAGGAGAAGGACTATTCCAAGGTGAAGTGTTGGAATTTTCAGAGGATGGGACACTATTCAATTGTGTGTTCGGAGAAGAAGAAGAAGAAGACAAAGAACCGAGCATGGCGGCTAAGGCGAGGGAAGGTTGAGGTGAGATAGGTCCTTTGGCCAAGAGTTTGGGTTCACTTGCGTGTGAGTCTTCTAGTGCGGGGAGTACATACACACGAGGTTCGAGAGGGAGCATGCATTTCCCTCGATTAGCGGAGCATCTTCGGGTGTCGAGGTATGTGGACGGTGGGGCTTCACGTCACATGACGGAGTCCGTGAGTACTTCTCGAGCTTTGGAAAGTGGCGCGATGTAGAGGTAGTACTCGGTGATGACAGAGTTGTTAGAGCAGTCGGTGTGGGAACACTAACATTTCATAGGGAACCCAAACCTCCCTTGAAGGTGTCCGATGTTCTTTATGTGCCAGGGATGAGGAAGAACCTCATATCCGTCTCCGGCTTTGGAGGACGGAAGGATATGAGATCTCGTTCGAGGAGGGACGGTGTTGATGTACCCCGCACTCCGGTTGACTCAGAGTGGACAGTGATAGGTGTACGCCATGCAAAGGTGTACAGAAGTTTGCATTTCGAGTCCTTTTGGCATTGAGCGACGATGCAGCGACGGCTGTAGGCTAGCGGCTCTCGGCGAGTAAAGGTGAGATCTGGCACCGCGGATGGGGCAAGTACATGCATCATGGAGCCTTGAGGACTTTGCGGGAGATCACTACGGGTGTGCCGAGGAGTTCGGCATGCGATCACTTTGATACTTTGGCAGAGGATGTGCGATGGGCAAGTTTGCCAAATCTTCTTCCCGCGGTGACGGCAGGTAGAGCGGGCGGGATACTTGATTTGATTCATTCCGATGTGAGCGGCCGGACGTCTCATGTTTCCTTGAGTGGATATGAGTACTATGTGTTATTCATTGATGATCACTCCCGAGGAGGACTCGGATTTATTTCTTGAAGACCAAGAGTGAGGTCTTCAAGCGGTTTCGAGGAGTTCGTAGCTCTCGTGGAGACACGGACGGGTCGGAAAGATCAAGTCCCCGAGGCCGGACAATGGAGGAGAGTACACCCTTGGAGAGTTTGTTGACTATTGTGCGGAGGCGGTGCATTAGGAGGGAGCTCACTCGTTCCTTACAACCCCCGACGGGATCGGTTGCGGAGAGGAAGAACAGGTCCGCCCGGAGGGAGCTTTGCCAAAGCCATGTTACATGATCGGGGGTTGCCATTGTTTTTCGTGGGCAGTAGGCCGCAACGCCACGGTTGTTTCACTCTGCGGCAAACAAGAGTCCGCATCGTGCCTTGGGGCACATGACTCGGAGGAGGCTTTTCGAAGAGGCTGATATGGGTCATCTTCGTATCTTTGGGTGCATGACATACTCCTACATACCCAAGGAGAAGAGGACCAAACTGGGAGGCCCACCGCGCGAGAAGGGTATATTTGTGGGCTGAGCAGTGAGACCTCCAAGGCCTTTCGGATTTACATTCCTCGCGTTGCGAGAGGAAAGTTGTTGTCGGGCGGGATGTAAAGTTCGAGGAGGGCATGACGCTCGAGGAGGTCACGGGAGTTGGAAGTATTTGGATGCGACCGGACCCTCAGCGGCGCTGAGCCGGGCCGCGCAGGATCCGGTGGGCGAGGTGGATCGGGGAGGATCCCGGAGGCACATCTATGACGATGTCGAGGTCCGGGCGGCTGTGGCTCGCAGTCGAGGAGGGTGGAGCTATGGGCGGCACGCCGCGGTCTACGTAGGCGAGCATCGGGAGTCCAGACCGATGGACGAGCTCACACGGCATCCTCAAAGCATCTGGCTGAGGTTCGGTGCGGGCGGGGAGGACGGCGGACGGACGATCGGAGTTCGGAGCTCCACGATGTTGAGGAGGAGGAGTTTTATTCTCCTGCGGGAGGGCACTCGAAGAGAGAGAGGAAGCCCAGAAGTGGCTTCGGGACACACCTTGAGAGATGCCACATGCGACTGGCGAGCCTAAGAGGCCGGTCGGAGAGAGGAAGCCAGACTGCACTGAGAGGTTTTGTAGCTACATGGCAATGGCTACCGAGATCCTCGACTGCGAGCCTTCTAGCTATAGAGGAGGACGAGCTGAGCCGGCGGGTCATGAAGAATGATGTTTGGGAGGTGGATGCCTAGGCCTCGAGGGAAAATCCGTGGTTACTTCTCGCGATGGATTTACAAGGGTAAAGCATGCTCGCCGGATAGCGCCGGCATTGGAGAGAATTCAAAGCAAGGTTTGTGGCTAGAGGGTCTCTCCCGTGCAGAGGGAGTTGATTATGAGGAGACCTTTCGCTCCCGTGGCTCGATATACTTCGATCCGCTCCATTATATCGATAGCAAAGACGAGATGGGCTGGAAGATCCACCGGATGGATGTGAAGACCCACATTTCTCGATGGCTTCATACGGAGGAGGTGTACATTGAGCGAGCCACGGTGCTCGAGGTGCATGGGAAGGGAGTCCCATGTGTGCAGCATCGAAGAAGGCCCGCCATGGCCTGAAGCAAGCTCCCGCAGCTTGCACTCCGCGGATAGATACTTACTTGCGGAAGATGGGTTTCACAAAGAGTGAGCGTGCATCCGAACCTTGCTATATTGTGATAGGTGAGGAGCCTCTCATTCTCGGGTGCGCCGAATGGGGATGACTTAGTCATTACGGTGCGGAGAGAGACTCATAGAGCAACTCTGCAAAGAGATCTTGCTGGCGGAGTTTGAGATGAAGGAGATCGGCTTGATGCATTACTTTTTGGGTTTGGAGGTGTGGCGGAGGAGGGGCATTTCTTCCCCGGGACGAGAGATGTGTCGTGGACATCCTCGCGATATCCACATGGAGGATTCAGCAAGCCATGCCGACACCGATGATAACCAGCGGAAGAAGCCTCATGCTTCGGACTCGAGTGACTGGTGGATCCTACATTGTGCTGTGCGGTCGATTGGTTCCTTGATGTGTTGGTCAACACTAGACCAGGATATTTGTTTTGCAGATGCCAACACGATGAGTGCTTTATCTTGCTTCGAGCCTAGAAAGGTTCGTCGGGTGGCACGCAGCTCACATTTTGCGATACTTGCGGGGGACGGTGGATTATGGTGCCGGACTACGGGCGATGGGTGAGATTGGCGTGTTACGCGATTACGATTGGGCGAGGTTGTGCTTCGATAGGAAAGAGCACTTCAGTGTTGCTTGGGTTGGGTTCGGCGAAGCTTGTGTTGCCATGGTTCGGCCCGACGAGCAGATAGCGCCGCAGCATTTCTGAGTTCAGCGCGGAAGGCGCGGTATATGGCCGGCCTGGCCTTGCCTAGTTGTGTGAGGCCATGCGGCTTCGCAAGATGTTGTTTGGCTTATTTGGTCGGTGCTGAGACAACTCGCAATTTACTCTGCGATAATCGTAGTTGCACGGTAAACTCACTGGAGAATCCGCATGTTCATGACGAGTCAAAGCATGATGGGATCAAATATCACTTCATCGCAGACTATGTTCCGGAGAAAGGAGGCGGGGAAGCTTGAGTATATTCCCAGCCGATGAGCAAAGGTTGCAGATATTCTTACCAAAGGCCTCACCATCGGGGCAAGCATGTCTACTTCGGAGACAAGATGGGTGTGGTGGGTGAACACCGTCCTCGGTAAGAGGGAGTGTTGAAATTTGCGCGGAGGACGTGTGGTTCCCTAAGGCTTTGATCTTTGGCCTAGGGAAAAGTGTCCAAAAGAATTTGTACTTTTTCTCCTCAAAGTAACTTTTATAATTTTTTTATAGAGCTACCTAATTTAAAAAGTGACTTAAGTGATAAAGTTACTAAAGGGGACTCTTATAAAGTTATAGAGTCAAATCTCAATTTTTAAAGTGACTTTAAGTGATAAAGTTACTAAAGCTAAAAGTGACTTTAACAAAGTCAATATAAAATTAGAAAGGAAAAGTGACTTTGGAAATAAAAGACTAAGTGGGTCTTTATTAAAGAGTGGGGTGAATTAAAAAATAGAAAGTGAGATTTAAATGAGCATTTAATCTCGGCCCTAGATCTCAATCTATCTCAGCCATTGGATTTAGGGATTCAAAAGTCACTTAGGGGTTAGGTTAAAGGAGGAAAAAGGAGGGAAAAGGTCATTCATTCTTTCATGAGCAGATTGAGAGAGCGGGGGAGAAGGAGAGTCAAGGAGAGCCTTTACGAGCGAGAGAGGAGAGAGAGAGAGAAAGCGACTGACAGAAACTTCGGCAGAAGTCCGTACGACAGCAGAGGAGGCACGGATTCCGGCGGAAATCCGTACGAGCGAGTGTTGGGCACATTTTTCGAGGGAGAGAGGCACGAGCTTTTCAAGGAGAACCGTACAGCGGCCTCGAGATTTGGTGCCGGGCCGGATTTGCAGGCACGAGAATCGAGCGAGCATGGTGGTACGCTACAGGGAAAGACCGATTTCGACGTCGCGTTCGATACGACTTTCGGCACAGATTTCGAGGCAAAGGAGGCGCTTGATTTTGAGGAGAAGAAGGTAGCGGTGGTTTTTCCCATACGAGCCCGCATGTTAGCAGTTTCGAGGCGCGCAGCTCGGGCACAAAAATCGAGAAGCTCATTCAGCATTTAATGCTGTCATAAATGCTTGTAAAATTTTCTCGTTTTCGTTTTTCCTCTGCTTTTGCACGTTTTCCAAGGCAGTAGTGAATGCACGGAAATCGAGATAAGTACGTTGTTTAGTTGCCGAAATTTTCTTGTCAGATTTCTGCCTCTACTGTAGAGTATTTTCAGTAAATAAGAAGGAGCTCTCAGAATCGGGTTTTCCCCAAGAGCTGTGAGTTTTTCCGTGGTCAAAGTTGACTCAAAAAATCTCGGTGTTCAAATGTGCTGAATGGCTGCTTTCGACTTCTTTGCTGTGTTTTGTTTTATTTTCAGCATTTTCGCATCGTGCCCGCAAAAGTTTTCCCGAATTTGTGTTTAAACTGAGAAGTAATTTGTGTTTGAACAAAGTAACTTGTGTTTCAGCAGTGATTGCCATTTTGAGAAAGTGATTGTCATGCTTTCAAAGCAAATAAAAATTATTTTTTTCGCAGTGTTGAATGTAAGGATATGGAAAAGGGCATTTAACCAAAAGGAGAAATAAGTGATACTGAAACCGGGGTTGGGAAAACAGGAAATTTTCTACATTTTGGGGTTGTTCAACCATACATATTTTATTCTATTGGTACTCTAGAATATGTTATCAGTTGTAATAGTGTAAGGTTGATTATTGGTAAAATTACTTGGGTTGTTATTGAGGTTATTGTTGTTAGCACTCGACTTCTTGTTGTTACAAACTCAATTTTTTCATCCTATTGACTATTTATATTGCCCTATTTGTTTCGAAATCATTAGTTTCGAAGTTCCAGGTTTACGTTGAGTGTCTCAAGAAAGCTATTTTTTAAATATATAATGTATGAATAATCATATCAATAAAATTCTATTTTTTATGTTTTTCTATAGATAATTCAATGTTGTTTAACTTTTAGCCTCGGCCAAATATACAAATTCACAGTAATTCCCGATTTCGCTTTCCATAAATGTTGAAATGTTTGGCGTTACGTGATTTCTAGCTTGAATATATTTCATGTATTGGGAAAGCTTGAGTTTTTCGTTAGCTTCTTGAGCGAATGTTGCAACATACCAATTAATCTCAGTTGTGTTTATGCATTTAGTAATATAATGAAAACAAAAGATACCTTTCATATAAGTTTTAAGGAAAACATAGAAAGATCATATAGTATTCACCTTGAAATATCAAATATATGATTTTTTAAAATATCCTATAATAGAAATTCAATGTCAATAAATACACGATTACTATGACAATAACAAGAAAATCATTGGAATACAAAGGGAAATGGCTATCGCTAAGAAATAAAAATAGTGAAAAGTTTAGTGCGCTAGTTCTCACCATACAAGAAGAATAATGATATAATGTTAATGTTGTCAACCGCATAATAATATGTTGATTTCAACCCAAACTTTCACAATACAATGTAAAATCTCGAGTCATAGACAACATATAAATCTTGATTATTTTCAAGATGACGATCTATAAAAATAAGAAAATCAAGATGCGGAAGTAAAGAGGATCAAATGAATAGTAAGGAAAGATAGTTATAGTCGTTGTCATTTTTTCGGATGTTAACCATGAAAAATAAAGTCTATTAACCTTCGCGTGACTCTAGAAATAAGGTCAAAAAAATTACTTAAAAGGCTCAATCGGGTAACCATAAAATGATAAACATAATGGAATTGCATTTACAAATGTTTCCAAAATCGTTCAAAAAACACATTAAAACATTAAAAAAACACTCCACAATCACCAATAAGTCACTATCTCCCCAATCATATATATTTTTTCTAAGTCGGAATAATATATTTTTTGATATATTATTCAAAGTCGAGGGAAACAATAAATTTGGTTGATGGTATAGGGTTCGAATCCCAAAATCGTAATTATTATAGCTTCATAGGTTAGCCGAACTTCATGATTTTTTTCTCCACATCGTTCGGACCGGTCCTTATGGACGTCCAACTCGGCTACGTGATGTCTTACACCACTCATATGTAACACCGCCTCAAAGCAACTCGTTTTTTATGTGAATGTTTTATCTTATTTTTCCTATTTCATTTCGTAGGAAGCCACTGTGTGTTTGAGGACGGTGTTTGCTTTTTCTTTTCTCTCGGGAAACGGCGACAAGTCGCAGCCTCTCATCACGAGTATGTAGATTAAGTTCCCATTGCATTGCCCTTAGTTTTGAAGCTTCCAACTAGCGTTTTTCCTTTTCCCATCGCACCATTTGGCTTTGGTTTTTTCATTCACAACATTTTCACTTTCAAGCCCACAATTTGGTTTTCCACATTTCGGCACAAGTGACTTTGCTCGCAAAGGTTCATGTTTTTTTCAACTTTTGGAGCCGAATATCTTTGTATTCGGGATCGTTGTTGAGAGAATTCGATGCATTCTCCAATTCCCTTATTCTTTCCCTGAACATAGGCATTTTCTTCTGAAGCCATTGTACATTTGTTCAAATGATTGAGTAAAGAGTTGTATTTCTCCTCAAGACACATCTTTGCTTCGAAAGCTCCAAAAACCGATATTGGAGAACAACTATCTTGCCCTCTTTCTCCTTTGCTATGGCTCGGAAATACTCAAGATCCTTTTTGAGAGATTCGTGAGTTGTTTCCAACTCCCTTAATTTTCCCTTAAGGCTTACCTTTTCTTCTTCGCAACCAATGTTCTTCTATCCAATTCAGTTCGTAAATAGTTGTTTTCCTCTTCAAGAAACATTTTTGCGACAGTAAAGGACCGAAAGTTGACATTGCAAATCGGCTAACGAGGGTTCTTTTCTCCTCTACCATAGCCGTAAGCCGACTCGTATATCAATGATTTGATCATCATTTTCCCTTGCAAAATCTAAAAGCTCACTCCACGCATTATGGTTTTGTCTGTCCACCCTTGCAAGCTGGATTCTTTTCATTTCTTCCAAGGAAGACTTTGTTGAGCTCAACTCTTCTTCCAAAGGCCTTATTTCTAGAGAGTTCTACCACCAGCTTTTTCATGTAAGGAGTAAGACTCAATTTCTTCTTGGATTTGGCATGAATCATTTGATTTTTTTTATCTTCTTTGATCTTGTTCAAATTGAATAGTTACTTCATCACACTTTAACTTTGTTGACACCAGCTTCAGTATGAAATCCGAATGATTGGTTCTCTAGGCCCAACATTCTCTCGGTAGTTGTTCAAACATTTCTTTGAAATTTCTGCAGATCTCGTAGTTGCCTCCTTAAGACTCGAAGAAGCAAACTTTTCTCATTATGAAGAGCAGCATTCTCTCGCTTGCAGTGACTCAATTATGTTTCCTTGTTTTTCATTCTCTTTCAACGATTCCAAGTGGTTTTCCTCACTGTCTATATTTCCCGGCAACCTCTCGCATGTAATGATTCAAATTTCATCTTTTTGCTCTTCCTTTTCCCGCACTAGTTTGACATGTGTCTCCCGCTAACTCCACAATTCTCTTATTCAACTCCTCAACCCGCTTGCTAAGTTTACCATTTTCGACAATCGATTCTTCCGATCACATGTGAATGGGCTAAGTTTACCAAGTGAAATGATCACAACTTTAATTTTTATCATTTTTGGTAAATTGGAGATTTTGTAGAACGTAGAGTCTTGGTCAAACTCTCACTCTTTTCTTGCCGTGTTTTTTGTCAAGCCAAGTTTTATAACTATGTTTGAGATCTTCAAATATTGTTTTGATGTGATGATCTTCTATTTGTCGAATCATGTTGCCCTCGCGTGATCCAGAACCTTTGGATCATTTTCCCTGTATTGATGAACTAAGGATAGATGAAACGGTTTTTTTTGACGATGGTGGTTTCTTGATTGACGTTTAAAACAATTTCATTGTTTGCCACTAAATTTTAGAATATGAACACTACTGAAGTTTGTTTCATGTCCAAGTCAACTCATAGTCATCATGAGGAATACAAAGTTACAAAAACATTAGAAAAGGGTCAAGCATTAGAGAAAAATAGTAGTGCCATTAATCTCGATGACCCACGTAATTACAACGTATGATGCTTCAATGATCAAGCAATCCAGGGCACCATCCGCTCTAGCACGATCACGGACTAACGCGAAAGACAAATTTTTAATGCTTTGGCAGAAGAGGAAAAAAGTGAATTTAAAAGCATGCCACGATCTTACACTCTAGTTTAAGTGTAGCAACAATTAATGTGATGTTAAACAAAATATATATGTAGATGATTAGCAACCGTATGGTACTTGACTTAATTATACCAATGTAGATCCATCTTGTTCTCTCGTTAAATGACTGAGAAGGATTATCAACAAACTCGAGATCATCTCGCAAACCTCTTTGTGGTTAAAAGATGAGGGGTTAACCTCTTTATGCTTAAAAAAAAAAAGCGTTAAGATGGATCTAAGTAAATACTTGGGCAAGGGGCAATAGTCCAATAGACAATCACGGTAAATTATATGTTGTCTTTGTTTGATAATATTCTATCTTTTAAACCATCCAAAACCAATATATTAAAACATTTCTATAAAAGACGGGGAGTAGGCAAACTTAGCTACTAATTACCCTTTTGCATAGTAGGCGAGTACTAAGCAGCTTATGTTGCCTAAACCACTTGTTGATTTGAGACATCAGTATTGTAGAGAAACTTTCAATCTATCTATCTTTTGTTCAAAATTATTTTGGGTGAAGTCATTGTCAAGTTACTTATAAAGAGTAATGCAATCTCTAAAAGATGAGCTCATTGGGCTAACCGAATACCGAATAACTACTCATGTTTTTGTGACAGATGGGCAAGAGTGGGCACCTATATCGTTATGAGCCGGATGGAGCTTCTACATTCGAAATATATGGTGTTGATGAATTTCCATATTTCAGCGAAGCAGGTCGGTTGCCCATCATCAAGTTGTTCAGAGGGGCATACGTCGAAATATTCTTCTGATTTCGTTGATACTTTTGATGGTAACAACGCGAAGGTTGAGGGGCTATTGTTTCTGTAACAGAGGAAACCATTGCAAAAGCAACAAACATAGCAAAACTGAGGGAGAAAGGTGGTTCAAAAGGAAACCAAGACAGGGGTGTAAACTCTGAATTTCTTCCTAAAAGACAATCGTCATGACCCTTGCTGGAGCATTGGGGTCCACTCTAGCATTTTAAAACCGAGTGGGAAAAACCAATGCGGCAGACTCAGCTTTATTTAACATGTGATGGACGTTTTTCTAAGGTCTTCCTTTATCACATGAGATTTTTGGTACACATGGCCGGGGTTCAATAAGATGAATCTCCCTTATTTCTTGCATCGAGCTTAATAAAAATGGTTGCTTGTGCAAGAAAAAGGAAGATTTTATATCCCCATGATGTCTACCACCATGGCCTCTATTCGGATCCTCGTACCTTGATGCTTTAAAGAAGCAAGCACAACGATCAAATGAGAGGGTAATTCCACAACCACTTTCCTAGAAAACATAGGGAAGGAAAGCGCTTTACCTACGAGAGGCCGAGAGCGATCATCAAGCTGCTGCAAAAGCCACCGACAACCCTAACAGGGAGGCGTACACGACAGCAAACAAAAAGTCGAAGAGAACAATAAAAAATGAAACAATTGCGAAATTCAAAGATGCAACAAGACATCGTAAGAGGCCACGAACAAGGCCTACAAACAAATTGAGGTTGGGCTTGAAAGGCAAGTTAAATCCCAAACTGAAGGAACCAATTGTGATTATTGATGAGCTTCCCAGTAGGAAGTGAAAAAAAATTGCAAACGATTCGAAAAAGCGTAAAAAGAGGGAGGAGCGCAGTAGCCAAAAAACAACCCCCTCAAAATCCTTGCAGAAACGACAGTTTATGTTGAAATCGAAAGATGAGAAGATTGGAGTTTTAGAAATGAAAATCCATACATATGGGGCTGGATAAATTCATACATAGTTGTTATAGCTGGATAAATTCGGCATGAAATCCATACATATGGGGCTTTGGGGGCAAAGGCTATATCCTGTTGAGGCAGGATTAGTTCCGAATTGTAAATTTTTGTATCTTATATGAATGTTAGAGCGATTTCCAAGAATCACTAGACATCAACTGTTATGTTTTGTACATCTCACAGTAAACTGTATGCAAAGGCTGTTCGTCACTACTCTTACTGTATTGCAGTCAATTTACTCAGTATTTTTCAATGATAATTAATGTTGAAAATATTGGATACAGTTGAAAATTTGACATGCAAATATGTGAATGACATCCTAGAAAGGAAAATTTAAAATTTCAAACTGGTAGATTGGACGCTGTACATATTTTTAAAACCATGTATATTGGTATAAATGTAAGCA
This sequence comes from Pinus albicaulis, assembly GCA_034641835.2. Classification (NCBI taxonomy): domain Eukaryota; kingdom Viridiplantae; phylum Streptophyta; class Pinopsida; order Pinales; family Pinaceae; genus Pinus; species Pinus albicaulis. Next base: position 562,245,081 of record CM076573.1, on the reverse strand, counting down.
TTCATGATCATATGCATGGCTTTACATTTCTAACTGGTATATTGAATGCAATTATAAGCCTTCAAAATACACAGCAGCATTTCCAAGTCTATGATTAAAGCTTACAATATTCTGTTGCTTTCTGTCAACCTGACCACGATCATAACAGTAAGAAATTTCAGGCCAGTACTCCTACTTTTAGTTTCAGAATTAAATCTATTGTTAGTTTTAATGAATTACTGCTTCTTGTATGGATGAAGTTGCTTCTAGGAATATCATAAACCCTACTAGATAGTAGGGACATTGACAGAACGGATTTTTTGGAATGCCATATTTGTAAGTTGTACCTGATTTTACATATACATGTTACTATATTTAAATAAAATAATCTTTTCCTAGCAAAAGAATAAATCTGCATTGAATGTGTCTCAATCAAAAACATTCACAAAGACAGATGATGTGTGAGTTCGCTAGTTTGTTTGAATTTCAACATCACATTTTCATTGCACCATATTTATTTTTCGGGTCAGAGAAACCCTGGCAAAGGCTCCATTCTAGAGCAGTTCTTTGTTTTATTTGGCAATAGAAGAGTGAAAAAATGTTGTTTAAATGTCAAAGTCATAAAGCTGCTGGTTAACATTTCTGAGGGAGTTGCGTCATTCTTTTCAATTCAAGGTCAACTCACCCTCGTTCTTGATCCCCATTGCCTTATTATGCATAATGATACATCTTATACCAGCCAGATTTATGAGAACTGGACTGCTCCTCAGAACTCGTTGACCTCAAAAACTGGAATCTGTGAAAAGGCAAACAAAAACTACTTGACACACACATCTAAACCATTAGACACAAATATACAAAGTTCCGGACAGGATCAAGATGGGTTCTGGACCAGTTTTGACCAAAACTGGTTTAAGTGGGCAATTCTGACTAGGAAACCCCAGATCTGGTCTGCACCAAAACTGGTTTAAGTGGCCAATTCTGCCTAGGAAACCCAAGAACTGGTCTGCTTGGCTGGTTTAGCCTGCTCTGTTCTTGTTCTGATAACCTTGTCACCATTAGAAACACAAATAACATATTGATCAATGATAGGTATTGATTTGTTATTAATGCAAGAACTTTTGTTATCTATCATGAATTTCTGCATTTGCTTAGGCAGTTTGCTATTTTACCTAGCAGAGTTAGGACTGTCTCTAAAGGCATGCTTTTCTCATCAGCAAATATCTTATCCTTATCCTTGCAAAATCAAACCAGGAAATGCATTTCAACAGAAGAATTGTGAATTATTTGTTCTTAAAATACTCAGAGATTTTAACTCCAGGTTGTTAAATGAAGTAGCCCAACTGTACTATAAAATGCTTGCTTCATTTCTTTGATGATATGGTTGATGACTTTACCATGACAGTGCAGATTTCATGGCTTTTAATTTTTTTTGAAAGTGATCTACCATTATAACCACCTTTTCATTTTTGTTTGAATAGGCTGATGATTGCTCTATCATTTTGCATCTTCTCTGTAAATGCATGACTTTTATCCATAGCATCTAATACTTTGATATGAGCTATTTTACCGTACAATATTCTTTGTTGTCTTTGCTAGTTTTGTGGGATTTAAAATTTAAATATGGTTGATAACATAGAAGATAAGTGCGGAAGCTTGTGATTAAGATGGTGTCAGCCCGAGAGAGCTACATGGCCTCGATTCAGATTAAATTTTCTCTTTCCAATCACAACAAAAGGGAGGAGAAAAAAATTGCTCCTTTCTGTCTAATTCAAGGAAAGGAAAAAAAGTTGGGATAGAGATGTATTGTCTATAGAGTTTTAAGTATGCCTATTTCAGTTTTATGGGATGCTTCCCTTTTTTATTACAACCTTATCAAACCTTTGGATCAGTTGTGGGGATAGAGCAGTTGCTTGAATGAGATATATGTATAATCTTAATTGCCACGATCGCAATAGTCCTTTCTTTGTTGATGGCATTGGAGTTATTATGAAACTTTGTTGATGCAAGCAGGTTGTTGGAATCAGAAGGTTTTAGGATATGTAGTATGGGTGAATCTAGCAAAAGTAGACTTGGCTTTGGAATCTAACCTGTTTCTGAACTACAATTGCAATCCTTAATGTTTTAGAAGTTAGATAAACTTAAGGTACTCAAATTACTTCCAAGCTTCATTTCGTCAAATAGGAGGACCCTGGACTAATTTTTTTTTAGGCTCTTGACCAGAATCTTATGACATAAAATATTTTTGCCCTCAACATTGACATGGATAGGCTAATAAGACACAAAGAGAGTCACCAATTTCTTGAACAATATAAGCAGGTATTTACAGCCCAAAGTAAGTTGTGCAAGGATATAAATTCTTGTGATCTCAACCACTCCTCTTAAGATCTCAATATTGCTATTGATAGCATGGTAGATCACAAGGCCCCAAGAATGCATGGGCCACCTTGTGAATTTGATAAAGCTATTTGGGACTTCATCGACCTCACACTTCATATAGTTTACAATGAAGAGTTACAAGTCGACAATCTAGGTATTATGATTAATCAATAGAACATCAAATTGTTCCCTATAATTAGTGATATTGAATTGATCTCCAATTGGAGACTAATTATTTCACTGATAGGGGCTTATAGATTTATTGCTAAGCTCTTAGTTTGAGAATAAAATTATTTCAATATCATTGACATTTCATACAACCTATCTTCAATCATCATCATGATTAATGATTATTGCAGAGTTATTGTTCCTAGTTGAGAGATACTATAGATAGGCCAATTAATATACTTTATTAATGATTATTGCAGAATTATTGTTTCTAATTGGGAGATATTATGGATAGCCCCAAAAGGTATACTTTTGGACACTTAACACTATGAGCAGTCCAATTTGTTTTGTTATGAATTCACTAGTGGGCATGACCAAATTAAGATTACTATAGTGGGGATTTATTTTTGACAACTTGGCTATAGTTTGGGCGGGGATGGGATGGGCGGAAACCAATGGTCAAGAAATCATATTAGTGAAAAATTGAAAATAGACTTTGAAATATCGTATGATTGTGTTCAGTGACATTTGATCTATTATAGGCAGAGCATTTGCCTTTGATCCCAAGTTCATCAAAGTGCTCTCCACCCTATTTGCAATGAGCAAATATACCTCTAAGCCTTTAGTCTTTATGAATCGATTAGGCAATCTTGCTCTCTATTTGTTGGTAGTTAATGCCTCAAGCTATCTAATGGAACATAGAGTTAGCTGCATGTGTCTAATATGAGGGATTTTTTTGTGTAAGGTCAACAATTAATCTATTGTCATTTTGTTGTGTGCTATTTTCTCACTATTCAATTGGATGAGGACATTGTGAAAAACAAAATGGATCCGATCTATGTATTTTATGATGCTTCTTGTGCTAAGATTTAATGGATAAAAACATTATTGTTATATCACTCGAGGTTTTCCTACTTGGTCAACCCAATAACAATGGCTTTTGGTCAACCAAGAGAAATTTTTAGATTTCTCGTGACCTCTTGCAGCTTTCAAATTTTGGCAGTTGATGTGGAATTATGTGTTGGCCTAAATGATCAAGCTAGATTATTTGCGAACCCAATCCATAAACTTGTTGCCAAGTTTCAAGTGTGTTTTAAAGTTTTAGTTACCACCATGGTTCATTAATCTAGACGTTAGCTCTCCAAGAGCACTTTTTGTAAATCAGTTGCTATCTTAAGTACATTTCTATGGTCACCATGCAAAGGCAAGAAAGGCTTCGTTGAAGGAAAATGTGCTTGATCCTTGAAGCATCTTGACTGTGTTGTATTGCAAGCTATATAAATGACTACTAAAGTATAGGTTATAATTTGGGCAGCTGGTCATGTATGCATCATCTATTATGGGTTATGTTTCAGTTGGTACTGGGAGTTGTATATTTTCTTGGGCTCTGATTCTATGGTTCACTAGTGTTTGAAAGACCGGTTGATTATTTATCAAGAAATTGTATGAGATATCTCCTCGTGCTTTCTCAAAACTCACCTAATATCCTAGATATCATTGTCAACGAGCTTTGACATATCTAAACACAAGTAACTATGCCTGGATTGGTGCCTTGGTAATGTTGAAACTTGAAATGTCCTGCGATCTTTGCCTATGACAAGATGAAATAGCCCTAATTGGACAATACCAAGACTAGCCCAATTTCCTCATAGGAAAAGCACAACCATTTCCTCATGGAATTCATTGTATCAGAGTGGCATTGATTCTGATGCAATTGCTAAGAGACTTGCAATAAGTATACTTTTGGCAGTGCTCTCAAGGCATTAGCTAGCTTGGGCATAAAAGAACAGAGTGAAACCTGACCAATGGTGATAAAAAATAGGGCCATTACCCAACCCAATGAATATTGGAAAATCTTCATGCCAGTTCTATGGATGCCAATTTAAGTAAGAGTATTGGACTAACTCTGTTGAATCCTAGTGAATCCATGTTGGAAAGAAATGAGGAGAATTACACTGATAGTATTTTCAAATGAACTCATTTTCCAATGTACCAATCCCCGCTATAACAACCAGATAGTACAATATACCTTGTTTGTACGCATGCATCTTTTAGGGTAGAAAGTACCCTTGTCTATATGTATTCTAAAGGTGGTAACATAGAGGATGCATGTTGCAGCCATTCTAGTTAATTCTTCTATCTGAGTGGAATAGAAGTATGATGAGATACGATGTCTAATTTATGAAAAGTGAAATTACACCATTCAAGCAATTCCTGATTTTGGCTTACTACGTTTTCAAGTCATCCAACATTGTTTGATATCTTGACAGAAGAAGGTCAGAGGGATTCAGTGTAGAATGGAAAGTTGGCATGGGCATTTCAGATGGGTTTGGTGTAGACAAAGGGGAGGAGACGGTCATTTCAAGAGTACATGATGACATAACTGAGATAAGAAAAGAATATTAAGATGAGCAAAAAGGGGGCGCAGCACTACTCTTTGATTGGAATGAGGAAATTCAAGTTTTTATTGAGGGGTTTTGAGAGCTGAGTTCAAAGGGATTTTTACCAGTATTACATATTTGAGAAAAGGGGGGAAATTGCAAATCAATTTGCTATTAAATTTCCAGCAAGATTAACTTTTGAGCAGAAAACTGGTATCAAAGGACATAGAAACCTCCAAATCAATTAAACTACGTGCTCATTTATTCACTGTGTGTATAGATTGAATTTGGAAATTAAAACCAAGCATAGATAGATGGTGGGAGATTCTCCTTGTCAAGGCTGGATTGGTAGTTGAAGGCAACTACTAAGTGCACCATGGATGCTTGGACTGTGATACTGATACATGTAATTTGATGGCCCTAAGAACCTTTGAAATGACCAATGAGAGGCCTACAATATTCATTCAATCTAATTCCATAAAAGAAAGGCCCAAATCAGTACATGCTTTGACATCTTCTCCAGAGTCTCTATACATACAGAGAATCATCTTGACATTTGCTAGAGTTTGATATGTAACTCTAGACTTTCCAGGCTGTCCAAACTGCAGGCTTGTATGAGGCTGCGCTTAGATGGATCTATATATGCAACTTAATGTTGAGAAACTTTAGGTTGCATATTTAGTTTATATGTATTTTAGAAATATACACACTGTAATATGCATAAATATCGACTGAGATATATTTCTAGATACAAAGACATCTACAAAACACTATCATATGAACACAAATCATTCAAAATATATTTTGCAGGGATTTACATGTCTAAATCAACGCACTAGGATTTAGGAATCTAAATGAGAACATTGAAGATTAAAACATCAATTGTGGGAGTAAAAACAGGGACAGATAATTACATCAAATGGAAACAGGTTTCGCTCCAAAGACTGCAACCCTGCGACGAAAATTGACAATATGCAACGCGAATCGGGATGAAAACAGAGGTTATTTGCGCGCACGGGTGATGCATTAATTGTGTTTGGTGGCCGGCGGACGTGGGGTGGCGGGTGGGGGAGGAGCGGCGGGTGGCGGAAGGGAAGCGCTTGGGGGAGGAGGGGCGGAGCGGGTGGGGTCCTCCTCTAATGGCCCGTTACCGTGACGGCTCTCCGTAGCTTATTCGATTTCGTAGTCGTTTTTCACATCGCCGGAAGGAGGGCGTCGCCGGAGGCCGACGATCGGGAGCTGTCACATCAGCTCCCGATTCGTAGACACAAAGACTCCTCCTTACATATAAGTGGTGTAAGACATCCGTAGCTTGGTTGGACGTCCATAAGGACCGGTCCGAACGATGTGGAGAAAAAATCATGAAGTTCAGCTAACCTATGAACTGTAATAATTACAGTTTTGGGATTCGAACCCTATACCATCAACCAAATTTATTGTTTCTGACTTTGAATAATATATCAAAAATATATTATTCTGACTTAGAAAAATATATATGATTGGGGAGATAGTGACTTATTGGTGATTGTGGAGTGTTTTTTTAATGTTTTAATGTGGTTTTGAACGATTTTGGAAACATTTGTAAATGCAATTCCATTATGTTTATCATTTTATGGTTACCCGATTGAGCCTTTTAAGTAATTTTTTGACCTTATTTCTAGAGTACTGAAGGTTAATAGACTTTATTTTTCATGGTTAACATCTGAAAAATGACAACACTATAACTATCTTTCCTTACTATTCATTTGATCCTCTTTACTTCTGCATCTTGATTTTCTTATTTTTATAGATCGTCATCTTGAAAATAATTAAGATTTATATGTTGTCTATGACTGAGATTTTACATTGTATTGTGAAAGTTTGGGTTGAAATCAACATATTATTATGCAGTGACAACATTAACATTATATCATTATTCTTCTTGTATGGTGAGAACTAGCGCACTAAACTTTTCACTATTTTTATTTCTTAGCAATAGCCATTTCCCTTTGTATTCCAATGATTTTCTTGTTATTGTCATAGTAATCGTGTATTTATTGACATTGAATTTCTATTATAGGATATTTTAAAAATCATATATTTGATATTTCAAGGTGAATACTATATGATCTTTCTATGTTTTCCTTAAAACTTATATGAAAGGTATCTTTTGTTTTCATTATATTACTAAATGCATAAACACAACTGAGATTAATTGGTATGTTGCAACATTCGCTCAAGAAGCTAACGAAAAACTCAAGCTTTCCCAATACATGAAATATATTCAAGCTAGAACACAGAACGCCAAACATTTCAACATTTATGGAAACTGAAATCAGATTACTGTGAATTTGTATATTTGGCTGAGGCTAAAAGTTAAACAACATTGAATTATCTATAGAAAAACATAAAAATAGAATTTTATTGATATGATTATTCATACATTATATATTTAAAAAATAGCTTTCTTGAGACACTCAAAAGAAACCTGGAACTTCGAAACTAATGATTTCTGAAACAAATAGGGCAATATAAATAGTCAATAGGATGAAAAATTGAGCTGTAACAACAAGAAGTCGAGTGCTAACAACAATAACCTCAATAACAACCCAAGTAATTTTACCAATAATCAACCTTACACTATTACAGCTGATAACATATTCTAGAGTACCAATAGAATAAAATATGTATGGTTGAACAACCCCAAAATACTAAAAAATAACACATGTATGACTAAATACTTTATTAAGGATGTATGGAAACCTACTCATTGCAAATCCAATGGCTCTATGAATCCTATTATGTTGGAAGACCATTTCAATTCACTTGGATGATAACATAGAGGCTGGAGCATGCCTCTTGAAGGCCACTTGCCCACTTTGGATAGCACTTGGAAGATTCTATGTGGTTGAAGAGCTTTTCAAGTTAGACATTGCATGTTCTTTTTATTTAATGGAAATGCTCATAAATATCATAATATCAACCTTATTACAAATAATATTGTATTTTTACTCAAGTAATATTCTTTTTAAAGTTTTATTGTTTAGTATATATAATATATACATTTTTTAAAACTATTTTTGTTTAACCATATTTTGTTTATTTATATAATAAAAACAATATTCACTACAAGAAGGCATATGATGGTTAAATGAAATGATCTAGAGTTAAGTAGAAAGAGCTTAGAGAAATTTTTAATTTTATGATGTTGAATTTTTATTAGATTTTTAATTTTCAAAAAAAAAATAGATATATATTTTTTTAAGTGTGTATTTTAAATGTTTTTCTTTCTGCATTTATATGTATATGTTTATGCCAGAGACATAAACAAGTGGTAAGAACTACATATAGTATAGTATAGAAGACAAATTTGTCTCATTTTGTTCAATATGTAATGATAGACCATCTTCTAGTGGAAGATTATGTTTCTTTTTTATTTAGACAAATTGAGAGGATATTCGGCCATATTCTTTTATGTAAATTTGATTATTTTTTATGTCAATATGTTTCACTTCATTATTGCTTTGGACATCTCAACTCCCCTATCAACATTCCTTTGCACCTTTAAATACATTCCTCTACACCTTTAAATGCAATTGCTAGTAATACCACTGCCTCTAAATGCTAGGTCCAATTGCTAGTAATACAACTACCTATATATATGTATATATAGGTGTGACATAGGAATGTACCTTTTGTTTGCACGACGCCTCTTGCCGACCTTTCTTTTTTTAAACCCGATGTTCTCTTTCCTCAACCATTAAAATACTATTATCTTTTAACTAACTCCATGACAAATCAAACAAATATTATAATGATGGAGTTAGATCTCTCCTAACTCCATGGTTGACCATGTTAAAACATGTGGCAAATAGGCTCCCTTAGACAATTCACCCCCATCCAACAATAGTAGTAGTATGTACCAAACAATGCTCATGAAGGGGACACACCACCAAAAATAGGCATCAAACCAAGTCAAATACAAAATGTCCACATGAAATGCACCCTCCAAAAATGTGCATGCATGCAACCACTCCCCATGTGTGAATTCCAAGGTAACCAACTCCATGGATGAGTGTACAAGAAGCTGACTGGATAAAAGAACTCCATAATAAAAGATGTAGTTAAAAACCCTAAAATAGCAAATGGGCCATCTCCATAAAGCAAATTCAATAATATAAGGGAAAATTAGGATTTTACCATGCCAAACTAAATGAAATAATAAAATACATGTCTCCAAGAACAGCAAGAAATGTCTCCACAAGTGCACAGACAGTCAGGGTTAATACAAATTCTCGCCTTGATACACTTTGATATAATGCTTTGGTCAAAATGAAACATTTTGATACACATCATCGTTCGTGCACATGACAAAGAATATTTGTTTGAAGTTGAGGTTGATGGTGTCATATATGAATGAAGAGAATGATATTATACCGATGTAGTTTTCAAATGTTTTCAAATCAAGATGTACTATCAAGAGAATTGATTTTCCAAAGACCTTTGAAACCGATTTTCCAGCACCTACAACAAGATTAGTGCTCCACCTCCTTGAAAATGATTTTTTCATGACCTTGGAAATTTATTTCCTGAAGAATGAAGAAAGAAAAGAGACGACGGCCCCCGTAGGTGCTAGAAATTGATTTTCCATCACCTTGGAAAATTATTTTCACAGTATGTTATCACTTTGAAATTTTAAAAAGGCCGTGATGTTTCAGAGTATGTTGTATTGGCTAGAAATTCTCAGTTTTGCTACACTTTGATATTACAGTTTTGGTCAAATGAAAATTTTTGATATTAATTATTTTTTCTGTGCACATGAAAAAGAATATTTGTTTGAAGTTGAGGTTGATGGTGTCATATATGAATGGAAGAGAATGCTATTATACTGACAGAGTTTTCAAATGTTTTCAAATCAAGATGTACTACTGAAGAGAATTGTTTTGCCAGCACCTTGGAAATTGATTTTCCAGCACCTACAACAGTACTAGTGCTCCAGCTCCTTGGAAAATGATTTTCCAAAGACCTTAATGCTAGAGTTTTAGTGCTCCCGTAGGTGCTAGAAATTGATTTTCCATCACCTTGGAAAATTATTTTCACAGTATGTTATCACTTTGAAATTTTAAAAAGGCCGTGATGTTTCAGAGTATGTTGTATTGGCTAGAAATTCTCAGTTTTGCTACACTTTGATATTACAGTTTTGGTCAAATGAAAATTTTTGATATTAATTATTTTTTCTGTGCACATGAAAAAGAATATTTGTTTGAAGTTGAGGTTGATGGTGTCATATATGAATGGAAGAGAATGCTATTATACTGACAGAGTTTTCAAATGTTTTCAAATCAAGATGTACTACTGAAGAGAATTGAAGGATTAAAGACCTACAAGAAGATTAAAATGTACCTCCTGAAAAATTGATTTTCCAGCACCTTGGAAATTTATTTCCCAGCACCTACAACAGTACTAGTGCTCCTGTAGGTGCTAGAAATTGATTTTCCATCACCTTCGAATATGATTTTCTAGCACCAACAGGAGTACTAGAAATCATTTTCCACTACATCATTTCATGGAGATGCAATTACTATATTTCTTGTATATGTACAAATCACCTTCTCATCATTTCCAGCTCCCTAATATCTTTTCACATATTCTTGCAGACAGTCATCCAGCATGGATAAGAAATGGAAGTCAGTCATGGCTCTTGAGGTCCAAGACCCAAAAGACAAAGTCATTTTTTCTGGTAAAGATTTAGCTTGGACTAAAATCTACAAAGAAAACATGAATATTGACCGGGTTGCAAAAATTCCCAAAGAAAGAGTTGCTTATTTTATAAAGGGAGAGGAATTGAATCCAGATGCTCCATGTTCCTTCCGGCGTAAACAAAGCAAACCCCCAAGCACAAGAGCCTTACAGTATGAATAGTAAGTATTTTAGAACTACATTGTTTAGATGTTGATATTAAATATGCTTTATATTTACCAGATTTGGTGACATTCCTGTGATTTATTTTGCAGTTATCATTGCTCATATGGTCCAACTGACAAGAGAGAAGAATGGAAAAGCAAAGGAAAGAAGGGATTTGCCAAAAAGAGGGGATGTCAATGCCACTTTATTGTAAAGATTATGGTTCAAGATCCCAACACAGCAGTAATAACATACAATCAGTATGATCACGAAGATGGGCAAGGATCGCCTTGTCATGGTAAATACAACACTTCAAGTGATGATGTTACTGAGAAAAAGCCAAAACTTTCGAAGGACATGATTTCTTATATAGAAAGCTGTTATTTTCTTGAACTTCCAATTGACTCTGTTTGTAAAATACATATAAAGAAATATCTTGACATAGATGATACATCCAGAGACAGGGATTTCTTCTTACGCAGAAAAGACGTTGTAAACATTTATGATCGTCTAATGAAAGAAAGTTATCAGTTGCATAGCAAAGATGAAATGAGTGTGAATCTTTGGTACCAAAGAAACCAGGATGATTTCTTCTTCTTCCAGAAGCCCAATGGCACGGACATCCCTTTTATAGCTGGAATACAAACAAAATGGATGTTGGAAACTATGGTCAAGCTATCCCACAATAGTTTGATAGCCATGGACTCAACATTCAGTACAAACAAATATGGGGTGAGTTTTTTTTCCAATGATTGTTTCAATAAAATCATTTATGTTAAAATTAACTTCATTTCATTTAAAATGACAGTATCAGTTGTACACGCTTGCTGTCTTTGATGAGCAACAAAGCGGGGTACCAGTTGCCTGGGTGGTGATGTCACGTAATACATCACAAGATATACAAGTATGGCTGGAGAGCCTTATGCTTAGGTGTTTTCGAACTCGTCCCGATTGGAGGGTCAACACCTTCATGGTTGATGATGCTATGGCTGAAATCATTGCTTTGAGGTAACATCGATATTCTTATTTGACATTTCGAATTGCATTCATTTTAAGAATTTCTAAAAATGAATTAAATGTCACAGGAGAATCACGAAATGTGAAGTGATTTTGTGTATTTGGCACGTAAGGAGGGCATGGCTCAAGAATGTTAATCGGCTGGTCAGCAACTCAGAGAAAGCAAAAGAAATGTTCAATGAACTTGGCCATATCATGAAAAATTGTTGTACTGATGAAGTGGATGATGCAATCAATGCTTTTTTCATCAAATATGCAATTGAGCAGAAGTTTTTGGACTATTTCTACAAGACGTGGATTGCTGGTGACAAGATTCGTAAGTTTGCATAATATTCCTATTGTGTTGTATGTTTGTCATTTATGTTGGACAAATGATATTTACTAATTAAGTCTTTCCATGTAGGCATGTGGGTTAAAGGCTGCAGAGATTTTCCTCATGCGAACCAGGAAACAAATAATGCCGTGGAATCATACCACGGTTACCTGAAGTCAACATTTCTATGTGATAAGCGAAAGAAATGCTCTCGTAGAATGGATTGGCTATTCTACACTCTCCTAAGAAATGTTGAGCCATGTTATCGATTCAAGGCAATTTTGAAAAAAGAAGGATATTATAACAACCACAAGAAAGAGATGCAGCTTGAATCATCAATGGAAAAGGCTAGAAGAATTCCAGACAGTGATTGCAGGCCTCATGAGAGCATATCTCATGCTTATTGGGTAAGGAGTCAAAGCAAAGCCGATAAGGAATATCTTATCACTTTTCATCGCAAAAATTTTATCACTTGCGATTGTCCATGGTCTATTCGGGGAAACATTTGCAAGCATGCTATAAAGATAGATTGGTTTCATTCCTCCTTGATTGATTTAGACCCTTTATTGGATCTTCATACCACACCCAATCAGTTGAATGTTTCTTTTGAGATAAGTACAGAGGCGCCAAACCTTCCTGCAGATTCTATCCCGACCAATATTGAAGATGACAATGTTGAAGAACTTGGTGTGTTGAAAGAGGAATTGTTTGGTTATCTAGACCTGATTAGAAACAATCCTCCTTCCACTGTGAGCAAGGCAAAACAATTGATTGATCTAGCTAAAAAATTTGTTGATGATGCTAATAATCTTGATACTGTGGATCATGACTTCACAGTTGATTTGGGTGCTTATGAGTCATCTTTGAAGAGAAATAAGAGTTTCCTTAGTCCAAAAAAAAGAAATAAAAGGACAAGTAAGGTCACCTTGAATATTGATTTGAATGTCTCTGCATCCGAAGATGAACCATTTCAGTTTCCACACCTCAACAGACGTGGTCGTCCTCCCTCCAAAAATGCTTCCTCTATTGTTCCAAGTAAGTTCTATAGGGAGACGATATCAGTATGTTTAGATCAAATTCGTGATCTTCCAAGTTTGTTGCTATGTTTAGATCGCTTTGTCGATTTTTCAAATTTGTTGCAATGTCTTTGGTCTTTGCTATTTCTTTTAACTTAATGTAGTGTTGTAACGTTTGCAGAGGCGCAACATCCGATCAATGTGATTATAGATGAAGCATGTACACAGACCAACAATCAACCTTTTGATCACATGAGTCAAGGTACATTTGACGAGCTTGTTGATTGATCTACTATGTATTCTGATGCATCTATTATTTGACATGTTATTTTTTCTCTGATGGAAATTGTGTTGTCATCTTACAAACACAGCTGGTTCGTCATTGGGCCCCCCTCGACCAGAACAGGATTGGGCCACTAACATCACGGACACTGGTGAATTTCCATGTTTGTTTGCATTGTCTTCACTCCTAACGATTATCACTGGTTGTTGTTCATGTTGTTAATGTAGTGTTGGAATGTTTGCAAGGCTTGAGCATCCAATTAATGTAATTTCAGATGAAGGATGTTCACAGACACATTATAACTATTTTTATCAGATGAGTCAAGGTGCTTAGGACAAGACTTTTAATTGATATTCTTTGTATTATTATGCATTTATTACTTGTCATCTTATTATCTTCTCTGATGAAAAATTCATTGTCATGTTACAAACACAACTTCTTCAATGGGTCCCCCTCTATCCGGAGATGATTGGGTCACTGACATCACTGAACTTTCAGACAACACAGAAATTGGCTTCAGAAAAAATTTGTGATAGAAACTGCATCTTTTTGTTTATTGTCCGACATACCGAATCATGGCGGAGTGGCAAGCTTTGGTTACATGTGATTCCTAGTGTGGAGCACTTTGTTGTTAGGGTTATATTGGTTTCCCTAGCTTGGGTTAGGAGACCTTAAAATTATTCCAGCTTCTGATAAGCTGCAATTGTGTACATGTACTTCATTTTTTATATATAAATGAAAAGAGAACATCAGGAATTCGATGATGCAGTTAATGGATATTTCTTGTTTACTTTTAAATGTTATGTTAGAAAAAAGTAAATTTGCTTGATAGTACTATAATACACAGGCACATTTTCATTCAGTAGCAGAATTGGCATGGTTTCTGCAAATGCCTCGAACTGTTTTGTGATTTCAAATTTCACTGCAACATTTTTATCTCCATCCTTTGGTGAAATGTGTTTGAGGATGTCTATCTGCAAATTGCCGTTGTTGTGGATGTTTTAGTTACTGTTGTTGCTGCAAAGCCATTGAGTTGTAGAAATCCATATTGATGTTCATGTTCATGGATTGTGCAAAAGACAAAGGGGCCACCAACATACCTCTTTAGGAAGTCACTATTTGTCTGGTTAGATTGAGCCTTTGTAGCTTTCTGTACGCAGATTAGCTTCATGAACAGGTGAGCAGGTGCTGCCCTATTGGAGCCACTCTGTGTTGATGTTGTTTGATGCATCAGATTCATTTCCACTGACTTTTGTCATGATTTTTGAAGTTCATAACCAAATCAGATTAGGAATGGTAGTGGTAGAGGTAGGAATTGCTTCTCAGATCTTCAAGTTCAGCACATCAGTTATAGTTATTTATTTACAATTGTTGAATGGAGCACAGGGTTAATTATATAGAATTGTTGAGCTGCTTTGCCCAGTTGTTTGATTATATAGAATACCTACTATAGAGTGTCAAATTTGTTTTTAATTGATACCTTTACTATTCTGAAAAATATCCATGTTAATCTATCATGTATTTGATCCCAAGGAAGTAAAAACAAACAATTTTTACCCCACAGAAAAGTGGCAAAATAACACAACATAAAATAATTATACCGTCAAAAAGATTCATGTATTATATCGCGAACCATCCAAAATTACAATCGGTTCTTCTCTAGTGAAAGAACCATGCCATCATAGCCCCAAGGAAAATTATAAGAATAACACATCCACTTATTTGAGAGTTATCCTGATGATGATTGATGACTTCACTTTCAATAAACCGTGATCCGGTGTCATCTCTAACACCTGCATCTACACTTGACATCCCTGCCACCAATATATCAGTGGACATCCTATGAATGTCTGAAAGCCATTGTATGCTGAAATATTTAAACTGAGAGCTCCACATTCTTGCTTCCGTGTATAGGGGTTTTAAATTTGCTTTTCGAACTTCAAAGATGCCATTGAGCTGATTGCAAATGAGTTGTGAGTTCATGTAAACTGCAATATCATTCACAAAATTGTTTTTTGCCTCTTTTAAGCCCTCAATAAGGGCGATATAGTAGGCTTCATTATTAGTTGTCCTCCCATGTAGATCTATGTTTCTGTGCACTACATGATTTCGCGCCGGATTGTAAAGCACATATTTAACTGTGGCTTGTCCAGGATTTGGACGACAGGAAACTTCGATACACAATGTCCACTTTTCGACCATTGTCCACACTTTAAAAACCTACAACCTAAAAAAACAATAAATTAATATCAAACATGTATGCATTTATAGAAATAAAGAACTAGATTACCCACTTATTCATTACACAGAAATCAAAACCAGATTATATTTTGCATCCATGTAGTGCTGATTCAACATTCCAAAACAAGATTACATTTTGCATTCATGCAGTGCTGATTCATCATTCCACTTAGGAGGTTTCTCACTATCACCTAGGGGACTTACCCACTTATTCATTACACAGAAGTTCAAAAAGCAAACCCACACATTCTGGTTATATCTTAACAGTACAAAACATAACACAAAACTAGAGAAGCAGCTAGCAGGCTGTTAAGAATCCCAGGAGAAAACAATAGTTAGGTCCTTTGAGCTTCAACCTCAATGGTAGGATCAAAATTACATTGAAGATGAATTTTTATATGGACCAACTTTTCAATCCAATCTGTTCATGAAGAAATCTTGTGTTCTCTTGATGTCTTCTAATTAAGAGGCAAACACATTATTAATTTCTGCTTGCTTGTCTTTTCAATACTATATCAAGTCCCTCCAGGCGTATCACACAAATCCCTAGGCCCACAAATCAACGTTTTTGAAGATTATTCGAGTCATAATTTTGTCATTGGCAGCGAGCCAACAAAAGCTCCTAATCTTATAAGGTATATTACCTTTCCATATATTATGTGCCCAATTGTAACTAACATTTTTCTTCCATGTTCTAAGTAATGCCACATAAATTTCCTTGACATACTAAATGATCCTTACATCCCTCTACATCTAAAGTGATCCCTGCACCTCTTATACAAATAATGCACCTCTACCATTCTATTGCAAGATGATCCAGTAGTCCAAGTTTTGTGGACTTGATCCATCTTTGTCGATCAATACCTTCACCTCATAACTGATAGATCTGTCCCAAAACATAAATTCTATTCGAACAAATATAGTTTACTAACTGTATTCAAAGGAAATTATTCTCAATCATCGCTTTAATCACATCTAGACCGATTTGAATCCTAAATCCATCACAGGTCTCCCATCAAATGAATCTTTTTAACTGCGGTGGTGAGGCAGTGTTATCCCTTCACCCGAGAAATAATTACTTCTAAAAAAAAGTTATGTCTGTCAAGTTTGAATTGTCAAACTTTGCAAGGGTTTAAATATTGTTCTAACATTTTCAAGGGAATGCTTTAGGCTCATGGAATCAAAAACCTTGCCGAGTTCGTTTGGGCGCTGATATGAGCAGCAATTTCAGACTGCAAAAGATCTCAGCAATCTAAATAGCAACAGTAATAGATTTTTGAATGCTAGAAAAAAACTAAGCACCCTTTATTTATGATGGTTGTGTACAGATTCTTTGGATTTATAAGAAATGGGATGAGAAACATAAAAAATTTAAATTCTTGGACCAACATCCTTGAGCAAGAAACATATAAATTTTTTTTCCTGTAGGCGCTGGAAAATGATTTTCCAGCGCCTACAGGAAAAAAAAATTATATGCCTACAGGCGTTGGAAAACGATTTTCCAGCACCCACAACAAATCAAATTTATATGCATACCAAAAGTTTTCCTTGGCTTCTCTCTGTTACATGATTGCATAATACATGGGTATATATCATTTCATCTTGCCTTGCTATCATTTTATTTTATTATCTATATAAATTTTTTTTCCTGTAGGCGCTGGAAAATGATTTTCCAGCGCCTACAGGAAAACAAATTTATATGCCTATAGGCGTTGGAAAACGATTTTCCAGCACCCACAGCAAAACAAATTTATATGCATACCAAAAGTTTTCCTTGGCTTCTCTCTGTTACCTGATTGCATAATACATGGGTATATATCATTTCATATTGCCTTGCTATCACTTTATTTTATTATCTATATAAAATTTTTTTCCTGTAGGCGCTGGAAAATTATTTTCCAGCGCCTACAGGAAAAAAAATTTATATGCCTATAGGCATTGGAAAACGATTTTCCAGCACCCACAGCAAAAAAAAATTATATGCATACCAAAAGTTTTCCTGGGCTTCTCTCTGTTACCTGATTGCATAATACATGGGTATATATCATTTCATCTTGCCTTGCTATCATTTTATTTTATTATCTATATAAATTTTTTTTCCTGTAGGCGCTGGAAAATCATTTTCCAGCGCCTACAGGAAAAAAAAATTATATGCCTTCAGGCGTTGGAAAACGATTTTCCAGCACCCACAGCAAAACAAATTTATATGCATACAAAAAGTTTTCCTAGGCTTCTCTCTGTTACCTGATTGCATAATACATGGGTATATATCATTTCATCTTGCCTTGCTATCATTTTATTTTATTATCTATATAAATTTTTTTTCCTGTAGGCGCTGGAAAATCATTTTCCAGCGCCTACAGGAAAAAAAATTTATATGCCTTCAGGCGTTGGAAAACGATTTTCCAGCACCCACAGCAAAACAAATTTATATGCATACCAAAAGTTTTCCTGGGCTTCTCTCTGTTACCTGATTGCATAATACATGAGTATATATCATTTCATCTTGCCTTGCTATCATTTTATTTTATTATCTATATAAATTTGTTTTCCTGTAGGCGCTGGAAAATCATTTTCCAGCGCCTACAGGAAAAAAAATTTATATGCCTATAGGCGTTGGAAAACAATTTTCCAGCACCCACAGCAAAACAAATTTATATGCATACCAAAATTTTTCATTGGCCTCTCTGTTACCTAATTGCATAATACATGGGTATATATCATTTCATATTGCCTCTTGAGTCCAAAAAACATGCTACAAATTATTAGCCTATTACATATTACAAAACATTAATCAACCTGATGAATCTTCAAACTCAAGACAGTTGTTAACCTGGATCCAAGTTCAAGCCTCACAACTGCTGTTAAAGATTTCAGCACTGCTCCAAAACTCCAAATGCTCAATAAGAGGTGTGAGCCAAATAGAAAATTATTAGCCTATTACATATTACAAAACATTAACCAACCTGATGAATAATCAAACTCAAGACAGTTGTTAACCCAGATCCAAGCTCAAGCCTCACAACTGTTGTTAAAGATTTCAACACTGCTCCAAAACTTCAAATGCTCAATAAGAGGTGTGAGCCAAATAGAGGGAGTGGGGTTCTTCTTTATAACATTTTTCTAGGGTCTAGAGATTAGGGTTTTTTTGTTAAATAGATTTAAAATTCCAAAACAGAGAGGCTACACAGAGCGTTTCTGGATCTACTCATCCAAATAGGGACAGAGTCAAGTAGTTTGGTACCAATCTGCCTGAGTCATGCTCTGAGTCGACCACTTCAGTAACAAACCAGACCACCAAAACAATTTTAAGGCCATTGCGCTTGTTGTACAGTGTTATTAGTTTTCTTAATATTTTAAATCATTCAAATTATAATAATTTACAATTATTTTTTCTTATATTTTTTAATATAAATATAAAATTATACCTATCCCCTTTACATCATATTAGCATAAATTTTACATGGTTTACATTAAAAACGTGAAGGCTTTTATTTTCTTTCTATACCAGCGATTTAATAATATTGCTTCAAAAAGTTTTTGACAGAAAACCTTATCGCATCAAAATCCCAGTAACTTATTATCTAAAAACTCAACACATTCTACTCGATGAAATTATATTATTTTACATTCAAGTAATATAAAACAACTATCACATAGCAAAGGCGTTGTTTAAACGATTTGATCATTTAGTCTGATTGCGAATATCTCATTGGAATTCAGTGATATTTTTTCAATAAATGTCAATATGGGAAGGTTTGAATAATTTCTAATTAGTGAAAAGTTTAACAACTAACGGCCCGTTACCAAGTAGTTTGGTACCAATCTGCCTGAGTCATGCTCTGAGTCGACCACTTCAGTAACAAACCAGACCACCAAAACAATTTTAAGGCCATTGCGCTTAATGGTTCCAGGCTATTCAATACTGTACAGAATAGTTTGTAATCACGCTTTATTTATTGTTGCCATTGCACCCTAAACTATTCAATACTGTTATGAAGTTATTTGTGATCGCACTTGTAATTTGCAATCACACTTTATTTACTGTTGTCATTACACCCTAAACTATTCAATACTGTTATGAAGTTATTTGTGATCACACTTTATTTACTATTGTCATCGCACACTACTAGCCAAGCTATTCAATACAGTTGTGAAATTATTTGTAATCACACTTGTCATTGCATCCTACTAGTGCCAAGCTATTCAATACCGTGGTGAAAATATAAATATCAATTTCCAAAGGGGTAAAAAAAATATTGTAAACCATCAATTTTGTACTGAAGCTTGAGTGGTGGATATCATTCACAGAGGATACCCCAAGCCAAACTTCGTAAATACAATGGAGTTATATACCAGCACACATAAAAATTCAATAAACAGATACTAATCCCATCAGTAGGATAAGTACAGTGCTTTCCAAAATTCTGAACAACCCCATCAACAGCTCTCTCTTGTGTCCTAGGAGCCGCATGCATCTCATAATCCTAAGCTACCCGCACCATCATATATTAATACTTATGCTACAGAAAAGAAAATAACTATGTATATGTGCAGACGATTCGTCCACCGCAAGATTTCAGTCTTGTTCAAGCTTACATGCTAGAAGTTCAGACAGAGAGAAACACAACCACACAGACATGTGCGCATACATTCATTCTCTGTGTATGAAATACATTTCATATGAGAATGAACTCATAACCATGATCTACATGACAGAACAGCCATTAGTGTTCTCATCACTGAAAATATGAGTGGCATAATCAGCAGTTGGATAATTAGGATTCGGCATTGGATAAGATCTGCACCGGGAATATCTTACCTTGTGTGTGACTGTGAGCTGAATTGGAGCGAGTTCTTCTTATTTACGCTGGACGCTGGAGCGAATCCTCTTCGCGGAGCTGCTTGGCAAATGACCTATGTTCCAGCACCGGGAAGTATTTGAATTTGAAATTCAAAAATGAAAACCCGCATTTGATTGTGGTTGGTGGCCAGCGGACGTGGGGTGGCGGGTGGGGGAGGAGCTGCGGGTGGCGGAAGGGAAGCGCTTGGGGGAGGAGGGGCGGAGCGGGTGGGGTCCTCCGCTAACGGCCCGTTACCGTGACGGCTCTCCGTAGCTTATTCGATTTCATAGTCGTTTTTCACATCGCCGGAAGGAGGGGGTCGCCGGAGGCCGACGATCGGGAGCTGTCACATCAGCTCCCGATTCGTAGACACAAAGACTCCTCCATTATGGAATATGATGGACATAAGCAAAATTCAATTGTTTGACCTCACTCTTATTTGTCAAATTTTGTAATATTCAAAGAATCTGCAATTTAGATAAGGATAGCCTACTAAATTTAAATTTATGGTAGATGTTGGGAATATTCTGGAATCCGATGGAGAGGATCAAAGTAAATTGTTTCACCTAGCTCCTATCCACTATCCATTAGTTTTGCAATATTCTAAGAATCTACAATCAAGATTCCTCAAATATTCTTAAAGGGATAGGAACAAGGTCAAACAATTGACTTTGCTCCTTTCCACTAGATTCCAAAATATTCCCAAAATCTACAATAAAGTTAACTTCAATAGTTACACCATTTTATCTAGATTTTAGATTCTTGGAATATTTAAGAATCTAATGGTAGTGAGGTCAAACAATTGAATTTGCTCCTTTCATTAGATTCTACAATATTCTTCAAATTTACAATTGGGTTAAGTACAAAACCCTCATCCATCCTTATCTCCATTGCATATTATTGGAAATTGGGTTAAGTACAAAACTCTCATCCATCCTTATCTCCATTGCATATCACTAGAATACTCTAGAATCAGACCAATACTAGCCAGGTCAAACAATTGTCTTTGCTCATGTCCATCAAATTCTAGAATATCCCTAGAATTCCATTAAATTTTAGAATATTCCTAGAATCTACAATCAAGTTAAGCTTATCACCTTTGGTCCTCTTAGTCAAATTTGACAAAATTGTTAAAATCCATAATTGAGTTAAGCAAAGGTGATAAACTCAACTAGATTGTAGATTTTGAGAATATTGTGGAATCTCATAGACATGAGGAAAATCAATTGTTTTAAGTTGCTCCTATTTATCAAATTCTAAAATATAGTAGGAATCAGTAATTGATATAAAGATGGAGAAAAAGATGTGGAATTCATTGTTAGCTAAGAATTCATTTTCCTTAGACATATAGAAACAAGTTAAATCCTCAAGACTTAAAAGACATCTAAAAAGAATGCCATTATATCTTTCTATGCACAGCCAACCAATAATTTTAAATAATGTAGTTTTTCTTTGAATTATGGTGAATGTGTTAGTATATTCATAATTAAGTTATGGTAGGTATTTTTACCTTTCAAAGAAAAAAAAAGAAAATCTGGAAAAGTTAGAATCTCATAGCAGACAATAATGCCATTATTTATTTACTTTTAAGATAGCTTTTAGCTAATTTTGTCGATGCTTTAATTGAATAACATATTAAAACTAGTTATTACTATGGGGAATGGCTTTATTATTAAGATATGGGTATCTTTCACTCTTAAAAAAAATCGAGTTCAAAGGTGCATTAGTTAATGTTGTATATGTATGATTTTCCTATTACATGGTCATTTCTCTATGAGCATTGCTGTGTCAAAATTTCTTTATCAATAGAAGATATTTCCTATATCTTCTATTTATATATATAGTTCACAAAAATTAAATAACATATTAAAACTAGTTATCATTATGGGAATTGCTTTGTTAAGATATGATTATCTTTCACGATTAAAAAAAAAAAAAATTCACATGTGCATTAGTTAATGTTGTATATACATGGTTTCCAAAATTTCTCCATCAATGGAATATATTTCCATGTATATAGTCCACAAAACTACGATCACTTAAACAACTTTATGCACTTATCCATATATCGAAAGCATAAAAATGCATGCCATTCTTTTCTCATTCATTGAATTTAGTATAAGATACCATGCTCATATAGACCATCATTGCATGGTGTTTATTCCTATGACATATAAATCATTGCTCAAAGTTGCATGGAAATGGAATGTTGATTTATCAAAGTTCCATAGGCGGGACAAATTAAATTTTCTTCAAATAATGGAACTTCAGCTTATGTTATTTTGGAGGAATCATAACATTATCTAATTCATTTATCTATCCAACCTAGAAGGAAGGTGCAATTGGTTATCATTATCCTCACTCTCCTCACCTATCTCAGCACAAAAAAAATTAATCATTATTTATATATCATGCTGAGCTTCATTAAATTTACATTAAGATAAAAGTTAAATGGGCAATGCAACGTATTAAATTCTAGTCTTAAGTTTACATGTTAGTGTCTTACTTTTGTTTCATTATCCTCTACATTACGATTAACCATTATTGACTTTTAAGTGAGAGACGAAATCTAATATACCTACAGTAAATATTTCAATGTTCAATATTATATATATAGTTAACACAATGAGTTTCTAATCAATTATTTTTCCTATTTTTAGTGATTTTACATGATACCCAAACCTGAAATTTGGAGTTTTTGGAGATAATATTTATCATAAAGAAATGTGGTGTCGGTAAAAATTCTAGAAAAATGAAGAACTTTGTCTTTCTTATTTAATATCAAAGAGTATGATGCATAAATAACACTAAGGCTATTGTGCAGCAATAAGATGATAAAATATGTTATAATTACCTACATATTGATCTTTATCTTTTACTTTCCTATCTCTTTAGTCTCTTGGTGGTTGTTATGCCATGTAATATGAAATTATTGCAATCGGGAATAAACCTCTTTCTTCATTTTTGGTTAGGGATTTAACACTATTTCTTGGGTCCTATGCTCAAGATGTTGGATTCTCTTTATTCATATGTACATTTATAATAAATTTCATGTATTTCTAATTCCAAATGGGAGAATCATGAAGAGATGGCATTCCTTCTGCATGGAATAATCGATTATTACCTTTTCAAAGGAATATCTTTGTCAAAGAGTACAAAGGAAAGTATAAATAATGCTAAGCCTACTATGGAGTTATAAACACTACAATATGCTATAATTCTCTAGACATTGTTCTTTCTCCTTTGCTTTCCTATCTTTGTACTTCCCTTGGTGATTACTATGCCATAGAACATAAAATCACTACAATAGGGGCTAAACATCCTTCCCCCTTTTGGTTATATATTTAACACTCTTTCTTCATGCTTAGGTTTAATATTTTGGGTTCTCTCTACTTTTATAGAAAACTCTTAAATTTCATGCACTATTAACTCGAAATAGTGAACCATGAAGAGATGGTGTTACTTCCACATGTACTTTGAGGGATGGTAAAATATTACCTTGTCACACGAATATCTCTTTCAGACAAATTTACATTTGGGAAAACCAATCATAGTTGGAAAATTCTAAGACTATAACATGTTTCTCGACTCAGTTTAAACATAAGTGATAGTGTAGAATAAAGTTTATCAAAATATGAATACACTTAAATAGTAAGACCACATAATCTTGAGTATGTGGCTTCATAGAATAATATGGAGAATAAGGAATTAACATATAGATCCTCTACAACCAATTCCCCCTTCTTTTGTGGATGTCTTACACCTAATTCCCCTATCTTTTGTGGATTTATTACACCTATCTCTCCTATTTTTTTGTGGATTTTTTGAAGGATGTAAACACTTTTGTATTATTTTGTATGAGGAGGATGCAACTCGAAGATTCCACCATATATTTTATATTAACATTGAATTTGCTTATATATATGATGCCTATAATGTAAATTGTGAGAGATTTATTGGTTAGGGATCTAAGATTTTTTTAAAGTTGTTTAGAGTCAATATTTGAGAGTTATGTTTCATCTCAAGTTATATTTCGAAGTTTTGTAATGCCATTTCGTTACTAATGTATTGGATAATTGTTACACTTATGTGTTTGTGTTTATTATATATCTATATGATATGTATGTACTTATAGTTGATATCAATGATGTTAATTATGATAGCTGAAATAAATGTGAATAATGAACCAGTAAGGGATACAAGCCTAACTAAATATTTAACTTTTCACATTAATCACATTAAAATTATTATTTTCACTTCAAGTGATACCTCCTTCCTTGATCCAGATTTATGCAGGAATGTTATAAAATACGAATATAACCATAAATACAAAGATACGGTGGAAATATCACTTCATTTCGTTAATATCAAATAACTGAACTATTCTTACACACAGAATGGAAAGAAACTAGCTAGGACGCTCGTAGCTTATCTCTAAGAAGGGATGTGCTGGTTACAAGCCTATGAACTGTGGTAAAACGAGGCCCGAAGGCCTATTTATTATTGAGAAACAATGGAAAACCTTGAAAATCTAAAAACTTAACCCTAGAAGATGAAGCACCAAAATTATGGGCCTCGTTTGGGTAAATTGGTACATCAACTTCCCCGGGACGTAACTTTGGCATACGATCTCCGTTTGACATGCAAAATACCTCATTATAAAGATACATCTGAGTAATACAACTTTTGAGTGAGAAAAATTGGTTGAAGACCCATGTTGCTCTCCATTTTTCCCAAAAAACATTGTTTAGGGCCTCAAAACGGCTCCGAAATTTCAAGACTTGAAAAATTGCAAAAAATAGTAAATTGTGCTACAATTAAGGAAACTAAAAAACTAAAAGAAACAATGGTGGGTTTCCAAGTGGAATAGGAGGGTGGCCACCAATATCCACGTGGATCATTCCTCCCCACTTAGGAATCAATGGTCCCTATTGCATTGAGTTCCTCCATCAAATGAGGAAATTTTTGCTGAACTTGGTCCTTGGTGAGCCACTTGCCTTGGTGAAGGAGTTGGCATGCTTTGAAAACTCGATATAATTGGATCCCTTATTGTCAATTGTCCTTGATATGTGTATCCATGATCTGATCAATGGTGGCTTATTCCATGCAGTCTTGGTTTAATTCTGTTGGTCTGAATTTTTATGCCATGTTGGATGTGTCCAATAGAGGTGGAAAGTAGGGCCAAAGGTGGTCCACATTGAATAGTGGATGCAGACCAAGGAATGGTGGAATACTGAGCTCAAAGGCATTTTCCCTTACAACCTTGGTGATGGTGCATGACCCATATCGGAGCGGGCGAAGCATGCGACAGGGTCCAGTGAGGCGCTCATTTTACAAATGTAACCACAATTTTTTGCTAACCAAGAAGTTGTGTGGAACTCGATGTTGATCATGTCATTATTTGTAATTAGAATTGGCTCTGTCCAATATGTCATGAACTTGTTGGCGGATTTGTTGAATGTGCTCAATGATGTTGTTTGCCTTGTTAGCTTCAGACTCGACATGAGTCGAATCTTCCTCAGTAGTTGCAAATGGCATGAATCCATCAATGGGACATAGTGACTAGAATCTGAAGCCCACCTGAAAGGGGGTGTGGCTATTTGAGATATGGAGAGCCCAGTTATAGTTGTGTTGTACATAGGGGAGGCTCTCATCCCATGTTCGTGGATGCTTTGAGTTGTACATGTGCATAATGTGTACGATCACCCTGTTGACAACCTCCATATGGCCATTAGTTTTGGGATGGAAAGTTGTGGACTTGGTGAGCTTGGTGTCCAACATTGACCAGAGGCGAGACCAAAATGTACTAAGGAACCTACTGTCCCGATCTGAGATGATATACTGTGGGATCCCAAAGTGTACCCATTCTCGTTCAAAGAAGAGTTTAGCAGTGGCTTCTGTTGTGATATTCTTCTTGCATACCGTCATAATCACCATCTTCGAGAATATGTTAGCGACCAGAAAAACAAAATCGTTTCCATGCTTAGTAGAAGGAAGGCCCAACATGTAATCCATGGAGATGGATTCCCAAGGTTAGCTAGGGGTAGGAAGAAGAGTATAGAGGCCTTACTTCTTTATGGTCTGTTTGGCAATGACGCGGACAGTGTAGGACATGATGTACTTCTTGACATACGGTTGAAGGTTGAGCCAATAGATATACTTCTTCAGTACTACCACTATTTTCTCAACCCCGAAATGCCCAACGACCCAACTGTTGTGTGCTTCCCAAATCATCTTGGCACGCTCGCTTGAAGGAACACAAAGGTGTCGCACGTGACATAGCAGGGAATCTTGGAAGTGAAAATATAGTACTTCCTTACCCTCTAAGAGTGTCTTGTATGTGTGATCCAGGTGGATATCGGTGGCCTCCCACCTATTCCATTTGGACCCGCAGCATCAATTCTTTCAGTTTTTCAGCTTCAGCACAACTTACTATTTATAGTAGGTTTTTGGGTCCTGCACACCCGGAGCCGTTTTGGGGCATTAATAATCTAGGTGGATATTGGTGGCCACCCATCGAGTCCATTTGAACCCCCACCATCAGTTATTTCAGTTTGTAAGTTTCGGCACAACTTACTATTTTTTGCAGTTTTTCGAGTCCTAAACTTCCAGAGCCGTTTTGAGGCCCTAAACGATGTTTTTTGGGAAAACGGAGAGAAACATGGGTCCATGGATCAATTTTTCTCATTCAAAAGTTGTACTCCTCGGACAGATCTTTCTAACGAGATACTGAGTGCGTCAAACGGAGATCGGATGCCAAAGTTACATCCCCGGGAAGTTGAACCACCAATTTACCCAAACGGGGCCCACAATTTTGGCGGTTCATCTCCTACGGTTAGGGTTTTGGATGTTTCGGATTCTACATTGTTTCTCAACAATAAATAAGCCCTCGAGCCTCATTGTAAGACAGTTCAGGGGGCTGGGAGCCGACACATCTCTTCTCAGAGATAAGCGCGACCAGTGCCCTCGCTCGCCACATCTCTATCATGTCTGCATTGTAACATAGTTCAAGGGCTGGTAGCCGCCACATCTCTTCTCGGGGATACACTACCAGTACCATAGCTCTTTTATTTCCATTATGTCTATAATAGGCCTGCGAGCCTCAATGTAACATAGTTCAGAGGCTTGCGTATGCCACATCTCTTCTCAGAGATACGCTACCAACGCCCTAGCTTGTTTCCATTATGTTTGTAAGCTTATTTCAGTCATTTGTTTATTAATAAATTGAAGCATTATTTCTACTGCATCTCTGTATCTATGGTTATATCTGTATTCTGCTGCGTTCCTGCATAAAATCTGGATCAATGTGTGACCGAATTTTGGATCGCTTTTGTAGAGAAGCATCCAATCCGAAGTCTGGTACCCACAAGAGTTGAGAATAGTGGTTAGCATCATGATCGGTGGTCGGTTGAGGCAGTCTACAACATTATTGGTGCTACCCTTATTTTACTTGATGCTCAAATGAAATTGTTGCAGGTATGTGGACCATTTCTGATGGCGCTCATTCTATAACTTCCCTTTTGTCTGTATGAATTGCATAGGTTGGTGGTATGTGTGGATGACTGCTTCGTTCCCAAAAATGTAATGTTTCCATTATCAACAAGCCTGCTGAATGGAATACATATCTTTTTCATAAGTGTGATACTTCTAGATTGTGTCGGAAAGTGTCTCACTGTGATATTCCACTAGATGCCCATGTTGAGTAAGAACTGCCCCAATATCATAGTCATAGGCATCTATCTCGATCTAAAATGGTTGTTTCAAGTCTCATAATGTGAGTATTGGTGTAGAATAGAGTCGATTTTTCAACTCTATGAATGCCTTTTGTTGAGATTCAGACCAACATAAATTTTCGTTCACTCCTCCCTTGGTGACTTGACTCAAGGGCCAAATGATATGAGAGAAACCCAACACAAACCTACGTTAGAAATTTGCAAGACCTAGAAAGTTGTAGAGTTCTGTTAGAGTGGTTTGGGCTGACCAATCCCGAATGACTTGGATCTTGGCTGGATCCACATAAACCCCCCGCTCATCAATAATGTATCCCAGATACTCAACCTGGGTCATGCCAAAACTTCACTTCTCAAAATTGGTACACAACTTGTGTTGCCTCAGTGTTTGGAGGACCTGTCGGATTTGGTGGAGGTGCTCTTCCCAATTTTGGCTAAAGATGAGGATGTCATCCAAATACACCACTACAAATTATTGGTGAATGGCCACAAGATGTCATCCATCAGCCTCATGAAGGGTTTTGGAGCATTCGTCAACCTTACATGCATGACCAACCATTCGAAAAGGCTCTCCTTGGATTTTAAGGTAGTCTTCCACACTTCTAGGGTTCTATTAGTACCTGGTGATACGTAGACTTCAAGAAGATCTTGCTGAAATATTTCCCCCCCTTGAGTTGGTCTAGAAGGTCATCAATCCATGGGATCGGGTACGTAGTCCGAACAATGATCTTTTTCAGCGTCTGATAGTCAATACGAAGTCTCCAAGTCCCATACTTCTTCTGCACCAACATGATCAGGCTCCCATGGAGAGATGAACTCAGACAGATGCAAGATTTTTGCAACAGCTCCTGAATATACCACTTGCTTTTGTTGTTCTCCATAATGGAGTGTTGATATATTGGTCCATTGCGCAACGATGTACCTGGGGTGATATCGATGGAGTGCTTGACATAACAGTGCAGGGGCACCCCTCCAGGTGAGGTGAAGATGTCCTCGTAATGCTCCATGACCTTGTCCATATGTTGTTGCCATGCGTAGGATCCCTGTCTGGAGGTTGTGGCTGTAATATTCCTCTTTCCCTGAGGGTGGATCATCAGGAAAATAAATTTCCTGGTTTTGGAAATGAGCTTACTACATTTTTTTGCAGTGACCAAAGAGATGGCAGTAGGCGGTGCTACCTCTCCTATACAACTTATTTCCAAAAGTAACAATAACAACACGAGGCTTGGATTAATACACAACATGTCACTTCCACAAGTATGATTGGCTTAATAATACATCAAAAACATCAAGAGGAGCAATATCACATAATACCTCTTGTGTGAAGGGCTTAATGTTGTATGCAATGTGGCATTGCATCCATTTGGCCCTGAAATATGGGAATGCCAAATTTTACTTGTACCTTAAAATGAGTGGTGCCTCTAGAGTGCCATTTCTATTATCCAACTAGATTGGATAACTGAAGAAACTTCATTATCAACCTTCAACCTATCATGTGACTACTAGGCATCTACTACAACTTTTCTTCAAAAAGGCTTAACTTCTTCATCTGGAAGCCATTTTCAGATCCGTTTTTTTTAACCAGACTAATTTTTCGAGATCTTTCCATTGGAACAGTTATTTCCAAGCTTTATAGCTTCATTTTTTTTAAAATTGAAAGTGCATTCCCAATTATTCTTAGCAACACCAATTATTTCCAATGGATATCCTATATGGTAGACTTAATTATAAGTAAAGGGCTTTATAGAATAGCCTCAAGACTAGAATATAAACCTACCAATGAAGATAAAATGGCTAAATGGGAAAGTAAACAATATCAAGCATGAAGGTTTATAAGAATGCCCATTTCTCAAGATGTTAGATTTCATATCAAGAAATTGACTCCCCTGATGAAGCTATGAAAAAAATAAATACTGTTTTTGGAATTCAAAATGAAATTGGAGCCCACCAGCTTGAAAACGAGTTTCTTTCTTTTGAACCCAATAATTTATCCTCTAATGAGTATTATTTGTCCAAATTCAACACCCTTATACAATATGAAACAATATGCTAGTAAAACTTGAGGGTAATGGGTAGGTCCTTCAACCCATTACCCTCAAGTTTTACTAGCATATTGTTGCTTATTCCAGTTCCTTTTGTTGATGTTTCTAGCATTCTTGCAATCACTTTCGACCACCCAATTGGGAATTTTCATTATTTTCTATACCAAACACATAAATTCCACTAGATTCAAGATAAATTGAAATTAATTAAAACCATACCTGATTGGGAGCTCGTCAATAAGGTACACTTGTAATTTTTTTCACTTCCTATCACAACAAGTCAAACTATTTATTTGATCAAATCATCATTTATAAACATATTACATCTAGTTAGATCAAAACCATCATAAATCACATGTAACCATCGTAAATCAGATTCATAGATCATGACCATAACAAAAAATGAAATAAAATAATGATAATTATCCTTTAATTGGTACTTTTTTTCTACCCTTGTTTGTACACACACTGAATCAGTTTCCCCACATGGAAAGACCTAGTGATTCTCTTCACTCACATACACATACACACAGTGTACACCACACATATACAACCCCACATAGTGTACGCCACATGTATACAACCACACACAACATACAACACCACACACTTACACACATTGTACACCACATGTATGCAACCAAACAAAACATACAACACCACACAACAGATGCACCTACACCCAGTGTAAAACACAACTCATCCACCTGCACCCAGTGTACAACACAATACATATACACACATAGAGTACAACACAATGAATACACATGTCATGATACCACGACTACACAATGCACGTACATAGTGCCACATGTGCACAAAAAAAGATGTACGACATGCACACAATACCAAATGTACAACAGTACCACATGTATCAACATTTACACCTCCACAATGTGTACACAACACCACCTGCACAATGTTTAAGCAACACCACATGCACAATGTGTACACAACACCACATGTACACAACACCACCTGCACAACATGTGGACAACACCACATGTACACAACACCACATGCATGATGTGTACACAGTGCCATGTGTACACAACACCGTGTGCGCAATGTGTACATAACACCACATGCACGGTGTGTACACAACACCACCTGCACACATCACCCCATTACAACATGTATACAACACCACATGCACACAAAACCACATGTACATAGCACCAATTGTAAAACATGCACACAAAACCATATATAAGCAACATTATATATACTACATGTACATTGCACCGTATGTACACAAAACCACATATGTAACACATACACAACACCATATGTACATATAACCACATATACAACATGTACACAACACCATATGTACATAGCACCATTACACAAACTTTACACATTTCCTTATGTACATAGCACCACATATAGAACATGTGCACCATATATACAATAGTAGTACTGCACATCCATATAACACATAGTACTGACTCTGCCAAGCAAGCTTGCTTCTAGTCTCTTTCCACTATTCATGCATGTTCCATCATGTTACCAATCTTACTGCCTTCATTCAGCTAATGTATCCTTCTACGTTACCTATCCATAATTCAATGTAGGCGTAGTATAAGACATAATATCAATTCATATCCACATGATAATAACATCATAGATCTGTTAGGGCTATCATTCCCACTTGATTATTCATAAAATAGGAACCTATTCATGTCATTCACCTACATAAACAATTATTCTTCCACATGAATGATCGCTGAAGATCCTGTCAGACGAAAACATGCATTCATACATACATATATACATATAAGCATTAGCATAAAACAACCATTATCCTTGAAAAAAATTTCAGATAACGACATGAATCCATACATATATACATTAACATAATCATAATCATAACATAATTTCTAGACATCATAAGGTCTAGGTTAAGAGAACTCCCTTTATCCATGCACAACATGAACAAAATTGAGAAGAACAGTTCCAAACTTAGCCAAGGCATCTGATGCCTCAAATAAATTTATGTAACCTCTCATGTTACCTTTCTTATGATTGTCCTATCAGAGTCCATTCATCCCAATGAACCCAACCAATCCAATAGGATTTCATATTCTGGAATTCAGTTTCGCTTACTCATGCACCACTCTTCATCTAAGTCATACATTACATGTTGAGTTTCATTCAGCTCTCCCTAATCTCCATTCACTTTCATCTTTCCCAACCAATTCTTAAGGCCCTAAAAAAATAAAAGAAAAAACAAACACTAGCGACAAACATCATGACTCAACCCCATGGGTTCCCAATGCTTCTAAGGGAAAGCTCAACCCGAGCCTTCCTCAAGATTTCATGGCAGTCTCTTTTTCCATGCACTCCTTACATCAAAATACCATAAACATATAATTGTCATTGTATTAATAAATATAATATATACCAGTTACCTCACCTTTTTGTGCCAAGCACATTGCCTTGTAACTGAACACATACATATATCATCTCTCAAGGGACCCCAATTCATTGATGGATCCAATCATATTGAAAGCCATTTGTTAAATATATCAAATACATCTTCATGAATATAGCACATATCCTCATAATGTCAGACAAAATCAAGGTTAAGAAGACTTCACTTTTTCATGCAAGTAATAATTCGTTGGGAATTGTTATTTCCAAACATAGCTAAAGGAATCCTCACCCAATCCATTTCTTTTAAATTTTTCCTTGCTGCAATTGAGTCATACTATTTTTTACAAGTCAATTCGGGCATCATCCCCCAAGATCTAGTCAAATTTGGAATCATCCCCTAAGACCAATGAATAGGGTAGATCATCCCCTTAATTTTGTTTCTATATGCCCTAAGTGAAGACATTCCATAGATGGCTTCAATTATGAGATTTCCAAAGTTTGAAGTATAGATTATATGACACATTGACTCATCAAAGCTCATCTACATGGTCTTAACTGCGTTTCAGTGCACTTACCTCCATGCAAAGGTGCATTGCAGTGCACTTCCCAACACTCAAGGGTGTGTTGGTCTCCTGGGAGTGAAATCATCACTGTTCTGGGAATCTCCACATGTACAGTGCCTTCTAGAAGACCTCATAGGTGTCATACTTTGAATACAAGTTTCATACATCGCCTTTTAACATGGAAACATGTCTCACCTATTATTAGTAAGCCATTCAATTCCATTTATTGAGAAACTACCTCCAATTTCCCCATAAGTTGAGCACTCATCTAAGTGCTAGGGAGGAAGAATTTTGTGTAATTTTGTGTTGTTGGATTCTCAATTGATGAGAGTTGGAGGTACTAATATGCTGCTGAGATGATTCTTTGTGTGATGAGGATGGAATAAAGTTGGATCAGGTTGACGATGAATTGATCTATTGATTGGAATCTTCTCCTCCTACATTCTTAATAAAGATATATGTTCATTTTCTCATATGTATACTTATATCTTGTGAATTGAATTCTCAATTGTGTATACATTCTCAGATATAATCGGTTCGATTTGGTTAAGATAAATAGATACTTGTATATTGTATGTTTTTTGATGTTCTCTGTCTTTGATTACAGGGATTGATCTAGCGGCTTTAGTTTGATTGAGAGCAATGACAACAATGACAGAAGGAGAAGGACAGTGAAAGGATCACAAGTAGGCTTATTTTATTTCTACCTATCTATTTTTCCTAGAGAAAGAAATAATTTATTTTCTTTTCTTAGAGAAAGTAATAGTTGTTTTTCTTCTGTTGTTCTGAGTGTAGGAACACCACACTCAAGGAATCTAGTTTATCTGTAGATTAGAATTCCATATAACAAATTGGCGACTTCACTAGGGATAAATCCGTCATTCCTGGTGTTTCTGTCTCTGCTTACCATCATCAGTAGACTCTACTTTCTTTTATCAGTCATTTGAAGGAAAAATTTTCCTTAGAAGTGTGTTTAGCTGTTTTTTTCCCAAACTTAGCTGTGCCCAATGCACTGTTGGTCAGGGTACAGTGCACTATAGTGCACTGTGTTCCATTCAGGGGTGCACTGCAACACATTTTCTGCCCTTACAGGGTGCGTTTCCCCCTCATCCAACCAAATTCCATGAAAAATTTTCTTTGCTTTCAGTTTCAGCCAATTTTCTGTTGTATTCTCAGATGTTTCATTGCTCTTAGAGACCAGTAAACATTACCTGTTCTTGTTCCTTTGAAAAGTAGTTTGTTCAATGTTTCATTAGTTGTTTTCTTTATCATTGGAAAATAAAATTCAAAGTATTTAATTTGTGCATTAGATAAATTCTATTTTCGAAAAGGAAATTGTTATTTCATTCCTCATTTCCTACAGGAAAATTGTAACTTCATTATTCATTTTCCTAAGAGAAATTGTTGTTTGATTCCTCGTTTCTCAGAAGAAAACATTTGTTTGATTGATTTGTGCATTTAGTTTGTTTTAATTATTCACATTAAAGGAAATTGAAAAGAAAAACATGCATGTGCATTTAGATATTGTGTGTGTTGCATAGGAACAAATTAGTGAACTCTACATTTAGTTTTTTCTCTTTGTTGTATGCTCAAAAATCTGATTGCTCTATCCCTTAGTAGCTAGGATTTTCAAAAAACTGAATTGAAAATTTTACTTCTCATTTAGTTTTTATTTTATGAATTTACCATTACATCAAGCGGTGAACCTCAAAGATAAAATTTTAAACAGGATCAATAGAAAATTCACCTCAATCAACATAAGAAAGCATTGTAACATTAATGATAACACTTAGAAGGTCTAGGCTAGAGACGTGTTCCAGCTTCGTTAAACATAGCAGTTGTTGCTAACTTGTCTGCAATACATTTCGAGTATGAAATCCCACTCCACGTATGTAAGTATATTGGAGCTCGTACACGTACATTCAGGTATATAGGGCAGTGTTCTAGTATGAAAAGTATAAGGGGGTACTCTCACTATGCGATTTCACATTAGACAGCACTAATATGGACTTGGGCTTCCATGTAACTTCGGGTATATTTGTGAGGAAAAATTTAGGTTTCTTACCATCCATAGGTAACCGAGTCGGTCGCCTTGTAACTTGTGATACACCGAACAAAGAATTCTGGGAGATTTCCTACCCGTACTTCTTGGTTCGCCAGGAGGTATTCTACACTTCACAATTACTTGGTAAACCTTTTTCCTAGTATCACCCTTTTATTTATTTATTTTTATTTTGTAATAAAATCAATCAGTCATCATGGAAGAAGAACATCCCTTTCCCCATCATTCACGTAGAATAACACTTAAACCACCTTTACCATCGAAAGCCATTTCTAGCCGGCGAAGGTGACCTCATTCTACCGAAACCAGTACCATTAGTACCTCTAGTGCGTCATCTTCATCACATCTACTAGAGTCATCTCAAGTTGTTTGTAAACATCCTGGTCTATCTACTGTCATCGAAACAGAGTCCTCAAAGCTACCTGTGGATACTACACATCCAATCAGTGAGACCATACCTCTAGAACCCGACGTTGTTCAATAGGAAGTTGATCCAGATCCCATCATTATTTTACTAGAACATCTAGATCCCAAAGTTGAACAACTGGAAGTTGTTCTTGTATCGGTCTCTCCTTAGTCAATCATAGCCATTGAGTATTCCCTATCATGTAGTCAACCACCTGAAATATCTCTCGAGTCTGACGGTGAAATTATTCCACCTAGTTTGATTTCGATTGAGGAAGAACCTCAACAAGAAACACGCCTCTCAACTCCAACTCATTTCGGGTCAGGTATTTATCTTTACGAGTCTATTCCTCGATTGAATTACACTACTTCTTTTGATCCTATTTCAATTCAAGTTCCCATAGATACTGTAGGGTATACACTGGGTCGTATAACGATGGCTGAGTCAACATCTTTGGTTGTACCGTCTATTACAGTTGTGACAACATCTATTGTTTCTACTCCGTCGATGTTTACCACATCACCTGAGTCACACATTTATGGTGGTCCTTCCACCCCACCGGGTTACCAATCATTATTTGGAACCTACTCTGGTGCATCCACAAATACATGGACTTCACCCATGTCATCTTCTGGAATTTTATCTGGTACATCTCTAATGAGTACTGAACGGCTTGATCCTTTATACACATCTTCAATGCAACATCAAGCTGGTCCATCTAGGTATATTTCATCCAGTACAATCTCAACTGGACTCCCACCATTTGGAGAACAATATATTCCATCTTATTGTACTCCTCATGTTGGGGGTACCCAATTTGACAGTACTCCACCGTTTTATGGTCACCCATTTTGACAGTACTCTGACATTTTATGGTCACTCACATGTTGGAATGACTTTTTTTTAGTGGCAGCATATCCTTCTTGTTCAACCACAAACGGTTGTGCATTCATATCAACCAGTTCTACCTGTTACACCCAGATATAATCCATTTGTTAATAATTCATTACCCTTGTTACAAGCTCAGTTGGATGTACCTCAACCATCTGAGGTAGGTCCTTCAACCCATTACCCTCAAGTTTTGGGTCTTGAGACTCCAACTCCTTCGGTTGGTTTAAAAAAAACCACCTGTATCTAGAATCTTTTATTCATAGGTTGGATTATCCTTTTATGGTATGTCACCGGCTCCCACCGGTCTTAACTATTCACAACAGGGTCCAAGCTATTCTGGTTTGGGCTATAATATTGGTGGAAAATCACCTTGGCAGTAACAACCTCAAATTTCACAACAACAATTCCAACAACAAGTAGCTTAGCCAGGTCTTGGTCAACATATCCCTCAAGCGTTTGGTCATTAAAACAAACCCTATCTGGGTTACCAGCAACAAATGCTATATGATGGTGCTCAAAGGCCTTTTACCCAAGAAATTCCATCATATCCTAGTTATTCTCAACCTAACTTAAATAGAAGATTTACCTTTTTTGAAACTTTAGAATTACTTGATTTAAATCGGCTTACGAATAATCCCATCAATGATTCTCCTTGGTGGTCGGTGATACCACATAAATTACCCTTTGAAATTCCAAAATTCAATGGAAACCTCGGAGAAGACCCATCAACGCATGTTATGACTTATCATTTGTGATGTTCATCCAACTCCTCAAATGATGACTCCCTTAGACTAGTATTTTCCAGCGTACACTTACTGGTCTAGCTGCGAAGTGGTACACTGGATTACCATGGGCTTCATTTGATGATTTCACTGCCTTAGCCACTACCTTTTTAACCCACTTCCAGTTAACCATACGATATGAAATTGGAATGGAACTGCTGACCAATTTCAAACAAACAATTGCTACTCACATTTCTGATCATATTCATGAGTGGCGTCGTCGTCATAGAATGGTCAAAACATTTCTTCCTGATCAACTCCTTGCTGAG
The DNA here is from genome assembly GCA_034641835.2 of Pinus albicaulis. Classification (NCBI taxonomy): domain Eukaryota; kingdom Viridiplantae; phylum Streptophyta; class Pinopsida; order Pinales; family Pinaceae; genus Pinus; species Pinus albicaulis. Next base: position 562,207,453 of record CM076573.1, on the reverse strand, counting down.
TGGTTTATTAAGTCCTTACTTTCATCTATCATAGAGGATGTAGATAAAGGTGGTGTCGTCACTAAAGAGCAGGTCATTGCTTGAGCTCAGTAATTAGATTTGATTTATACTCATTCTGGCACGCTCTATGAGAAAATTCCAAACACGCCGCGATCAAAGTTTACTGTTCTTCCTCTATCTAAGGATTCTCATGCTGATAATGGTATGATAGGTTATTCAAGAAATCACACCTCTACTGAATCTGATCCTGCACCTTCTTCCAAAATTAATGTCGTGTCATCTCACAAATGAAAAAATGATAATCAACTCAGAAGCAAGAAAAAGGGGAAAGTGAAGAAAAATCAAAATTCAACCCCGCAAGAATGATCATCTGATCAACAATCTAGAAATAATTGGAAACCTTGCTACCCTTTCTTGATATGTAATGAGGAGCATTTTTTTCGATACTGTCCTCACCACAACGAAGTCTCAAAATTTCTTAAGACCTCGACTGCATCTGTTTTGTTGACATATCCTTTTTTGAATCCAGACACAAACATGGTTGCTATGGATCTGGCCTCTAGTTCCCAAGAGCTTATGCTATCTCTCACAAAGCCAAAAACTGATGTTTTGGTGTCTACGCAAAATAAATATTATGGAAGTCAGGCTACTAATAAAACTACTACCTCAACCATGAATCCATCTATTGAATCAATTTCTCCAACTGCTATTCCAGAGTTAACAATAAAGCCACCGAAGGAAATCGTCCAAAAATCAACATTCAATCCTCAAGCCCGAGTATCTCAAAATTATAATATAGTTGAAGAGTTGGCTCAGTCACCTTCAACTATGTCGATGCTTGAGGTACTTCAAAATTTTCCCTCCCAGAAACAGGCTTTGTTTTCGGCAATTGGTGGAATCGACCCAACAAATTCCAATCTTGTAGTCTTTAATCATAAGGGCTATGTGCCATAATTACCAGCAGAATTAGAATTCTCCATCCAAATAAATGTCCTCAATCATCTCTTTCATCGCACTATTATTGATGAGGGAGCATCTACTTGTATTATGTCTCTAAACTGCTAGAATTCACTTGGCTCGCCTTACCTATCTCAATCACCTACGATGTCGAAAGCTTTTAATGATTGTACATATAAGACTTGTGGTATCATCAATAACTTGCATTTCCAACTAGGGGGAAAAACTATAACTATTTAAGTTGAGGTAGTTGACGAACCCATTGAATATCACATTTTACTAGTAAGGCCATGGGTTTATGCTATAACTATGATTGTATCTACTTACTTTAGAATTATTTACTTACCTCATAAAGGCGTTATCACAATCATTAATCAACTCTCCTTCTTTGCCTATAATTCCCAGGTAACTGGAAGCATTCCATTAGTTCACACACCCTAGCTAGCACTTCAAAACATTGGTGTAGGGATCTTAATTCTTCCCTAGTGGGAACCTTTGCATTACCACAGCCTACAACGTCAATAGAAATTGCAAGAATAGAGACCTGTTGCATGATATCTTCCACTTCATCTAACTTAAGGAAGATTACCAATTATTTTGAAGTTGCTATGATGGATGAATTCCTGCCGCTAAGCCCAATTGAGCTGGCATAGAAATCAATCTACTTGGCTTGGGCGATGCATCATGATTCATTGTCACTAATCGTTTGGGTCGATCGTTCATTAGATTTTGGTACTCCATCTAATCATTTTTCATCCAATTTCTTGACTGATGAGAGAATTATGGAGTCCATGATGCCACAAGCAGAGCCATGGGAATATCATCATCATTGTTCCCATCTTCAAGATTACGATGAAGATAATTTTATTGAACTATATCACCCTTTTATATCTACTTTATTTTCGAATTCTATTCCAATTAATGCCAACAAATCTGAGTGAAACTTATCAAATATTAAGAATCCATTTCTATCGATATTTCGACCAAACCTAACATTGTAGAAAACATTCATGTCGGTGTGTCTTGTTCTCCATCCAAATTCGTAACATATCGCTCTTTTTTTTCGTGAATTCTGAGATATATTTGATTATTCTTATGAGGAAATTCTAGGCATACATACTAGTATCATTGAACATACAATTAAAATGTACCTTCATGTCAGAATAATGCGTCAATGCGTTCGTCTTGTTCATCCGAAGAATGATGTTGCCATTAAAGCAGAAGTTGAAAAATTTTTGCGTGTTGTTTTCATTTACCATGTTCTGCTTACTGATTAGGTTTCCAGCATTGTTTCTGTCATGAAGAAATAGGGGACAATTAGAGTGTGCTTCGGTTATCGGGATGTCAATCTTGCTTTTCCAAAAGACAACTATCCCACTCCCTTTATCGACCAGATTATTGACGAATGTGTCGGGTGTGAAATATTTTCGTTCATGGATAGATTCTCTGGTTACAATCAAATCAATATCCTCCTTGAGGACCAATATAAGACATCATTCACCTTTCCCTAGGGCATAGTCGCTTATCATAAACTCCCATTTGGTTTAAAGAAAATTGGGGCAACATTTTAGAGAGGAATGGATTATGCTTTCAATGAAATCAAGCACATTTTTCAATGTGATCTAGACGATTTACCCATGCATTCAATAAAATAGACTGATCACTCAATGCATTTGAGAGCTATATTTTTATGCTTCCGACACTACAATATAAACCTCAATCCAAAAAACGTGTGTCTTGTGTTGGTTTTGGACGTTTTCTTGGATTCATCATTTCAAAAGATGGAATTCAAATCGATGCACTTAAGATCCAGGCCATTCTTCACTTTCCTGTGCCATAAAATTTACTTCAGTTACAAGAACTTCAAGGAAAGGCTAACTTCCTAAGGAGGTTCATACCCAATTGTGCTGAAATTGCTAAGGTATTTACTCGTCTCTTGAAAAACGGGATTCCCTTCCATTGGGATAATGTGGCATAAGATCCTTTTGATTCTCTTAAAGATACACTGATCCAAGCGTCATTAAAGTATCCCCCTAATTATCAGAGTGACTATTTCCTATATATCATCGCGACAAATAAAACCATTGCTATGGTTTTGGTCCAAGAAGAAGATAGGATAGAACATCTGATATATTATTTGAGTCGTAATCTAAATGATATGGAAGTTAAGTACTCATATGTCGAAAAGCTCGCCTTGGCAGTCGTTGAAGCTATCCAAAGATTTCACCATTATATCCGGCTCCGGAAGACTATTGTAATTTCGGATTGAAACCCCATGATATACATTCTCTCACGTCAATTGCTGGGGGGAAAGTATTTAAAATGGATCATCATTTTGTAGAATTTGATTTGAAATTCATCAAATCCAAGTCAAAGAAGTCTTTATTTTTAGCTGAGCTTCTTTGCGGCCTTCTCTCTAATAGTCTAAAACTACATTGGAACCATCAATTCTATATGAGTCTATGTTTCTGATTGGGTCATCTGACCCTTGGTATGGGGATTTTATCATTTATCTCCAAACCCAGACTTTCCAGTCCTATACCTCTCACTCGTAACAACGACGTATTTGATACCAAGCCAAATATTATTTGAATGTCGGCGATACACTTTATCGTCGTGGTATCGATACAATTTTAAGGAGGTGCCTCACTCATGAGGAGGTCGAGAAGGTTTTAAATGATTTTCATGCTGGTGCTTGTGGTGGACACTTGTCTGGATATGCTACAACGTAAAAGATTCTTCACGCCAATTAATTTTGGCCTACCATATTTCACGACTGCATCCTTGTAGTTATAAGTTGTCATGCATGCTAGATATTTGATCATAAAATCCACATGCCGCTAGCACCAATGTATCTTTTCATCACTGTGGGACCATTTTAAAAATGGGGCATTGACTTCATGACCTGCAACCCTCGTTCAGCCGAGGGGGAATGGTTATATTATTTTCGTAGTCAACTACTTCACCAAGTGGGCCGAAGCAATGCCTACATTCAATAATGCAGGCAAAACAACTACGCTGTTATTTTTCAATCATTTCGTCTCATGATTTGGTGTGCCATAAGCTATAGTTACAGATCATGGTAAGTATTTTCGCAATCACATGATGACTGAGTTGACTACCAAATTAGGACTATCAGATGATATTTCTACTCCTTATTATCCACAATCCAATGGAAAAGTTGAAACCATTAACAAGATCCTTAAGTGAATGCTTCAATGAATGATAAGAGTTCACAAACGAAATTGGAATTTAATCATGTACTCATCTTTGTGGGAATATTGAACCTTAGTGAAAAATGCAACCGTATTTATCCCCTTTCAGTTGGTGTATGGTCTAGAAGCTATATTTCCAATCCAATGTGAAACTCCGTCATTAAAAATCGCTATTGACTTGCTACCTAACACCTCTAATGAAGAAGCACATCTTTTTAACCTCATCCATCTAGATGAAACGCGTCATGAAGCTTCATTGGCCAAAAAATCACATAAGAGATGAATCAAGGTGCAATACAACCAACATGTTAAGCCTCGCATCTTCTTAGAGGGGGACCTAGTCTTAATTTATGATCAGGAAGTTGATTTTATAGGAACAGGAAAATTTGAGCCACTATGTCATGGCCCCTACATTGTCAAAAGAGTTATGGCTAAGGGTGCCTACGAGTTAGTTGATTATTATGGAATTCCATTGGCACAACCTTGAAATGGGTTGTATCTTAAACGTTACTATGCTTTATTTAGCGTAGTAAACTTTTCGTTATATTGTATATGTGCTTTGATTTTAATTTAATGTCTTAGTTTGTTTTTCAAGAGTTTTCTTGAAGTAAGTAATCCACTTTACATTTCATCGCAAAGGCCTGAATCTTTGGAACCATTCTTTGGTTACACTGATGGTGCTATTCATAGTACGCAGAACCTATCCTCTACATCATGGGCCATTTTCACTCTAGGTGGCGAGTTAGTGAGTTTTCAAGGGATTTTTATCAGTCAATCCACAAACAATATCACTGAGTATAGTGCGTTGATCAAACTTCTCTCTGATGGCATTTCATTTGCTATTAAATGCATCTTCATTAGGTTAGACTCACAACTTGTTGTACTGAAACTTACTAGCATTATTGTATCAAATCCAACACTGCATCGTATGTTCCTAAGAGTTAGAATTTTGGAAAGACATTTTGATTACATTGAAAATCAACAAATTTCCAGAAGTTCAAACACATTAACTAATTCCTTAGAAAATTATGTTTTAAACGGACATTTGCAACACATGTAAAGACACATTTTCAATTCACATCACATAATTGAATGGGATTGCGCATTAAACATAGGAAAACAATGAAAACAAATAGATAGATAGCTTATATTTTTACAAAATTTGTGCCCAAGACACACTGGTCATATGACCTCAAAATGTATGCAAAAAATGTCAAAGTAAACTAGTGATGCTCGTGATAATAGGCAACTGCTCTAGCTATCCTACGCAATAACCGTATATGATGGTTAGGAACACCAATAGTATGGCGTTGCAGTCTAATAGGTAACTCTTCAATCTGGAAATCTAGTATCCCAAGAGTAAATCCCTCTGCGTGCTATTGTATCTCAACAAGAGTCTTGTTCAAATATAAATCCCAAAGGCCTTCTCTCCTAATAGCCCTCTCTACTGGCTCAACTGCTCCCTGCTCAGGTTGACCCACTAGTCGAAACTGACCCACATATGTGTACATCAAAACTTTATTTTAGTCTTTGGAAACATAAAAATAACAAAAACATGTAGAAACCTGAAAAATAAAAAAACATGGTCAAAACATTCTTACCTATTGCACCCCATTGAGAACCGTCTGGTAGAATCAAGTCTCGATCTCCGCAGAAATCTACGCCTGCATATGGATACTCATATATGGTGAACATCTATCATCTGAACCAAGAAAATAATGCAGTAGAGAATATGATGGTCGATTGACCAGCATGTCTAGAAATAAATTCAACCCATCTCTGGATCTGAGGATCTCTAGGACTAGATATAATCAATGCATGTTGTGGCTGCATCAATGGAACCTCCTCTAAAATGAAGGAAATTAGGATCGAGCCATAGTTGAAATTCTTCTTCCTCCCACCATTTTTTTTATTCAGTTGTTCTTTCATTTGAAATAGTACTGCTTTAGCCCAGTTGAATATTGTTGGTTCTAGGCACTCAAGAGACTACTACATGTATGATCGGTTTGCAACATGTAGTGTCGCAGAACCAGCAATCTTTGCAACAGTAAAAAGGATAGTTCTCAAAGGTAAATCACACACATCACAGATATTTATTTTCCCATCTTTACATGGTTCAGTACATGGATGACAATGTTGGCATATGTAATCCCTCACTGTCTCTCCTCCAATGGAAGATCCTACAAGGGAAATAGGAGAGCCTCGTCTCGATAATCCAATGAGAAAGTAAATATCCTCAACCAATATTGGGAGGAATTTGTCCCCAATGTGAAAATATTGTAATACTAGATCCCATGAACGAACTAGGAACTCTAATAGTTCCATATGTTGCCTCATCCTTAATAATCTGAAGTATTTAAGCAACCCATAATCTCTGATGGCTCTTACTATACCCGGATCATTTAAGGCAATCATATATTTCTCTTAATGTTCTCTTTCTCACCATGTAATCGTCATTTTGATCTGATAAATACCTGAAAGCCAACCATAATCTTCATTAGGATCCATTTCATGCAAGAAATTTGGGAAATTTTGGGCACATAGCAAGAAAAAAAAATGAGAAATGCACCCAATGCACCCCAGGTTAAGGGACAGAGCATTGCAGTGAACTTAGACTTTAATTTCAGTGCACTACAACACACCTTTCGACATTCAAGGGTGCATTTCCCTCATAACGTAATATATCTACCCTAAGGGGTTTAAAACCCTAAACATTTACCATGAAATGCAACATAAATGATATTAAAATAAAGAGAAGTCTCATAGCTCCAACCTAGATCAAATGGCAAGAGAAATCATCCACTGAAACTGCTGCAATCAACCACTAAATTTTGAGGGAAAAACTAGTTCAGAGCTCCTAATTTTCAAATGGTAACTATGGAATGGTAAAAATGAAATGGAAAAAACTCTTTTTATTAGTCATTTTGATTATTTTAAATCATATTTAATGCTGTGACTATGGTTTTTATTCATTTTTACTATGAAACAGGTATTTTTAATCCATTTGATGGTTCTCTGAATAGATTTTAGAGTTGATACAATGATTTTAATGTGTACATATATTCAAAAATGATTTGGCCACAAAGCATACTTTTATCCTCTTTTTTCGAGCTTTGATAAAAATGAAAAAGGAATTAAAGAGCTCTTTTATCTCTTTTTTGAGCTTTGATAAATGTGAAAAAGGAACCCCCTAGAGTCTTATTTTAGCTCTTTTCAAACTCTGATAATGTGAAAATATTGCCGAGCACTTGTCTTTTTGAGCTCATAAAAGTAAATTAAACGACATCTACTCAATATACGTTTAACCCTTTTCTGGACTAAGATAGATTATTTAGGAAAAAGGAAAACCTTATTCAAACATCGCTAAGAGGTTTTCTTATGTGTCATTCTACACTTTTTTGGACCTGATCAATAAAGTTACAAAAAAAGACTCATGGAGTTTTCTTTTTGTCCCTTTTTTCAAACTCTCTAAACATGAAAAATGACTGTGTTTTCACTGTCGTTAGAATCGTTAAAACATAAAATAGTGACAGACTTTTCGATCATGGCAAGATCGAGTTTCATTATCGCTAGACTCGTTAAATCATTAAATAGCGATGGATTCACCCGAAGGGTCGAATTATAGGTCAATCATATGTTACTCTCCTTAAGCTTGTTAAAAAATAAAGAAGTACCTGTCAACAATGACTATGGAAATTTTGGGAAAAAGAATAGAACACTTTATGGTAGCAGGTCGCTCTTGAACATGACACTTTCACTCCATCACCATGACTCTTGGGTTGGGTAATATTCTTGATGGTTCATCATACCTAGGGTCCATCATACCATCACTTCGGTTTTGGTTCAATGCTGCCAACTCATTTCAATTTCGCCGATATGTTCAAGAGAAGTCATCCAGTAATTCCTCATCTTCTGCAATACTCATAAACCTTCATTCTCATGACATTCATCCCTGAACATTGCTACATCAAGTCACATTTTGTCTCTAAAATCATTACTCATGTTTCGTGATAGAGTTGCTTCCTTTCGACATCAGCTCATCATCCAGGAAGTTAACATAGAAACATTCTTCTAGTACCTTGGAGCTTGCTACATCATCGTCAGGTTTGTCGCTTCTGGACCTTTGACTGAAATATTTTTTTTTGCGTTCGACATCAAATCATCTATTCACACCTTACAAATTGTGATGTAGTACCTTAAGAGCCATTAACACCAATTTTGGTTCTTTAAAGTCTGTTAAGAGCTCACATCATTGGCTGGTAATCAGACGATGTCTTCCCATGTTCGACTTCAGATCATATATTTGCATGGTTAGAATTGTACTTGAGCAATCGAGTGAACAAGATAAGAAGAGATCGGATCTAGTTTCATCCATCCGAGTTGCGATTTCAGGAATTGTACACATCATCCGTACGATGGATTTACATACAAATCGTCATTCGAACATGGGCCTATATCTGTAGGCATGCCTATATCGAGAAACATTAGGATGTAGAACACTTTATGAATTATGTCAATTTTATGATAGTTTATTTTTTAAGCATGGGAATGCCTCCCTCAGCAATTCATGTCCAAGATGTAAGATATCATGATGTAATGTATTGGAAATTGATGTAGGTCACTGTCCGCTTCATATCCTACTCATCACATCGTAAAGCATCTCATCCAAATTTTTTTTTTTGACTTCATGCTTTAGCGAGCAGCTATTATAGGTCAATTTGGGCATCATCCCCCAAGACTTAGAAAAATTGGGAATCATCCCCCAAGACCAATGAATAGGGTCTATCATCCCCTTAATTCAGTTGCTATATGCCCAATGTAAAGACATTCCATAGATGGCTTCAATTGTGATATTTCTAAAGTTTGAAGTATAGATTATATGTCCCATTTACTCATCAACGCTCCTCTACATGGGCCTAATTGTGTTGCAGTGCACTTACCTCCATGAAAAGGTGCACTGCAATACATTTCCTGACACTCAAGGGTGCATTGGTCTCCTGCGAGCGAAATCATCATTTTTTCGGGAATCTCCACATGTCCAGTGCCTTCTAGAAGAACTCATAGGTGTCATACTTCGAATAAAAGTGTTCATCCATGACCTGTGAACTTGGAAACATGTCTCACATATTATTATAAAGCCATTCAACTCCATTATTGAGAAACTACCTTCAATTTATAGGTAAATTGAGCACTCATCTAAGTGCTAGGGAGGAAGAAATTTGTGTAATGTTATGTTGTTGGATTCTCAATTGATGAGAGCTGGAAGTACTAATATGCTGCTGAGATGATGCTTGGTGTGATGAGGATGGAATTAAGTTGGAGTAGGTTAATGATGAATCGATCTATTGATTGTAATCTTATCCTACTACTTTATTAATAAAGATATCTGTTCATTTTCTCATTTGTATACTTATTTATTGTGAACTACATTCTCAATTGTGTATGTATTCTTAGATCTAATCAGTTCGATTTGGTTAATATAATTATATACTTTTATATTGTATGTTGCTTGTTTTTCTCTGTGTTTTATTGTAAGGATTGTTCTAGTGGGTTTAGTTGGATTGAGAGCGATGAGAACAACGACATAACGAGAATGAGAGTGAAAGGATCACAAGTAGCCTTATTTTCTTTCTGCCTATCTATTTTTCTTAGAGAAAGTAATAGTTGTTTTTCTTTTGTTGTTTTGAGTGGAACACCACACTCAGGGAATCTAGTTTATCCGTAGATTAGAATTCTATATAAAATATGCGCTATCACATCACCTAGTTGTTAGTTATGTAAATAAATCATTTGTTAAATTGTCATGCTAATACGAAACATGCTTCCCTACAATTTTTCGCACATTTCAGTCACATGTTTCGAACATCGAGACATCTTGTCTATTAATTTTCAATCAACCTTTAGCAAGACTAATAGCCATGCCATAATCAAATAACAATCATAATTCATAATACTACAACTGGAACCCACTTTTACTCAAGTACATATGAGTTGTTCTCAGCACATAATGTGTTAGTAGAACCATCTTACAAGAATATCACTCCATCATGCAATATCACATATACAATCATATCATGCAATTAATCAAACATTCATACAACAAATAGATGACATAATAGACACCAAACACTCAAACACCAAATAGACGACATAATCAAACACTCAAACACCACTAGATGACATAATAAAACTCATACCTCAATGTATCTAAGGGAAGACTATCACATTTGCATAATTCAGTCTAGATTAGTACAACACAATATCACAACATATCGACAAATACCTAAATATCATAATCATAACCATTATCACATGCCAATCTAGATTAGCATTATACATATAACATACATATCTTAAATGCAATGACCATAATTATCATGCATATTACCACAATGCATATAAGAACAAGTTACTATCACGTATGACAATCTAACACATATACATATGATTGCACAAAACAACTAGAATCTATCATGCATGTAACCACAACAACAATAGAACGATAGGCATGTACATAACCATACTGCATAAAACAACCGTTAACCCATATACCTACATGCCCAATGTACAAGCTTGTATGACGGTATTCTCTTACCCTAAATTCTAGTGTTGCAACCTCGCTTTAATAATATGCTTCTCATGCTCTATCTCAGACAACACATCAACATCATAACATACTAACAACATCATGTTGACATAAATTGCATATAATGACTTCATAATGCATGCTTAACAAACACAATACAATTGATATGCATGCATGAAAAATACCTTCCGCCCATCGAGTCCAAGTATTTGAACCATGCTTTGATAGCATTATGTAAAACCCTCCTCCCATACTTATCCAATCTTACCAGTCCACCAGGGTAAATATGTGATGAAGAGTTACTATGCAATGATTCAACCTCCTATATCACCTTAAGGATGTGGAATCGAAAAAAAAAACTTACTGACTTCCCTTAGGTGCTACACGACCCCTAAGGGCTAAACCATCCCTTCAAGTGCTCATACCCCGAGCTAACTTTGATTTTCACTAACCTAAACTCCCAGTTGCATACACAAGCTTGCATCCATGGGAATGAAAGCCTCTAGCCACATGCAGAAGCTTCGATCCATGCGACTACAGTATCACTTTTAGAGTTTTGTGTCTACTACTCTGAAATTGTGCCACCTTTTCAAGGCTAGACTCCAGGTCACTACCCAAAACTTAATGAAACTCTCCAAAACAATGAATGACACAAATAAAAGGTATTTCATACAAAAATTAGACAATAAATTGACCTAGAATGGCCTAAAAATGAAAAATATTCTATCAAACATATCATGAACATGTAATTATAGGTCATAATTACATATCTAAACAAAGAGATCTGAAACTTATCTGAGAATCATCAAGAAGGTATAATGCCCTCTCATAATAGCTAAACAAATAGCTATTAGTCCCATTCATAAACCATTCATATATTCATCAAACACGTCCAGAACCATAGAAAATATACATGATATAACCAATAAATAACCAATATATAAACCAAGAATAACCAACATATAAACCATGGCAAGGCATCCATAAGATAACCATCATAATCAACACATATGTTCATAGACTACAATAGAAAACACCTCTTATTAACTTATGAAAATGGCAACCAAGTCAGAAAATTCCACATACCACCTGAAAATAGATTGGGCTGAACCAAATCTTTCTTTCAACCAATCACCACCGCATCATATTCCAAGCATGAATGTGGGATCTCATGGAATAAAAAAAAAAAAAAAACCAAACTAGGGCTTCCAGATACGAAACCACCTCAAACCTCTACCAGTGATTCCACCTCACATTCATACGTCACTAACCATCACCAGATTGGTATTTACCCAAGTTGTCGAGGGCTCTAGAGCATTTGTTCCAACCTGGATCCAAGACTAGTAATTAATCCCACAATTTTTGCACGGCTCTAAAGCGTTTGTCCAACCAAGATTCCAGGAATAGTAACTCAACCCACCAAGGGATCGAGAGTGTTTGTCCAACCAAGGCTTCTAGGACTAGTAACTCAACCCAAGTTGTTTCAGGGTTTCCAAAGTGTTTGTCCAACCAAGGCTGCAAGAAATAATAACTCAAACAAAAACCATAACGGACATGCGCATCAATTAGAAAAAAAGAATAAGATAAAACTCATAACACCATGGCTATCTAGGAAATAACAATGCTAGGCAAAGCCACTATCAATCTAGGCAATCCTCCATGGCAATGATAGATCATAACCAAATAACCGCATGCATATACCAAGCATGTCAAAACTAGAAAGGAAATCATACATGCAACTCGATACCTACAAACAATCCAGTTGTAGTCGATGATCCAATTGTCCCCTTGCGCTTCCTTGATTTCCTTTTCCTTCTTTATCCAAATCTAATGTGCTCAAAGAATGCTCCAAGATTCCTCCAAGTGTGCAAGAGTATGAGAGAGAGAGAATAGAGAGAGAGAGCTCCAAGCTAAAACTAAAAAATGTATGTGAACTGATCCTCATAAGCCTTTTTATCATGGAGGCCTCTATTTTCTTCAATTTCCTCTATTTTCTCTTCAATTTTTTACTCATGCAATTTTGTGACATTTCAACTTCATTTTCTCCTATTTTCCTTTATTTTCATAAATAAATTCCAATTAATGATTATTTTCCTTTTCTAATGTCTTTGCCAATTTCCTTATCCATAAATAAACCTAAAATGACACCCACTAGGATGATTTTCCCACCATTCAACTTAGAATACATGTACCATGACCTTGGTATTATTTTTCCTTTATTAAGTTTATTATATGGATTTTTAATGAGGGCTATTACAACATCCTCAAAAGATAATGGAATTAGTTGTTCTCATAAATTTTATCCATGGTGAACTGGGGGTGAATACCCATGGTTAAGAATATCCATGGTGAAGTGGGGTGAATAATCGTTAAGAATCTTGTGATATTTTTATAAAATATTTTGATTGTGAAATAAGTTATGATTTTTTGGCATGTGGTATTGATAACCCATGGCCTTAGCCCATGGTATTGTAACAATATGTATTGCATGCAAAAAAAAAAGAGAAAAAAGAACAGCTAATTGTGATAAGCCATGCTCTTACCCCATGATATATCTAAAATGGCATCTACTAGGCTATTTTTCCACCATTCATCTTGGAATAAGTGTCCCATGACATTGGTATTATTTTTCCTTTATAACTTTATTACATGATTTTTTAATGAGTGTTGTTACAACATCTAGTATAGGGTAGGTGTAATGTAATTACTGAGTGAAAACATTTAAATGTTGCATCATATAGTAATAAAAATTTAGAATTAATAAACAAAAAGTTAAAGGTAATAAATAAAAAGTTAAAAGTAATATAGATGTTGGTTCAATTAATAATAAAAAGTTAAAGTAATAAAAATAATAAAATTCAATTTTTTATATTTTGATTTTCTTGTTAACATGTGAATATGTGAATAGACATTGATACAATACCATGGGCCAATACCATGTCCTTTGGATATTACATGCCAAATAACCATAAATGATTTCACAATCAAAATATTTTATAACAGTTAGACAAGATTTTTAACCATAGATATTTACCCCCACTTCACCATGGATATTATTAACTTGTAAATAGACTTTGCTATAATACCATTACAAAAAACCCAAAAACATAACTTATTTCACAATCAAAATATTTTATAACAATATGATAATATTTTTAACCATGGATATTCACTCAAACATTACCATTAATATGATCGTGTGAATAGGCTTTCTTACAATACCATGAGCCAATAAGGTTATCAATACCACATGTCAAAAAACCATTACATATTTCACAATCAAAATATTTTATAAATATTTTAATTTAATTTAATTTAATTTTATAAAAAAAATCAAATATAAAAAGAAAAATGTTATAATTACTTTTGAGATATGTCTAAACCTTGTATCCTCACCACTGTTAAAAATATTCCCATAGAAATTAAATCAAGGTTTTAATAAAATAAAAAATGATAATACTTTTATATATAAAGATGTGATATAATCCATATTAACTAAGGAGATGAGAACAAGCAAAGTGACTAACAATAAGAGAGGAATAAGAGAGGGAAAATAGTGCATGGTTTTTTTAAGTTTTTCATTATTATTTTCTTTTATATGATTTATCCAAAATATAGATTTAACATGTTATAGCCAATTGGGTTTTTCTAATTTAGCTACTTTCTTAGTTTTTCTAATTTAGCTACTTTCTTAAACACAACACAATTGGATGAAATTTAAGAGATAAGGGGGCGGGGAGGAGGAGATGGAAGAGAAAAGAGAAGAGGAGATAGAGAGAGAGAGTGTGTGTGTGTGTGATGGGGGGAGAGACGAAGGGAGGTGGGAGAGAAATAGAGAGAGAGGAATCAAGAGAGAGAAAGAGAAAGAGAGAGGGAGAGAGAGAGAGATCGAGTTGGAATGGGAGAGATGGAGGGAAGAAGAAAGACATAGAGAGAGAAAGATGGAGAGAAAGAGAGTGACAAGGGAGAGATGGAGATAGAGTGAGGGAGAGAAAAGAATGGGAGGGAAGATAGATAGATATGGAGAGATAGTGAGGGAGAGAGGAGAGTAGAAGGGAACATAGAAATAGATAGATATGTTGAGATAGTGTGTATGTTTGGGGAGTGAAATAGAGGGAGGGAATAAGAAAGAGACACATACATACAAATATAGATATCAAATCTCTAGAGGTGTAAACAATTCATCATGTTTTGCACTCAAAAAGAGGTTTGCACCTCAAGAGATTTTATTTTATCACTCTCCACGCTTCATCTATTTAGATTAAGATGGATCTAAGATGGATCTAAGCTGGTATAATGATAATGGTGCTGACTAATTTTCACTAAAATTAATGTGGTTTAGGAGACTTTAAGATAAGAGATTAATAAAAACTCTTTAATATTTTATTTCTATCATGAAAAAAAAATACTTAATAATTCAAAAAATTTAGTATTATATTGTGACAAAAATTTTAGAAATGTATTATTTTTAATATATATTGTATACTTATATATTATATTGTTTATATATTATTATTTAATTTAAATTTTATATATTTTGAATATAGTTTATTAAATATATATTCTAAATTACTTTCAAAATATTTAAACATAATAAAAAAAATTAAAATTAAAATATTATTATTATAAATTATATGCACTCGTAATTTTAAAAATAAAATTTTATTTAACCTTCTTTATTTATACTTTGAAATTAAATTTAAATTATTTAAAAATAATTATTCAAATCTATATGCTGTGAGCCACCTATGTTTAATACACTCAAAACAAGGTGGCGCTGGTTTCTTCAGAGTGCCGACACATATGGCGGCCATGCACTGCCATAACATCGTATCAATTGATTGTTATCGTAATAAACAAGCCTGGGAGGTCGGGAAGCAGCTTATACTGCATTCCACAGCAATGTAAAATCTCTGCTCTGCTCCCATCACCATAGGAAGAGAAGAGCATCAGAAATGGTAAGGATTCCTCACATTTTCAACAACATATATTTTTATGCACTGCCCGAATTCTTCAGTCTCTTATAATTTTTAATTTTTAATTGGAATTCATTTCAATTTTAAAAGAAATTTGTTTGTTTTACCAGTGTGCTTGTACCCATGATGGTAGATGTTTATTGCGTAATTGCTATTGATTCTACAAATGTTATTGATCTTCTTTCCATTACTTGAAATACTTCAACATATGTGCCAATAAATTAACCAGGGTTTAGGTTGCTACGTAACGGTAAGTTGCGGTGAATATGAGGATATTTTAATGCTTCATCCCAATATTTTCGTAACTTTTGTATCATATTTATTGCGAGATTATTAATGTTTGAAAACAAATATTAAGCAGTCGACAATAAATATTAAGCAGCAATCAAGCACTAGAATATAAATACTAACCACTAATCATTTATTCAGTTATTGGTTTATTAACTTTGCATTCATCATACTCAATGATTCGTAAACTTATGTTGAATGCGAATATCGAGTACTAGACTATAAATACTAAGCACTAACCAGTTAGTCAATTAGACTATAAATATTAAGCTAACCAGTTAACTCATTTAACCAGTTAGTCAATTATTGGTTTATTTAATGATTCTGGAACTTGGGTTGATCAAAGAAAACAATTGAACCTTTTCGGAACTAGTAGTTTTTAGTGCGATTTTTTTGAAGGTTTTTACAGTGGCTTTTTCCAGTGTAATTTCTCTAAAATCTTGCAGGAATTTATTGAAAAGAGAAGTTTGATTGCTAATCTTGCACAATGAAAGTGCCCTAAGGGTTTTTGAGGGTGTTGAATCCATATAGAGTCAAAAAAACAGATTAAATAACAAAGACTAAGGTTTTACCTCGAATTTTTTCATTGGATTCTGGTACCTGAAACTCCAAAAAGTAGCACTAAAGACAACTCCCTTTGGGAATCTTGAAATTCCGAAAGAAAAAAATTGACCCAAAATATCTAAGAATTTACAATCTACATAAAGATACCTAAGGTATTTACTATAATAATTTACAATAAATTAAATTTATAATAAAAATACTTCAAGTATTTACTATAATAAATTTATAATAAGTGTGTTGAATCCAGGAAATAATATACAATCTATATAAAAACAGAAAACAATGGACCCAAAATATCCAGAAATCTACCATCTAAATAAAAATACCTCAAGTATTTATCATAATAAATTCAAGTATTTACGACAATAAATTCGAGTATTTACCACAATAAATTTATAAGTGGGATGAAGACCCAAGAAATAATATCTAAAATATATAATCTTCATAAAAATAGAAAACAAATTGACCCAAAATATCCAAAAATCTACAATCTACATAAAGATACCTCAAGTATTTATCATAATAAATTTATAAATAGGTTGATTACCCAAGATATAATATCCAAAAATTTATAATCTACATGAAACAGAAAAAACTTAACCTATAAGTGGGTTGACCAGCCAAGAAATAATATCCACAAATTTATGATCTACATAAAACAGAAAACAACTTACCCAAAATATTTAGGAATCTACAATCTACATAAAACAATTGCCCCAAAATATCCAAGAATCTACAATCTACATAAAGATACCTCAAGTATTTACTATAATAAATTTATGGATAAGTTGAGGATCCAGGAAATAATAAATCTATAACAAATTTAAGGACCCAGGAAATAATAAATTTATAATTTTTTTATAAGTTGGTTGAGGACCCTTTTCCTGGGTTGAGAACCCTTTTCTTCACCTCGAGATTTCAAAAATATACCAAAATCTGCAATACAAATAAGGATACAAGGATACCCTGACTTATTTATTAGATATTGGTTATATTTAACAATTACAACATGATAGACTTGCAGGGGTTGAGGAAAGTGATTTCAAAAATATCCCAAAATCTGCAATACAAATAAACCCTTAATGACTGACTTATTTATTGGATATTGCATTATATTTAACAATTACCATGATAGACTTGCAGGGGGTTGAGGAAAGATCTTGACTGTGAGATTCCAAGAATATCCCCTAATTTGCAATCCACATATCCCTGAGTTATACCCCATACCCCTGAATAATTGTAGTTGTCAAATTTTGTAGGTAAATGTAAAATTCCATGAATATCCCCTAATTTGCAATCCACATACCCCTGAGTTATATCCCATAGCCCTGAGTTTTACCCCTGAATAATTGTAGTTGTCAAATTTTGTAGGTAAATGTGACTGATATTGCTGCCTCTACCTTGATTAGTCTTAGTCTGCAGCCTTAACCATTCTTAACGCTTGCAGCCTTAACTTATTCCACCATCGTCAACCATTCTTAACTCTTGCAGCCTTGACTTATTCCACCATCGGATACCATATGGACACGTTTTTTCACAGTAATGGTCTTGATTACATCGGTCATATATCCATTTTAACTTTTAACTTTAAATCAGTGATTTTTGTTAAAGATAAAATCCCTTTATTTATCTACCAGAGACTCCCTTAAGTCTGTATTAATCTTGCTACACCGAAATAGAGAACTGAATTGGTATAGACAGATCATAAATGAAAAGAACTTAACGAGCCTTTACAGGGATGATAAAGACTAACACGTCGTGTGATGATCATGAGGAGGGTGTGATAATCATGATGAGGAGAGGTGCGGGGAAGATCGACGATGTGTGGAACATGGTCCTCACGTTACCTCAGGAATATTCTTCAATGGATGTGTTTCAGTCGTTAAACATCAATACATGTGCATCACCAAGAATGGGATTCTTCTTGACCATCTAACAACCCTATTAAGAATAAGAATTGGATTTTTTTTCTTCCATCTAACAACAATATTAAGAATATGTTATCTCAACACTCATCATTTTGATTTTCTTGGTCTTGGTTTTAGGATGTTGAAATTAACTTGATTGTAGTTGACAGGAATATTATGGAATATGATGGACATAAGCAAAAGTCAATTGTTTGACCTCACTCTTATTTGTCAATTTTTGTAATATTCAAAGAATCTACAATCTAGATAAGGATAGCCTACTAAATTTAAATTTATGGTAGATGTTGGGAATATTCTGGAATCTGATGGAGAGGATCAAAGTAAATTGTTTCACCTAGCTCCTATCCACTATCCATTAGTTTTGCAATATTCTAAGAATCTACAATCAAGATTCCTCAAATATTCTTAAAGGGATAGGAACAAGGTCAAACAATTGACTTTGCTCCTTTCCACTAGATTCCAAAATATTCCCAAAATCTACAATAAAGTTAACTTCAATAGTTACACCATTTTATCTAGATTTTAGATTCTTGGAATATTTAAGAATCTAATGGTAGTGAGGTCAAACAATTGAATTTGCTCCTTTCATTAGATTCTACAATATTCTTCAAATTTACAATTGGGTTAAGTACAAAACCCTCATCCATCCTTATCTCCATTGCATATTATTGGAAATTGGGTTAAGTACAAAACTCTCATCCATCCTTATCTCCATTGCATATCACTAGAATACTCTAGAATCAGACCAATACTAGCCAGGTCAAACAATTGTCTTTGCTCATGTCCATCAAATTCTAGAATATCCCTAGAATTCCATTAAATTTTAGAATATTCCTAGAATCTACAATCAAGTTAAGCTTATCACCTTTGGTCCTCTTAGTCAAATTTGACAAAATTGTTAAAATCCATAATTGAGTTAAGCAAAGGTGATAAACTCAACTAGATTGTAGATTTTGAGAATATTGTGGAATCTCATAGACATGAGGAAAATCAATTGTTTTAAGTTGCTCCTATTTATCAAATTCTAAAATATAGTAGGAATCAGTAATTGATATAAAGATGGAGAAAAAGATGTGGAATTCATTGTTAGCTAAGAATTCATTTTCCTTAGACATATAGAAACAAGTTAAATCCTCAAGACTTAAAAGACATCTAAAAAGAATGCCATTATATCTTTCTATGCACAGCCAACCAATAATTTTAAATAATGTAGTTTTTCTTTGAATTATGGTGAATGTGTTAGTATATTCATAATTAAGTTATGGTAGGTATTTTTACCTTTCAAAGAAAAAAAAAGAAAATCTGGAAAAGTTAGAATCTCATAGCAGACAATAATGCCATTATTTATTTACTTTTAAGATAGCTTTTAGCTAATTTTGTCGATGCTTTAATTGAATAACATATTAAAACTAGTTATTACTATGGGGAATGGCTTTATTATTAAGATATGGGTATCTTTCACTCTTAAAAAAAATCGAGTTCAAAGGTGCATTAGTTAATGTTGTATATGTATGATTTTCCTATTACATGGTCATTTCTCTATGAGCATTGCTGTGTCAAAATTTCTTTATCAATAGAAGATATTTCCTATATCTTCTATTTATATATATAGTTCACAAAAATTAAATAACATATTAAAACTAGTTATCATTATGGGAATTGCTTTGTTAAGATATGATTATCTTTCACGATTAAAAAAAAAAAAAATTCACATGTGCATTAGTTAATGTTGTATATACATGGTTTCCAAAATTTCTCCATCAATGGAATATATTTCCATGTATATAGTCCACAAAACTACGATCACTTAAACAACTTTATGCACTTATCCATATATCGAAAGCATAAAAATGCATGCCATTCTTTTCTCATTCATTGAATTTAGTATAAGATACCATGCTCATATAGACCATCATTGCATGGTGTTTATTCCTATGACATATAAATCATTGCTCAAAGTTGCATGGAAATGGAATGTTGATTTATCAAAGTTCCATAGGCGGGACAAATTAAATTTTCTTCAAATAATGGAACTTCAGCTTATGTTATTTTGGAGGAATCATAACATTATCTAATTCATTTATCTATCCAACCTAGAAGGAAGGTGCAATTGGTTATCATTATCCTCACTCTCCTCACCTATCTCAGCACAAAAAAAATTAATCATTATTTATATATCATGCTGAGCTTCATTAAATTTACATTAAGATAAAAGTTAAATGGGCAATGCAACGTATTAAATTCTAGTCTTAAGTTTACATGTTAGTGTCTTACTTTTGTTTCATTATCCTCTACATTACGATTAACCATTATTGACTTTTAAGTGAGAGACGAAATCTAATATACCTACAGTAAATATTTCAGTGTTCAATATTATATATATAGTTAACACAATGAGTTTCTAATCAATTATTTTTCCTATTTTTAGTGATTTTACATAATACCCAAACCTGAAATTTGGACTTTTTGGAGATAATATTTACCATAAAGAAATGTGGTGTCGGTAAAAACTCTAGAAAAATGAAGAACTTTGTCTTTCTTATTTAATATCAAAGAGTATGATGCATAAATAACACTAAGGCTATTGTGCAACAATAAGATGATAAAATATGTTATAATTACCTACATATTGATCTTTATCTTTTACTTTCCTATCTCTTTAGTCTCTTGGTGGTTGTTATGCCATGTAATATGAAATTATTGCAATCGGGAATAAACCTCTTTCTTCATTTTTGGTTAGGGATTTAACACTATTTCTTGGGTCCTATGCTCAAGATGTTGGATTCTCTTTATTCATATGTACATTTATAATAAATTTCATGTATTTCTAATTCCAAATGGGAGAATCATGAAGAGATGGCATTCCTTCTGCATGGAATAATCGATTATTACCTTTTCAAAGGAATATCTTTGTCAAAGAGTACAAAGGAAAGTATAAATAATGCTAAGCCTACTATGGAGTTATAAACACTACAATATGCTATAATTCTCTAGACATTGTTCTTTCTCCTTTGCTTTCCTATCTTTGTACTTCCCTTGGTGATTACTATGCCATAGAACATAAAATCACTACAATAGGGGCTAAACATCCTTCCCCCTTTTGGTTATATATTTAACACTCTTTCTTCATGCTTAGGTTTAATATTTTGGGTTCTCTCTACTTTTATAGAAAACTCTTAAATTTCATGCACTATTAACTCGAAATAGTGAACCATGAAGAGATGGTGTTACTTCCACATGTACTTTGAGGGATGGTAAAATATTACCTTGTCACACGAATATCTCTTTCAGACAAATTTACATTTGGGAAAACCAATCATAGTTGGAAAATTCTAAGACTATAACATGTTTCTCGACTCAGTTTAAACATAAGTGATAGTGTAGAATAAAGTTTATCAAAATATGAATACACTTAAATAGTAAGACCACATAATCTTGAGTATGTGGCTTCATAGAATAATATGGAGAATAAGGAATTAACATATACATCTTCTACACCCAATTCCCCCTTCTTTTGTGGATGTTTTACACCTAATTACCCTATCTTTTGTGGATTTATTACACCTATCTCCCCTAATTTTTTGTGGATTTTTTTAAGGATGTAAACACTTTTGTATTATTTTGTATGAGTAGGATGCAATTGGAAGATTCCACTATATATTTTATATTACCATTGAAGTTGCTTATATATATGATGCCTATAATGTAAATTGTGAGAGATTTATTGGTTAGGGATCTAAGATTTTTTTAAAGTTGTTTAGAGTCAATATTTGAGAGTTATGTTTCATCTCAAGTTATATTTCGAAGTTTTGTAATGCCATTTCGTTACTAATGTATTGGATAATTGTTACACTTATGTGTTTGTGTTTATTATATATCTATATGATATGTATGTACTTATAGTTGATATCAATGATGTTAATTATGATAGCTGAAATAAATGTGAATAATGAACCAGTAAGGGATACAAGCCTAACTAAATATTTAACTTTTCACATTAATCACATTAAAATTATTATTTTCACTTCAAGTGATACCTCCTTCCTTGATCCAGATTTATGCAGGAATGTTATAAAATACGAATATAACCATAAATACAAAGATACGGTGGAAATATCACTTCATTTCGTTAATATCAAATAACTGAACTATTCTTACACACAGAATGGAAAGAAACTAGCTAGGACGCTCGTAGCTTATCTCTAAGAAGGGATGTGCTGGTTACAAGCCTATGAACTGTGGTAAAACGAGGCCCGAAGGCCTATTTATTATTGAGAAACAATGGAAAACCTTGAAAATCTAAAAACTTAACCCTAGAAGATGAAGCACCAAAATTATGGGCCTCGTTTGGGTAAATTGGTACATCAACTTCCCCGGGACGTAACTTTGGCATACGATCTCCGTTTGACATGAAAAATACCTCATTAGAGAGATATATCTGAGTAATACAACTTTTGAGTGAGAAAAATTGGTCGAAGACCCATGTCGCTCTCCATTTTTCCTAGAAAGCATTGTTTAGGGCCTCAAAACGGCTTCGAAATTTCAAGACTTGAAAAATTGCAAAAAATAGTAAATTGTGCTACAATTAAGGAAACTAAAAAACTAAAAGAAACAATGGTGGGTTTCCAAGTGGAATAGGAGGGTGGCCACCAATATCCACGTGGATCATTCCTCCCCACTTAGGAATCAATGGTCCCTATTGCATTGAGTTCCTCCATCAAATGAGGAAATTTTTGCTGAACTTGGTCCTTGGTGAGCCACTTGCCTTGGTGAAGGAGTTGGCATGCTTTGAAAACTCGATATAATTGGATCCCTTATTGTCAATTGTCCTTGATATGTGTATCCATGATCTGATCAATGGTGGCTTATTCCATGCAGTCTTGGTTTAATTCTGTTGGTCTGAATTTTTATGCCATGTTGGATGTGTCCAATAGAGGTGGAAAGTAGGGCCAAAGGTGGTCCACATTGAATAGTGGATGCAGACCAAGGAATGGTGGAATACTGAGCTCAAAGGCATTTTCCCTTACAACCTTGGTGATGGTGCATGACCCATATCGGAGCGGGCGAAGCATGCGACAGGGTCCAGTGAGGCGCTCATTTTACAAATGTAACCACAATTTTTTGCTAACCAAGAAGTTGTGTGGAACTCGATGTTGATCATGTCATTATTTGTAATTAGAATTGGCTCTGTCCAATATGTCATGAACTTGTTGGCGGATTTGTTGAATGTGCTCAATGATGTTGTTTGCCTTGTTAGCTTCAGACTCGACATGAGTCGAATCTTCCTCAGTAGTTGCAAATGGCATGAATCCATCAATGGGACATAGTGACTAGAATCTGAAGCCCACCTGAAAGGGGGTGTGGCTATTTGAGATATGGAGAGCCCAGTTATAGTTGTGTTGTACATAGGGGAGGCTCTCATCCCATGTTCGTGGATGCTTTGAGTTGTACATGTGCATAATGTGTACGATCACCCTGTTGACAACCTCCATATGGCCATTAGTTTTGGGATGGAAAGTTGTGGACTTGGTGAGCTTGGTGTCCAACATCGACCAGAGGCGAGACCAAAATGTACTAAGGTACCTACTGTCCCGAACTGAGATGATATACTGTGGGATCCCAAAGTGTACCCACACTTGTTCAAAGAAGAGTTTAACAGTGGCTTCTATTGTGATATTCTTCTTGCATACCGTCATAATCACCATCTTTGAGAATATGTTAACGACCACAAAAACACAATCGTTTCCATGCTTAGTAGAAGGAAGGCCCAACATGTAATCCATGGAGATGGATTCCCAAGGTTAGCTAGGGGTAGGAAGAAGAGTATAGAGGCCTTACTTCTTTATGGTCTGTTTGGCAATGACGCGGACAGTGTAGGACATGATGTACTTCTTGACATACGGTCGAAGGTTGAGCCAATAGATATACTTCTTCAGTACTACCACTATTTTTTCAACCCCAAAATGCCCAACGACCCAACTGTTGTGTGCTTCCCAAATCATCTTGGCACGCTCGCTTGAAGGAACACAAAGGTGTCCCAGGTGACATAGCAGGGCATCCTAGGAGTAAAAATATAGTACTTCCTTACCCTCTAAGAGTGTCTTGTATGTGTGACCGAATTTTGGATCACTTTTGTAGAGAAGCGTCCAATCCGAAGTCTGGTACCCACAAGAGTTGAGAATAGTGATTAGCATCATGATCGATGGTCGGTTGAGGTAGTCTGAAACATTATTGGTGCTACCCTTCTTGTACTTGATGCTCAAATGAAATTGTTGCAGGTATGTGGACCATTTCTGATGGCGCTCGTTCTATAACTTTCCATTTGTCTGTATGAATTGCATAGGTCTATGGTATGTGTGGATGACTGCTTCGTTCCCAAAAATGTAATGTTTCCATTATCGACAAGCCTACTGAATGGAATACATCTCTTTGTCATAAGTGGGATACTTCTAGATTGTGTCGGAAAGTGTCTCAATGTGATATTCCACTAGATGCCCCTGTTGAGTAAGAACTACCCCAATATCATAGTTAGAGGCATCTGTCTCGATCTCAAATGGTTGTTTCAAGTCTCATAATGTGAGTACTGGTGTAGAATAGAGCTGATGTTTCAACTCTATGAACGCCTTTTGTTGAGATTCAAACCAACATAAATTTCCGTTCGCTCCTCCCTTGGTGACTTGACTCAAGGGCCAAATGATATGAGAGAAACCCAACACAAACCTACGATAGAAATTTGCAAGACCTAGAAAGTTGTAGAGCTCTGTTAGAGTGATTTGGGCTGACGAATCTCGAATGACTTGGATCTTGGCTGGATCCACATAAACTCCCCTCTCATCAATAATGTATCCCAAATACTCAACCTGGGTCATGCAAAAACTTCACTTCTCCAAATTGGCACACAAAATGTGTTTCCTCAGTGTTTGGAGGACCTGTCGGATTTGGTGGAGGTGCTCTTCCCAATTCTGGCCGAAGATCAGGATGTCATCCAAATACACCATTAAAAATTATTGGTGAATCGCCACAAGATGTCATCCATCCACCTCATGAAGGTTGTTGGAGCATTTGTCAACCTTAAAGGCATGACCAACCATTCGAAAAGGCTATCCTTGGATTTTAAGGTAGTCTTCCACATTTCTAGGGTTCTATTAGTACCTGGTGATACCTAGAATTCAAGTAGATCTTGCTAAAATATTTCCCCCCTTGAGTTGGTCCAGAAGGTCATCAATCCATGGGATCAGGTACCTAGTCTGAACAATGATCTTTTTCAACGTCTGATAGTCAATACGAAGTCTCCAAGTCCGATACTTCTTCTGCACCAACATGATCAGGCTCCCACGGAGAGATGAACTCAGAAAGATGCGAGATTTCTGCAGCAGCTCCTGAATATACCACTTGCTTTTTTTGTTCTCCATAATGGAGTGTTGATATATTGGTCCATTGTGAAACGATGTACCTTGGGTGAGATCTATGGAGTGCTTGACCTAACAGTGCAAGGGCACCCCTCCAGGTGAGGTGAAGATGTCCCCGTAATGGTCCATGACCTTGTCCATATGTTGTTGCCACGTGTAGGATCCCTGCCAGGATGTTGTGGCCGTAATATTCCTGTTTTCCTGAGGGTGGATCATCAGGAAAATAAATTTCTTGGTTTCAGAAATGAGCTTACTACATTTTTATCCAATGACCAAAGAGATGGCAGTAGGCAGTGCTACCTCTCCTGTACAACTTATTTCCCAAAGTAACAATAACAACACGAGGCTTGTATTCATACACAACATTTCACTTCCACAAGTATGAATGGCTTAATAATACATCAGAAACATCAAGAGGAGCAATGTCACATAATACCTCATGTGTGAAGGGCTTAATGTTGTATGCAATGTGGCATTGCATCCATTTGGCCTTGAAATATGGGAATGCCAAATTTTACTTGTACCTTAAAAGGAGTGGCGCCTCTAGAGTGCCATTTCTATTATCCAACTAAATTGGATAACTGAAGCAACTTCATTATCAACCTTCAACCTATCATGTGACTATTTGGCATCTACTACAACTTTTCTTCAAAAAGGCTTAACTTCTTCATTCGTAAGCCATTTTCAGATCCGTTTTTTTCAACCAGCCTAATTTTTCGAGATCTTTCCATTGGAACAGTTATTTCGAAGCTTTATAGATTCATTTTTTTAAAATTTAAAGTGCATGCCCAATTATTCTTAGCAACACCAATTATTTCCAATGGCTATCCTATATGGTAGACTTAATTATAAGTAAAGGGATTTATAGAATAGCCTCAGGACTAGAATCTAAACCTACCGATGAAGATAAAATGGCTAAATGGGAAAGTAAAAAAGATCAAGCATGAGGGTTGATAGGAATGCCCATTTCTCAAGATGTTAGATTTCATATCAAGAAATTGACTCCCCTAATGAAGCTATGAAAAAAATAAATACTGCTTTTGGAATTCAAAATGAAATCGGAGCCCACCAGCTTGAAAATGAGTTGCTTTCTTTTGAACCCAATAATTTCTCCTCTAATGAATATTATTTGTCCAAATTCAGCACCCTTATACTTCTCCTAGAAGGTTGTAAGGTAAAAAAAGAAGATGGTAGTCTTATATATTCCATTCTTACTAATTTAGGCCGTACATACTCTATATTTGTTTCCATCTTCCATTCCACTACAGAATCCCTCATTTCTCAAGGAACACCATACAAGTCCCCCACTTTTGATGCCTTTTGTGATTCTTTGATAAGAGAACAATGAAAACTATTACACCTTGGTCTTATTGATACTGGAAAATATTCTAAGAAATCCTTAGCATCCGAGCAAAAACCCAATCCAAATAATCCTAAGAAGCATCATCCTAAAAAGAATGTTCCTAAACCAAACAAGGGTCTTAAGCAATATTAGCTACAAACTGAAAAAGAAACACAACAAACTAATAAGGAAACTAAAAACAAAGGGAAGAAGGCTGATATATATTACAAATTTTGTAATCTTGATGGCCACGTAGATTCAAAATGTTTTAAGAATATGGAAGCCTTGGAAGCAAAAATGAAGAAGCACAACATCCATTTAGAGAATTCTTCAAATTCATCTTGGGGAATGGCACTTTATACATGTGGCTATCAAGAATCAAGATCTGGTTATGCGTTGAATGTATCTTCTTCTTCTCATTCTCATGACTGGATCATTGATTCTGGAGCCTCTTACCACATGGCCAAAAATAAAGCCATGTTTTATTATTTAAATGATTGTAACACCAAAAATATTTATGTTGGTGATGATAAATCTCTTAGTGTTGTAGGGTATGGAACCATTCATCTACATAATGGCCAGTTTAATGATATATTATGTGTTCCTACCTTGTCTTGCAACCTTCTATTTGTTTATCAGATAACTCATTCAGGTGAAGGAAAAACTGTAGAATTCTCACCTCATGATGTTGTAATTAAGGACCTAAGAGATCCTAGACATATTTTTTCTACTAGAATTGCTGATGATTCCACAAGGTTATATAAGTTTGACAAATTTGGCTCATCATCTCTTCCCTCTGTTTTTGTTTCTCATAATGATGAAGTGAGAAAAAATTGGCATGAGAAATTTGGTCACTTAAACTATCGTTCTCTTCAAACCCTTTCTAAAGAAAATACGGTGACAAATATTCCTATGGTATCTTGCTGAGATGGTGTTTGGTCTGGTTGTGTAATTAGAAAACATCATCGGGATATTTTTGTCAAACGTGCCTCTTGGAATGCTTCAGCCCCTTTCCAGCTTGTGCACGGTGATTTATGTGGTCCACTTCTAGTTGTTTCTTTCTCTGGCAATATTCTAAGAATCTACAATCAAGATTCCTCAAATATTCTTAAAGGGATAGAAACAAGGTCAAACAATTGACTTTGCTCCTTTCCATGGGTTTCCAAAATATTCCCAAAATCTACAATAAAGTTAACTTCAATAGTTACACCATTTTATCTAGATTTTAGATTCTTGGAATATTTAAGAATCTAATGGTAGTGAGGTCAAACAATTGACTTTGCTCCTTTCATTAGATTCTACTATATTCTTCAAATTTACAATTGGGTTAAGTACAAAGCCCTCATCCATCCTTATCTCCATTGCATATTACTGGAAATTGGGTTAAGTACACAACTCTCATCCATCCTTATCTCCATTGCATATCACTAGAATACTCTAGAATCAGACCAATACTAGCAAGGTCAAACAATTGTCTTTGCTCATGTCCATCAAATTCTAGAATATCCCTAGAATTCCATTAAATTCTAGAATATTCCTAGAATCTACAATCAAGTTAAGCTTATCACCTTTGGTCCTCTTAGTCAAATTTGACAAAATTGTCAAAATCCATAATTGAGTTAAGCAAAGGTGATAAACTCAACTAGATTGTAGATTTTGAGAATATTGTGGAATCTTATAGACATGAAGAAAATCAATTATTTTAAGTTGCTCCTATTTATCAAATTCTAAAATATAGTAGGAATCAGTAATTAATATAAAGATGGAGAAAAAGATGTGGAATTCATTGTTAGCTAAGAATTCATTTTCCTTAGACATATGGAAACAAGTTAAATCCTCAAGAGTTAAAAGACATCTAAAAAGAATGCCATTATATCTTTCTATGCACAGCCAACCAATAATTTTAAATAATGTAGTTTTTCTTTGAATTATGGTGAATGTGTTAGTATATTCATAATTAAGTTATGATAGGTATTTTTACCTTTCAAAGAAAAAAAAGAAAATCTGGAAAAGTTAGAATTTCATAGCAGACAATAATGCCATTATTTATTTACTTTTAAGATAGCTTTTAGCTAATTTTGTCGATGCTTTAATTGAATAACATATTAAAACTAGTTATTACTATGGGGAATGGCTTTAATATTAAGATATGGGTATTTTTCACTCTTAAAAAAAATAGAGTTCAAAGGTGCATTAGTTAATGTTGTATATGTATGATTTTCCTATTACATGGTCATTTCTCTATAAGCATTGCTGTGTCAAAATTTCTTCATCAATAGAAGATATTTCCAATATCTTCTATTTATATATATAGTTCACAAAAATTAAATAACATATTAAAACAAGTATGGTTGCTGAGCAACAAGTCCCTGCCAAGCAGGAAGTGTCGCTCAGTGGCAGCCATACCATAGCTGAAACAACACTTGAATTCCCAATAAATTCAAAACCGCATTTGGTCACGTTTTAGCGCTACTTAAACCCGAATAAGGTAGCCAACGGATAGCTAGAAATAGTGCATGCTTTTGGTATTTCTGTGAGTAGTTTTTTTATTTATTTTTTAGCGCTACTTAAACCCGAATGAGGTAGCCAGCTAGAAATAGTGCTTGCTTTTGGTATTTCTGTGAGTAGTTTTTTTATTTAGTTTCTACGAACTTTTCATTAAATTTACATGGACTACTAAACAATAGTCAAACAGTTTCCCCTTAATATTTATTAAATTAATATTTTAAATTATAAGTTTAATAGCAATTAATTTAATGTAAGAAATTTTAAACACGTCATACTTAATAATTTTCCAAAATTAAAAAGTCTTCGTGAAATAAAAAAATCAGTAAAGTATCACAATGATGGTAATTCAGTGACAACATTATTATCGAAGACACTTTAAAAGTTAAAAACATGTCCTACTATAATAAAAAAATAGCTTTCTTAAAAAAAATAGCTTTCTAAGATTTTTTAATATATTCACATCTATATAAACAAATATGAATACCATGTAATATATTCACATCTATAAAAACAAATATGAAGATTATCTGTAAATTAATAAACGCTAGTAATAAATATTATTATTATTATTTATTTTGCACTGTTTATTTTATAGATGCTAAACTTGCATGGCGTACACGTGCCGTCTCCTAGCTTCAATATAGGGAAATATTTCTGCAAAACGAAAACTCCTGATTTAGCTTCTCAAATATTCAAGACATTTTACAGGCAAATAAAATATCGATTGGATTTTGGTTTTTCCAGGTCGCAATGTCAATGGATGGGAAACTCCAAGGGAGTGGAATGTTGATGAATGTGAAACAATTTGCTCCAGGTAAGTGTTCTTCCTCATAAAGTCAGTAAAAATATTTATTTCCATACATTAAAGAAAACCCATATAATCAGGAAAGAATTTGCTTTGTTCATCTTGTTTTGGGAATCGAGGGCAAGGGTTTCTCTTTGTTTTTTTCACGGAAATAGTTAATGGCCACCGAGATATAATTTTATCTGATTGTCTGTAACAGGAATTTGTTCGCTGCCCCGACTATGTGTGAGGCTTTTTTGTTGCTCACATCAGGGCTTCGTTTATCTGTTTAGAATTCTGGCTGACCAAGTGACTCATTATGCAATTTCCTCATAATCCTATTGAACCCTTATTCAGACAATGTTTTTTCAAGGAAGTAAGGATGCATATGTCTTTTGTTGGGAGTTATGTGCTTTCTGTGACCCGCATATGCCATGTGGCCCTGCATAGAATAATTTTAGAAGGATGCCCTTTGGTCTAAACAAGAATAAATGTGGAACAAAAAAAATCTGCAGAGAAATGAAAGAAAATAGATGCAATTTAGCACTTTGATTGGTACCTGAATTGCATGGCCCAGCCCATCTTTCCTCCCTCGGATGGCATGAAAACATCGTTGTTCAATGAAACAATATAGTCAATTGCAGCAAGAAGCGATGCTTTCCTACTAAAAGAATCCAGCTCCCCGGGCAATGCAAGGCTCTCTTTGTTGTGAAAGTTAAGGAAATGTTTCTTCAATGGTTCCAGAGCTTCTTGCTGCAATCTTTCTCCAATCTTAAATGCAAAGCCACATAAGGTGCTCCCACATTCTCTGCATTGGCCTATCCCCACAGCTTGTATAGGTGCTGTAAACCTCAAAGCATTCTCATTGATTAACTCTGCAATTTATATTTAAATCTCAAAGTAAATTTGAAGGATTAACTCCAAGCAATCATTGAGTTAAAAAAAAAGTTTGTAGATAACCTTACGTAAACGGTGGAACCGCTAAAACTGGGTTCAAAACTCTGCAAGAAAACCCTAAAAGGAAGAAACTTGGTCCATAACAACAGTAACCTGGCCATATAGAGAACTTGCAAGAAGAATGCACTAAAAAATTATATCACTAATTCGAGAGGTAGAAGATTATTGGTATATTAAAAAAAAATATGATAGGAAACTTCAGTGAAAGTATGAAATTACCTTCAAAGCATATACGAATTCTGGCTGAGGTGGAAACCTGATATTTATATCAGGTCAGACGGAGAAATTAAAACAATCCTCTCAATCCATCCCTCGGCTAGGCCATATTGTCGAAAGAAATGTACGGCATCTGCGCAGCCCGACCTTTCCTGCAATAAAGGAGTTTTTTAGGGGGAGGGATCTTTGTCTTTACGATACCCCCGCCCATAACTAATAAACTATCGGGGGATTCAATATGGAACAACTAGTTGTGTTTATCTGAACGAGGGGAGCTGGCAGGTGCGTACTGAATGCGAGTATGGGGGATTGACTGAAATGGGTATTTAATGGGTTTAGAATGGGAAACTTGCGTATTGAGACTGAGAGAATGTGTATAGAACGGGGCATGAACTGAACAACTTTGAGAACTGACTGAATCACAACTGTAACAGATCCTTTCTCCTTCTTTGTCCTGTTCAGTTTTGATCTTCTGTCCATTGTACCGCCCCACCCCTTTCGGATGTTTTCTGTTAGCATCAGAGCCGAAGCTGCATAACATACGACAATCCCAAAACTGTAATGCCCAACACTGCAACGCAATGAGAAGGCTCCCGTTCCATTGTAGAGACCACCACCGCCATTGTTGACACCGCAGCCCCTGGCACCACATGGCACTGCAATAAAATGTCGCAATAACATGCACTAGGTGGCACCTAAATAACATGCACAAGTTACTTAAAGTGAGAAAAGAAAATAATGAAACATATAACATTTGTTGCTAGAGAACTAATGCTAACATTAGTTCAATTTCTGAAATACCAAGCAGACAAAGTGAAATATAATATAAGCTTTTTCGCCTCTCCGCCTCGGGAAGAGGCCAGAACCACGAAAAAAAATACTATGCGTTTAACAACTCGGGAAGGCTGTATAAACTGCAAGAACCAATAAACAGAAAGAAAACTAATGCTATAACTCATTTTCAATTACTATAGTCCCATGCCTAACGGCAGGGACTAACTAGTTATCATTATGGGAATTGCTTTGTTAAGATATGAGTATCTTTCACGATTAAAAAAAATAAAAATCACATGTGCATTAGTTAATGTTGTATATACATGGTTTCCCTACTGCATGGTCATTTCTCTATGAGCATTGCTGTGTCAAAATTTCTCCATCAATGGAATATATTTCCATGTATATAGTCCACAAAACTACGATCACTTAAACAACTTTATGCACTTATCCATATATCGAAAGCATAAAAATGCATGCCATTCTTTTCTCATTCATTGAATTTATTATAAGATACCATGCTCATATAGACCATCATTGCATGGTGTTTATTCCTATGACTTATAAATCATTGCTCAAAGTTGCATGGAAATGGAATGTTGATTTATCAAAGTTCCATAGATGGGACAAATTAAATTTTCTTCAAATAGTGGTACTTCAGCTTATGTTACTTTGGAGGAATCATAACATTATCTAATTCATTTATCTATCCAACCTAGAAGGAAGGTGCAATTGGTTATCATTATCCTCACTCTCCTCACCTATCTCAGCACAAAAAAAATTAATCATTATTTATATATCATGCTGAGCTTCATTAAGTTTACATTAAGATAAAAGTTAAATGGGCAATGCAACGTATTAAATTCTAGTCTTAAGTTTACATGTTAGTGTCTTACTTTTGTTTCATTATCCTCTACATTACGATAAGAGTAAGTAAGGCACCGACCTTATGTTTACATGTTAGTCTCTTATTGTGCTTCTATCCCATAATAGCATCATGTTAGTTTTCTTAGATTTGCACACGTACACAAGATGTACGTCCAAAAGAATATGTTCGAAGATATCATAAAGAAGTTTTACTAAATCCAATTTAAATATTAGTAGTTTATGGGAATTTAAATATAAATGGTTTAGTATGTAATTTTGTACAAGTTGATTTCTCTTCAGAATATTTGCATAATCATCAGTAGCTTAACCATTATTGATTTTTAAGTGAGAGACGAAATCTAATCTACTTACAGTAAATATTTCAATGTTCAATATTATATATATAGTTAACACAATGAGTTTCTAATCAATTATTTTTCTTATTTTTAGTGATTTTACATAATACCTAAACCTGAAATTCGGAGTTTTTGGAGATAATATTTACCATAAAGAAATGTGGTGTCGGTAAAACTCTAGAAAAATGAAGAACTTTGTCTTTCTTATTTAATATCGAAGAGTATGATGCATAAATAATACTAAGGCTATTGTGCAGCAATAAGATGATAAAATATGTTATAATTACCTACACATTGATCTTTATCTTTTACTTTCCTATCTATTTAGTCTCTTGGTGGTTGTTATGCCATGTAATATGAAATCATTGCAATCGGGAATAAACCTCTTTCTTAATTTTTGGTTAGGGATTTAACACTATTTCTTGGGTCCTATGCTTAAGATGTTGGATTCTCTTTATTCATATATAAATTTATAATAAATTTCATGTATTTCTAACTCCAAATGGGATAATCATGAAGAGATGGCATTCCTTCTACATGGAATAATCAATTATTACCTTTTCAAAGGCATATCTTTGTCAAAGAGTACAAAGGAAATTATAAATAATGCTAAGCTTACTATGGAGTTATAAACACTACAATATGCTATAATTTTCTAGACATTGTTCTTTCTCCTTTGCTTTCCTATCTTTGTACTTCCCTTGGTGATTACTATGCCATAGAACATAAAATCACTACAATAGGGGCTAAGCATCCTTCCCCCTTTTGGTTATATATTTAACACTCTTTCTTCATGCTTAGGTTTAATATTTTGGGTTCTCTCTACTTTTATAGAAAACTCTTAAATTTCATGCACTATTAACTCGAAATAGTGAACCATGAAGAGATGGTGTTACTTCCACATGTACTTTGAGGGATGGTAAAATATTACCTTCTCACAGGAATATCTCTTTCATACAAATTTTCATTTGGGAAAACCACTCATAGTTGGAAAATTCTAAGCCTAGAACATGTTTCGCGGCTCAATTTAAACATAAGTGATAGTGTAGAATAAAGTTTATCAAAAGAGTATGTGGCTTCATAGAATAATATGGAGAATAAGGAATTAACATATACATCCTCTACACCCAATTCCCCCTTCTTTTGTGGATGTCTTACACCTAATTCCCCTATCTTTTGTGGATTTATTACACCTATCTCCCCTAATTGTTTGTGGATTTTTTTAAGGATGTAAACACTTTTGTATTATTTTGTATGAGTGGGATGCAATTGGAAGATTCCACTATATATTTTATATTACCATTGAAGTTGCTTATATATATGATGCCTGTAATGTAAATTGTGAGAGATTTATTGGTTAGGGATCTAAGATTTTTTAAAAGTTGTTTAGAGTCAAGATTTGAGAGTTATGTTTCATCTCGAGTTATATTTCGAATTTTTGTAATGCCATTTCGTTACTAATGTATTGGAGAATTGTTATGCTTATGTGTTTGTGTTTATTATATATCTATATGATATGTATGTACTTATAGTTGATATCAATGATGTTATTTATGATAGTTGAAATAAATGTGAATAATGAACTAGTAAGGGATACAAGCCCAACTTAATATTTAACTTTTCACATTAATCACATTAAAATTATTATTTTCACTTCAAGTGATACCTCCTTTCTTGATCCAGATTTATGCAGGAACACTACAGAATATGAATATAACCATAAATACAAATATGCGGTGGAAATATAACTTCATTTCATTAATATCAAATAACTGAACTATTCTTACACACAGAATGGAAAGAAACTAGCTAGGACGCTTGTAGCTTATCTCTAAGAAGGGATGTGCTGACTACAAGACTATGAACTGTGGTACAATGAGGCTCGAAGGCCTATTTATTATTGAGAAACAATGGAAAACCTTGAAAATCTGAAAACTTAACCCTAGAAGATGAAGCACCAAAACTATGGGCCCCGTTTGGGTAAATTGGTACATCAACTTCCCCGGGACATAACTTTGGCATACGATCTCCGTTTGACATGCAAAATACCTCATTAGAAAGATATATCTGAGTAATACAACTTTTGAGTGAGAAACATTGGTCAAAGACCCATTTTGCTCTCCATTTTTCGCAAAAAAACATTTTTTAGGGCCTCAAAACGGCTCCGAAATTTCAAGACTTGAAAAATTGCAAAAAATAGTAAATTGTGCTACAATTAAGAAAACTAAAAAACTGAAAGAAACAATGGTGGGTTTCCAAGTGGAATAGGAGGGTGACCACCAATATCCATGTGGATCATTCCTCCCCACTTAGGAATCAATGGTCCCTATTGCATTGAGTTCCTCCATCAAATGAGGAAATTTCTGCTGAACTTGGTCCTTGGTGAGCCACTTGCCTTGGTGAAGGAGTTGGCATGCTTTGACAACTCGATATAATTGGATCCTTTATTGTCAATTGTGCTTGATATGTGTATCAATGATCTAATCAATGGTGGCTTGTTCCATCCAGTCTGGGTTTAATTCTGTTGGTTTGAGTTTTTATGCCATGTTGGATGTGTCCAATAGAGGTGGAAAGTAGGGTTGAAGGTGGTCGACAGTGAATAGTGGATGCAAACCAAGGAATGGTGGAATACTGAGCTCAAAGGAATTTTCCCTTACAACCTTGGTGATGGTGCATGACCCATATCGGAGCGGGCGAAGCATGCGATAAGGTCCAGTGAGGCGCTCCTTTTGCAAATGTAGCCACAATTTTTCGTTGACCTAGAAGTTGTGTGGCACTCGATGTTGATCATGTCGTTGTTTGTAATTAGAATTGGTTTTGTCCAATATTTCATGAACTTGTTGGCGGATTTGTTGAATGTGCTCAATGATGTTGTTTTCCTTGTCAGCTTCAGACTCGACATGAGTCGAATCTTCCTCAGTAGTTGCAAATGGCATGAATACGTCAATGGGACATAGTGGCTAGAATCCGAAGCCCACCTGAAAGGGGGTGTGGCTATTTGAGATATAGAGAGCCCAGTTATAGTTGTGTTGTACATAGGGGAGGCTCTCATCCCATGTTCGTGGATGCTTTGAGTTGTACATGCGCATAATGTGTACGATCACCCTGTTGACAACCTCCATATGGCCATTAGTTTTGGGATGGAAAGTTGTGGACTTGGTGAGCTTTGTGTCCAACATCGACCAGAGGCGAGACAAAAATGTACTAAGGAACCTACTGTCCTGATATGAGTTGATATACTGTGGGATCCCAAAGTGTACCCACACTCGTTCAAAGAATAGTTTAGCAGTGGCTTCTGTTGTGATATTCTTCTTGCATACCGTCATAATCATCATCTTCGAGAATATGTTAATGACCACAAAAACACAATTGTTTCCATGCTTAGTAGAAGGAAGGCCCAACATGTAATCCATGGAGATGGATTCCCAAGGTTAGCTAGGGGTAGGAAGCGGAGTATAGAGGCCTTACTTTTTTATGGTCCGTTTGGCAATGATGTGGGCAGTGCAGGACATGATGTACTTCCCGACATCTGGTCAAAGGTTGAGCCAATAGATATACTTCTTCAGTACTACCACTGTTTTCTCAACCCCGAAATGCCCAAAGACCCAACTATTGTGTGCTTCCCAAATCATCTTGGCACACTCACTTGAAGGAACACAAAGGTGTCCCAGGTGACATAGCAGAGCATCCTGGAAGTGAAAATATCGTACTTCCTTACCCTCTAAGAGTGTCTTGTATGTGTGACCGAATTTTGGATCGCTTTTGTAGAGAGGCGTCCAATTCGAAGTTTGGTACCCACAAGAGTTGAGAATAGTGGTTAGCATCATGATCGATGGTCGCCTGAGGCAGTCTGCAACATTATTGGTGCTACCCTTCTTATACTTGATGCTAAAATGAAATTGTTGCAGGTATGTGGACCATTTCTGATGGCGCTCGTTCTATATCTTCCCTTTTGTCTGTATGAATTGCATAGGTCGGTGGTATGTGTGGATGACTGCTTCGTTCCCAAAAATGTAATGTTTCCATTATCGACAAGCCTGTTGAATGGAATACATCTCTTTGTCATAAGTGGGATACTTCTAGATTGTGTCGGAAAGTGTCTCACTATGATATTCCACTAGATGCCCCTGTTGAGTAAGAACTGCCCCAATATCATAGTCAGAGGCATCTGTCTCGATCTCAAATGGTTGTTTCAAGTCTCATAATGTGAGTACTGGTGTAGAATAGAGCTGATTTTTCAACTCTATGAACGCCTTTTGTTGAGATTCAGATCAACATAAATTTTCGTTCTCTCCTCCCTTGATGACTTGACTCAAGGGAAAAATGATATGAGAGAAACCCAACACAAACCTACGATAGAAATTTGCAAGACCTAGAAAGTTATAGAGCTCTGTTAGAGTGGTTTGGGCTGACCAATCCTGAATGACTTGTATCTTGGCTAGATCCACATAAACCCCCCACTCATCAATAATGTATCCCAGATACTCAACCTGGGTCATGCCAAAACTTCACTTCTCCAAATTGGCACACAAATTATGTTGCCTTAGTGTTTGGAGGACCTGTCGGATTTGCTGGAGGTGTTCTTCCCAATTCTGGTTGAAGATCAGGATGTCATCCAAATACACCACTACAAATTATTTGTGAATGGCCACAAGATGTCATCCATTAGCCTCATGAAGGTTGTTGGAGCATTCGTCAACCTTAAAGGCATGACCAACCATTTGAAAAGGCTCTCCTTGGATTTTAAGGTAGTCTTCCACACTTCCAGGGTTCTATTAGTACTTGGTGATACCTAGACTTCAAGTAGATCTTGCTGAAATATTTCCCCCCTTTGAGTTGGTCCAGAAGGTCATCAATCCATGGGATCAGGTACCTAGTCCGAATAATGATCTTTTTCAGCGTCTGATACTCAATACGAAGTCTCCAAGTCCCATACTTCTTCTGAACCAACATGATCGGGCTCCCAAGAAGAGATGAGCTCAGACAGATGCGAGATTTCTGCAGCAGCTCCTGAATATACCACTTTCTTTTGTTGTTATCCATAATGGAGTGTTGATATATTGGTCCATTGTGCAACGATGTACCTAGGGTGAGATTGATGGAGTGCTTGACCTAACAGTGCAGGGGAACCCCTCTAGGTGAGGTGAAGATGTCCCCGTAATGCTCCATGACCTTGTCCATATGTTGTTGGCACACTTAGGATCCCTGTCTGGAGGTTGTGGCCGTAATATTCCTCTTTCCTTGAGGGTGGATCATCAGGAAAATAAATTTCCTGGTTTTGGAAATGAGCTTACCACATTGTTTTGCAGTGACTAAAGAGATGGCAGTAGGCGGTTCTACCTCTCCTGTAGAACTTATTTCCCAAAGTAACAATAACAACACGAGGCTTGGATTCATACACAACATTTCACTTCCACAGGTATGATTGGCTTAATAATACATCAGAAACATCAAGAGGAGCAATGTCACATAATACCTCATGTGTGAAGGGCTTAATGTTGTATGCAATGTGGCATTGCATCCATTTGGCCTTGAAATATGAGAATGCAAAATTTTACTTGTACCTTAAAAGGACTGGCGCCTCTAGAGTGCCATATCTATTATCCAACTAGATTGGATAACTGAAGCTACTTCATTATCAACCTTCAACCTATCATGTGACTACTTGGCATCTACTACAACTTTTCTTCAAAAAGGCTTAACTTCTTCATTCGGAAGCCATTTTCCGATCTGTTTTTTTTAACCAACCTAATTTTTCGAGATCTTTCCATTGGAACAGTTATTTCCAAGATTTATAGCTTCATTTTTTTAAAATTGAAAGTACATGCTTGATTATTCTTAGCAACACCAATTATTTCCAATGGCTATCCTATATGGTAGACTTAATTATAAGTAAAGGGCTTTATAGAATAGCCTCAGGACTAGAATCTAAACCTACCGATGAAGATAAAATGGCTAAATGGTAAAGTAAACAAGATCAAGCATGAGGGTTGATTGGAATTCCCATTTCTCAATATGTTAGATTTCATATCAAGAAATTGACTCCCCTGATGAAGCTATGAAAAAAATAAATACTGTTTTTGGAATTCAAAATGAAATCGGAGCCCACCAGCTTGAAAATGAGTTGCTTTCTTTTGAACCCAATAATTTCTCCTCTAATGAATATTATTTGCCCACATTCAACACCCTTAGACTTCTCCTAGAAGGTTGTAAGGTAAAAAAATAAGATGGTAGTCTTATATATTCCATTCTTACTAATTTAGGCCCTACATACTCTATATTTTTTTCCACCTTCCATTCCACTAGAGAATCCCTCATTTCTCAAGGAACACCATACAAGTCCCCCTCTTATGATGCCTTTTGTGATTCTTTGATAAGAGAACAATAAAAAATCTTACACCTTGCTCTTATTAATACTGGAAACTCTTCTAAGAAAGCCTTAGCATCCAAGCAACAACCCAATCCAAAGAATCCTAAGAAGCATCATCCTAAAAAGAATGTTCCTAAACCAAACAAGGGTCTTAAGCAATATCAGCTGCAAACTGAAAACAAAGGTAAGAAGGCTGATAGCTATTGCAAATTTTGTAATTGTGATGGCCACGTAGATTCAAAATGTTTTAAGAATATGGAAGCCTTGGAAGCAAAAATGAAGAAGCACAACATCCATTTAGAGAATTCTTCAACTTCATCTCGGGGAATGGCACTTTATACATGTGGCTATCAAGCATCAATATCTAGTTATGCATTGAATGTATCTTCTTCTTCTCATTCTCATGAGTGGATCATTGATTCTGGAGCCTCTTACCACATGGCCAAAAATAAAGCCATGTTCTATTATTTAAATGATTGTAACACCAAAAATATTTATGTTGGTGATGATAGATCTCTTAGTGTTGTAGGGTCTGGAACCATTCATCTACATAATGGTCAATTTAATGATATATTATGTGTTCCTACCTTGTCTTTCAACCTTCTATTTTTTTATCAGATAACTCATTCAGGTGAAGGAAAAACTGTAGAATTCTCACCTCATGATGTTGTAATTAAGGACCTAAGAGATCCTAGACATATTTTTTCTACTAGCATTGCTGAAGATTCCACAAGGTTATATAAGTTTGAAAAATTTGGCTCATCATGTCTTCCCTCCATTTTTGTTTCTCATAATGATGAAGTGAGAAAAAAATGGCATGAGCAATTTGGTCACTTAAAATATCGCTCTCTTTGAACCCTTTCTAAAGAAAATATGGTGACAAGTCTTCCTATGGTATCTTGTTGAGATGGTGTTTGGTCTGGTTGTGTACTCGGAAAACATCATTGGGATATTTTTGTCAAATGTGCCTCTTGGAATGCTTCAGCCCCTTTCTAGCTTGTGCACGGTGATTTATGTGGTCAACTTCTAGTTGTTTCTTTCTCTGGCTACAAGTACTTCTTAACTTTCATTGATGATTTTTCTAGACGCACTTGGGTATACTTCTTAAAACTCAAGAGAGAAGCTTTTAACATGTTCTTAACCTTTAAGGCCTTTGTTTAGAAACAATCTAGACATCAAATTCTTAAGTTAAGATCTGACAATGGAGGAGAATATGTTAACAAAAAATTTATCAACTTTTGAAGTGAGCATGGCATTTAATTGCAACATATTGTTCCATATAATCCACAACAAAATCGTGTAGTTGAAAGGAAGAATCGAACTCTAAAAGAAATGGCTAATTGTATGTTTAAGTCTAAAGGACTTAGCCTTAATTTTTGGGCAGAAGAAATTAACTGTGCAAATTACATAGTAAATTACACTCCTACTAAGGTTTTAAGGAATATCACTCTAGAAGAAGCCTGGATCTCAATCAAACCATATGTAAGTCACTTTCATGTTTTTGGAAGTGAAGCTTGGGCCCATATTCCAGATGAGAAACATAAAGCCTTAGAACCTAAGGGTGAAAAATGAATTTTTGTTGGATATTATGAATATGTCAAAGGATATATAATTCTTCAACCCAAATAAAAAAATGTTATCATTAGAAGAGATGTAAATTTTGATGAAAATATATCAGTGTGCGAGCCTAGTTTGGTGAGTGTGCCACCTTTTGCCTCTGAACCTAATTCGACATATGTGCCACCTCTCTCTATCTCTTCTACTTCTGACAATATTCCTTCTACTTCAGATGATGAAAGCGAGGATGGAAATCTCCTCCACCTCCTCAAGATCTTCCTCCAGCTCCACAACTTCAAAAATGGGTCTGCTCTACTCGGGATGCAGCAGGTTCTCTTGTAGGTGACCCTGTAGATCAACGTCGTACACATTATCAGTTCGATAGAGCCTCTTCCTTACTGGTTCAAGTTCCAGAACATCATGATCTAGATAGCTTTGAAGAATCTTCAGGTCATCCAGATTGGGATGCAGCTATAAATGAAGAATATTGCTCCTTATTTGAAAACAATACTTAGGATATTGTTCCTCTTCCAAATGGAAGAAAAATTATCAGATTCAAATGGGTTTACAGAACAAAGTTTGGATCAGATGGAAAAGTGAATAAACATAAATCTCGTCTTGTTTCTAACGGATTTTCACAAGTTGGAGGCATTTACTATACTGAAATATTCTTCCCTATTTCCAAAATAAATTTTATCTACCTTGTTCTTTCCCTTGCTACCTCCTTTAAATGGGAAGTCCACGAAATGGATGTTAAATCCACCTTCTTACATGGGGACTTGCATGAATAAATCTACATGGAACAACCCCCTGGCTTTATCCAAAAGGACTCTAGCCTTGTTTTTCACCTTAAGAAGAAAAAAGAACACCCAACTCACGGTATCCCTTTAGACTAAAAAAAAAATAAGCCCATACACAAGCTCGGGGACACAATCTAAGACACACCTCGGGAAAAACATAATGTTGTCGAGGGTTACTCATAAGCAGAAATATTGAGCTTTGATGTTCACACTCATTGCATAAATGATTCACAAGCAAGTTGGGTTCATAGGCGAGAATGGTTCAGCAACTCCTCCCT
This sequence comes from Pinus albicaulis, assembly GCA_034641835.2. Taxonomy (NCBI): domain Eukaryota; kingdom Viridiplantae; phylum Streptophyta; class Pinopsida; order Pinales; family Pinaceae; genus Pinus; species Pinus albicaulis. The sequence goes on along the minus strand of CM076573.1, from coordinate 562,164,721 downwards.
CATGGGGTCATGGGTAATAGTGTGTATAGAAGCAGCTTTGTACCCCTACCAATTGATGTATACCTTGGTTCCATATGTGATCGAACTAGTCTCCCAGTCAGACGTCATCCGTTCCCTCCATATGTGATCGAACCGTTCCCTCCAGTGTCTACAGGCCCATGACCATCCCTGCAGGTTCGAATTCGAACCCCGCCCCCAAAGATCCAACATGAGAAAAACTTATGCACGCGGGGCCAATAGGTTGAGGGCATAGATCCCTACTCCATATGGGGGTCTCTCTATGGTATCAAACAAGCCCCTCGGGCTTGGTATGACAAAATGGATAACTTTCTCTTAGATAATGGTTCTTCTAAATGTCATTCTGACAACAATTTCTACACAAATAAAGTGGGTAAGTCCTTAATCATCCTTGTTATTTATTTTGATTATCTTATCATTACTGGTAGTGATCCCAGCCCTATAAACCATTGAAGTCTAGCCTCAAAAAGATGTTTGAAATGACATACTTAGGACACTTGCATTATTTCCTTGGTCTGCAAGTCTTGCAATCCAAAGAAGGTATTTCCCTTTCTCACTCGAAGTATGCTTTTGATCTTCTACACCACTTTCACATGGAAGAACATAAGCCAACCCCTTCTCCCTTTCAATCTACAGTCAATCTCTCAGTCAGTTATACTTCCCCTAAGGTTGATGCTACCTTATATCGTAAACTTGTTGGTAAACTTCAGTATCTAACCCGTACTCGTCCTGACCTTTCATTTGTCATTGGTCTTATTGCTCATTTTATGCACAAACCTCATGAAAGTCACTAGAAATAAGCTAAAATAAGACTTTGATATATTCGAGGTATACTTCAGTTCTGGATTCATTACAGTGCAAGAGCATCTCCATTGTTGATTGGTTTCACTGATTCTGATTGGGCTGGTGACCCTGATGATCGAAAGTCTACTACAGGTTATGTATTCACTCTTGGTTTAGGACCAATTACATGGTCTTGTTAGAAAAAAATTGCCATCTCTCTTTCTTCAAAAGAATCAGAGTATCATGGTGTTGTTGAAGCCAACAAGGAAGCCCTGATGCTTCATCACATCCTGTCCGAATTTGGTCTTCATCAGCAACATCAAAATTCACTTTGGTGTGATAATCAGAGTGTCATTCAACTATGCAGAGATCCAGCTCATCATCAGTGCATGAAACAAATTAAGCTACACATACACTAAATCAGAAAGCTCATTCATGATCATGTTCTTGAAGTGCACTATTGTTCAACCAATGATCAAGTTGTCGATATCTTTACAAAGGCTCTCACAGAAGATAGGTTTACCAAAATTTGATCTATGCTTGGAGATCAGGAAAGTTATCATTAAGGAAGGATAATCTCTAATGTCTCCTTCCTTCTCCTATTGTGTCACCTTTGTAAATCCTTCAATCCTATCCCATGTTTTTCTTAAGGGGGGATGTTAGGATATTCCGACACATAGGAAATAGTTAAAGTATAACTTGGTCTATCATAGAGTTAGGTAAAGTGTGTTTCTTTATTATGTAATTTTATAACTTATAATATGACATTCACAATATGTGATCCGAAGGTTCATTCTCTCCTTAGTATTACCAACACTTGATCTATTTCTTAACACCCGATTGGTCCATTATCTCTATTTAAAGAGCATGGTGGGTCATTTGTCTGGTGACTGTTCATGAGAGAAGCCTATGTAAATTTTCTTTATTTATATTAATAAATTTCCTGAAGTGGCTATCTTAGATTAGGATGTGGATTGTCTCCCTCTTTGAGGGTTTTAACCACGTAAAATACTGGTGTACTGATCTGTGATCTATTTTTTATTGGTGACCTTTGGTGTTTGAACTAAGGAACTTACCCTATAAATTCCTACATATATTTGGCATCTACAAGCCTTTCAACTGTGTTACAATGAGGCTCGAAGGCCTTTTATTATTGAGAAACAATAGAAAATACTAAACATCCAAAAACCTAACCCTAGGTGATGCAGCGCCAAAACTATGGGCCTTGTTTGGGTAAATTGGTATATCAACTTCCCGGGGACGTAACTTTGGCATACGATCTTTTTTTAACGAGAAAAATACCTCGTTAGAAAGAAATATATGAGGAATGAAACTTTTGAGTGAGAAACATCAATCAAAGATGTAGGTTGCCCCCGATTTTTCCAAAAAAACGTCATTTAGGGCCTCAAAACGGCTCTAGAAGTTCAGGACCCAAAAAACTGCTAAACATAGTAAATTGTGCTACAATTGAGTAAATTGAAAATTTGAAAGAAACAATGGTGGGGGTCCAAGTGGAATAGGCAGGCGGCCACCAATATCCACCTAGATTATCCCTCTTATAACACTGAATATGTTAATGCACTAGACTACATTGGATAATTATTGGGAAACTTGTTATTTATGGTAATAAATTACTATCTCAGCGTTAGAGAGATAATTGGAACATGGTCCTAATTAAACCCTTTTCTTTTTGGGATGGTGAATCTAGCCTCTTTCAATTAAGATAAGGAAAAATACCACTATCAACCAAGAGTAAGATTGAAAGAGAATGGACTAGAGTTGAATCTAAGGTTGAATCCAAATTGAATACAAAAAAAGGCCATCAACTCATAGAAGAGTGTACTTAGTTCGAAGGTATGATCATGATATTTCTAAGTACAAGATATTTAAAGAATGTTCATGATAGTATGAAATTATTCAAGTTGTAACATGTCTCATTTGGTCTACCCTAGCAATCTCACATTTTATTCCAGGAAACACTTCTACAACAATGAAAAAGTTTCTCCTGTATATAGAAATTTGGTAACCCCCCTTTCCTCTACACACCTATCTTATATAATCATACAATATAATTCAAAACATAGATTTATTTCAAGACAATTCATGAAGATTTATTTTCTCATTTTTTAGGAGTTGGGAGATCTAATTTTAGCTCATACATTTCAACTCACTAATCATGAGATTCGAGCTAGTGATTTCCTTCAAAAATTCCTGCAAATTTAAGAACCAAATCATCATTAAAAATGATCTCAAAATTAAAATCCAAAACTCAGATGTAAAAACATTTGAAACTAATCTTTATAAGAAAAGTTGATTCAATTAATAGAACCACATTAAAAGTATTAATGTGGTTGATATAAGCCGAAGACTTCATTTGTATCTAATATTAATAAATATACCATTTGTATCTACCAAAAGAAATACTATTGCAATAAAAATATTATTATTATCATGATAGTTAATAATAGTTATTTCTTTATAATAATTATTATTTAACATTAAATGTTATATATTATTATTTAATTTGAAATTATGTAATATAAATATGAGCCCTTAGATTAATAAACTCTAGTTATTGATATTATAAACCCAAGGTAATAATAAACTCAAGGGGTTTATACTAAAACTCCAAGGGATTATAAACCCAAGGGAATAATATTAATCCAAGGGATTATTACTAAAATCCCTAGGGTTTATATTCCCTTGGGTTTATTTTTCCCTTGAATTTAATATAAATCCCTTGGGTATAGTAATTTAAGTGTTCATATTCCTAGGGTATAATATTATTCATAGGCTTATAATATTAATCCATTAGGTTCAATATAAATCACGGTCAACCAAGGGTTTATATACCTTGTATTCTAATATTACACCATTGGGTTTAATAATATTAGTCCCCTGGGTTTATAATACATTGGGGTTTTAGTATTAACCCTTGGGTTTATAATACCAGACCCTTCAGTTTACTAATGTAAGGGTTCATATTCCTATGATTTAATACTAAAACCCCAAGGGAGTATGAACCAAAGTCAATAATATTATCCCAAGTGAATAAAAGTAAAAACCCAACGAATTATTAACCCAAGGGTATAATAAACCCATGGGATTAATACTAAAATCCCAAGGGAATATAAACTATAGGGTTAATAGTTTTAATGCATTGGGTTTATTATCCCTTGGGTTAACAATACTCCCTTGGGTTTATAATCCCTTGGGGTTTTATTATTAACCCATTGTGTTTATTATTAACCCCTTTGGTTTTAATATCAATCCGTTGGGTTTATAATAAAAGTATTATAACCCTTGGACCATGGTTGACCATGGTCGACCATGATTGATTTCAAATTGAGAGAATATTTGTCATAATGCGACAATGGACCATGGTTGATTCTCATATTAAGAAAGTATTTTTCACAGTGTGACATTGGACCATGGTTGACCATGATTTAATTTATAAAACATGGTAGACAATGGTTGACGATGGTTGACCATAGTTGACCATGATTGATATTATAAAATCAAGGGAATAATAAACCATCAGGACCAATACTGAAAACCCAAAGGACTATAAACCTAAGGGAATAATATTAAACCCTAGGAATATGAACCCTTAGATCAATAAACCTAAGGGATTGATATTATAAACCCAAGGGATAAAAATTAAAAAACCAAGGTATACAAAACCTAAGATAAATATTATAAACACTAAAATAAACATAGTTGAGCATGGTTGAGCATGGTTAATTTCCATATAGAGACAATCATTGTCACAATGTGACCTTGGACCATGGCGGACTATGATTGACCATGATTTATTTTTATATCTAGACAATCTTTGTCAATCTTTGTCACAATGCGATGTTTGACTATGGTTGACCATAATTGATTTTCGTATTGAGAACATCTTTGTTACAATGTGACATTCAACCATGGTTGACCATGGATGAATATGGTTGACCATGATTAATATTATAAATCAAAAGGAATAATAAACCCAAGGGAATAATAAACACAAGGGATTGATACTAAAACCTGAAGGGATTATGAACCCAAGGGAATAATATTAAACCCAAGGGAAAATTATTATAAACCAAAGGTATATAAACCCTAAGATAAATGTTATAAACGCTAAAATAAGAATGCTTGAACATGGTTTATTTTCATATTGAGACAATCGTATTCATAATGCGACATTGGACCATGGTTGACCATGATTTATTTAAATATTGAGGCAGCCTTTGTCACAATGCGATGTTCGACCATGGTTGACCATGATTGATTTTCATATCGAGACATTTTTTTTCAAAATGCGACATTCTACCGTGGTTGACCATGATTCTCCATGATTTTCATGTCGAGAATTTTTTAGTCGCAATGCGACATTCACCCACGGTTGACCATGGTTGACCATGGCTCACTATGATTGACCATGATTAACCATGATTTATAGTATAAACCCAAGGGAATAATAAGCCCAATGGATCGATATTGTAAATCCAAATGAATAATAAACCCAAAGGATTAATACTAAAACCCAAAGAGATTATGAACCAAAGGGAATAAATTAAACCCAAGGAATAAATATTAAAAACCCAAGGCATATAAACCCTAAGGAATAAATATGCACATGGTTGACCATGGTTGATTTTTATATTGAGACAATTCTTATCACAATTTGATGTTAGACCATGGTTGATTTACATATCGAGACAATATTTGTCACAATGAAACGATAGACTATGGTTGACCATGGCTGACCATGATTGATTTTCATATTGAGACAATATTTGTGACAATGAAACATTTGAGCATGGTTTACTATCATTCAACATGGTTGACCATGAATGTCTATGGTTGACGATGGTTGATTTTCATTGAGACAATATTTGTCAGAATGTGACATTTGACCATGGTTAACTATGGTTGACCATGAATATAAACCTAAGGGATTTATATTAAATCCTAGGATTAATATTATAAAACCTATGAATAATATTATACCCTAGAAATATGAGCCCTTAATAAACCCAAGGGATTGATACTAAGAACCAAAAGGATTATAGACCCAAGGGAATAATATTAAATCCAAGGGTTTAATATTTTAAACCCAAGGTATGTAAACCATAAAATAGATATTATAAACCCTAAAATAAACATGGTTGACCATCGTACACCATAGTTGATTTTCATATTGATACAATCTTTGTTACAATGTGACACTGAACCATGGTTGATCATGATTGAACATGGTTGACGATGGTTAATAATGGGTGACCATGGTTTTTTTCATACTAATAAAATTTCTGTAACAATGTGACGTTGGACCATGGTTGATTTTCAAATTGAGACAATATTTGTCACAATGCGACATTGGACCATGGTTGACCATGGATGACGATGTTTTATTTTCATATTGAGACAATATTAGTTGCAGTGTGACATTGGACAATAGGATTAGTATTATAAACCCTATGAATAATATTATACCCTAGGAATATGAACCCTTAGATTAATAAACACAAAGAATCGATATTATAAACCCAAGGGAATAAGAAACCCAAGGGATTAATACTAAAAAGTCAAGGGATTATAAACCCAACATAATTAAATATTAAGCATAAGGGATTAATATTATAAAGCTAAGGTATATAAAACCCAAGATAAATACCATAAACCCTAAAATAAACATGGTTAACCTTTGTTGATTTTCATAGTGAGACAATACTTGTCATAATGCAATGTTGTAACATGGTTGACCATGGTTGATTTCCATATTGATACAATCTTTGTCACAATGCGACGTTGTTTCATGGTTAACCATGGTCGAAGGAATTGCGATTATAAACTCAAGGGAATTATAAATCTAAGGGATTAGTGCTAAAAACCCAAGGGATTATAAAATCAACAAAATTAAATATTAAACCCAAGGGATTATTATTATAAATATAAGGTATATAAACCCTAATATAAATACTATAAACCCTAAAATAAACATAATTGACCATGGTTGATTTTCATATTGAGACAATATTTGTCTCAATGTAATGTGGGACTATGGTTGACCATGGTTGATTTCTATATTGATATAATCTATGCCACAATGCGACGTTGACCATGGTTGACCATGGTTAACCATGACTAATTTCATATCGAGACAATCTTTATCACAATGCGATGTTGGAATATGGTTGATTTTCATATTGAGAAAATATTTGTCATTATGATAGAGCATGGTTGACCATCATTATAAACTCAAGGGATTTATATTAAACTGAAGGATTAATATAAGCCCTATGAATAATATTATACTCTAGGAAAATGGATCCTTAGATTAATAAACCCAAGGGATTGATATTATAGTCCCAAGGGAGTAATACTAAAAACCCAAGGGTAAAATATTAAACCCAAATGGTTAAAATTAAAATCCCAAGGCATATAAATCCTAGGATGAATATTGTAAACCCTAAAATAAGCATGCTTGACCATGGTTTATCATGATTTATTTTCATATTGAGAAAGTTTTTGTCACAATGCGACGTTGGACCATGGTTGACCACGGTTGATCATGATTCACCATAATTGAACATGGTCGACCATGTTAGACCAATGTTGACCATGATTCAACATGATTGGCCATGGTTAATTTTCATATAGATAAAATCCTACGATAAACCCTAAGATAAATATTATAAACCAAGGTATATAAACCCTATGATAAATGTTATAAATGGTAAAATAAACATGGCTAGCCACTGTTGTCCATGGCTAGCGATGGTTGTCCATGATTGATATTATAAACCCAATGGGTTAATACTAAAAACCCAAGGGATTATAAACCTAAAATAATTAATATTAAACCCAAGCGAATAATATTAAACTAGAGGCATTAAAACCCTAAGAGAAATATTTTAAACCTTAAAATAACCATGGTTGACCATGGTTGAATTTCTTATTGAGAAATTTTTTTTTTAGAATGTGAAATTTGACCATGGTTCACCATGGTTCACCATGATTAACTTTATAAACCATGGTTGACCGTGATTAACCATGGTTGATATTATAAGCCCAAGGGAATAATAAACCCTAGAGATTAATACTAAAAACCCAAGGAAATAATATAAACACAAGGTATATCAACCCTAACATAAATATTATAAACCATTAAATAAACATGGTCGACCATGGTTGACATTGGTTGATTTTCATATTGAGACAATATGTCTCACAATGCAATGTTGGACCGTTCTTGACCATGGTTCAACATGATTTATTTTCATATCAAGAAAATCATTGTCACAACCACATGTTGGACCATGGTTCATTTCCAGATTGAGACAAACTTTGTCACTATGTGATGTTGGAACATGGTTAACCATGGTTGTCACAATGTGACGTTGGACCATGATTATTGACCATTGTTGATCATGATAGTTTGGACTATGGTTGACCATGGTTGATTTCCATATTGGGACAATGTTTGTCACAATGTGACGTTGGACCATGGTTTACTGTAATTTACCATCATTGACCATGTTTGACCAATGTCTACCATGATTGACCACGGTTGATAGTAGTTGAAAATAGTTGATTATTTATATTTAATTATATTATTTAATTAAATAATAAAAATATTATTATTTAATTATAATAATATTATTATTAGTGGATATTCCATTTAAATTTATAAATATTATCTAATAATATTATTAGATAAATAATTATTATATTTAGTTGTTTTTTTTGTAAGTCAGTATCAGTATATTATATTATGAACCAGAGTTTACAAAAATACACAGGCCTGAAGGCCACATCAGAAAGCGCCCCAGGCCTGCAGAGAGACAAAGCTCGTATTCAGTCAGGCTGTATTCTAGCAAGGCTTCTAACCAAAACCCAGACAAGGGTCCACCACGCAGGGTTACCCGAGAAACCAGAGACATTCACAAAAGTTAACCAAAACCCAGAAAAAGGTTCACCACGTAGGGTTACTCGAGAGACTTAAGACCTTCAGAAAAGCTTTAACATCCGGCGGGTCCTTACTATCAACCCGATGCAACCAGTAGCAGAAATATATATATATAAAAGATCAACAACAGTAGAAAAAAGCAGACCGAGCATAGGAACAAAGACAGAGCAAATTCACTACTAAGTGGGGGTTGAAGCCCCAGAGTGACCAACCATGCTAGGAGTTGCCACCTCCTCACCTTTCGCCTGAGTTCTGGGCTTGAAACACCGTATGATGGTGGTTTGTGAGTCATCAGTAGGAACTTCAATGGACACATTGAGGATATGACGAAGATATATATCATAATGCCGAACGAAGCTGTCTAATGCTTTGCCATGTTTGCGGAGCTCCTCTGTGAGAGAATTAAAGGCGACTTCCATCTTATCCAACCGCGCTATGTTCCTTGCCGATGCCATGGAGGTAGCAGCGAAAGTTTCTTTGACCGTGGCGCCTTGCAAAGCAATTTCTTTCGCGAGCATGGTCTTCATCTGCCATGCCACTACTTGGGTCTGCAGGAATTGCGTATGGCGAGTGGAGGGTGTCCCGGGGTCAACCAGCCAGTCGAATTCTTCACTGATGGTGTTGTCGTCCGTCTGAGCCTGGGACAGCTCCACCTCTTCTTCCAGCAATTCAATCGTTTTCTTCCCCCGTTTCGACACCGAGGCTTCATAACTGTCTTTGGCTCGTTTAAGGGCCTACGCTACTTTAATGCTGCGGAGGTTGCTATCCGCCATGGCCCTCTGATTGGAAATAAACAATATATGATTGAGAAGAGCAGAGAGTAACCTAGGTTCAGAGCAAGGATCACACACCGCAGCGAGATAGGAGGGAGGAAAGTGCGAGAAAGCGGCAACAAAGAGCTGCATAAATAGAAGGTCGGGAGGATGGGAAATTAACGCAGCCGGAAAACCAATCCTAGTGATGATGTATATCAGATCGTCGTCCGATCTGCCCACTACTTCTGGGGTCATGCTCTGAGAACCCCATCCCCGAAGCATGCCAATCGCACGCTTAAAATCTCCTCTTAAATCATCGCAAGGACCTGAGGCTATATAGATGTCCTTTCTCATTATGAAGTGCCAAATCCCAGAAAAGCCTGGTACTGTTATCCTCTGGTACCATTCGATACCATTAATCATAAAACAATTATTTATGATCTACTTATTATGGTTAGGCTACCGTCCCTCTCCTCGGTGTTATCGGTAGTTAAGTCGCGCCTTGAGATGCTATAGCACTGATCCCGAAGCTCCGCATGCGGTAGGTCCATCCAACAGGTGTCCAGTGCATTAGTCGGGTTATCAACCGCATAATTGGCTAGGTGGTTTGCGAGCGAATTAGCTTTTCTTCTCATAGCTTGAAGGATGATGCCTCCAAGGGAGCCAAGATGCTGCACTATTATCTTTGTAACAGTGGCTAGACGCCAATGTTTTATCGCCTTATCAGGCCTAGTACCACACTGAATTCTCTTGATGGTAGTTATGGCGAGTTGAGAATCGCCTTCTACAATGGTCATCCCTTTACCCAAACGAATTAACATCCTTAGCCCTTGTTCAAGAGCAGCGAATTCCGCATCATTGTTCGTCGTTTCTCCCAGACTTCTGCAAAGGACATGCATGATTCCTCCTTTGTCATCTCGCAAGACACCACCCAAACTAGTCGGACCTGAGTTTCCTTTGGAGGCCCCATCAAAATTGAATTTGCAGTATCCTGGAGGAGGACAATGCCAAGTAGCAGGAGAGGGTGCGGGTCGCCAGGCATTCTCCTGTATATAACGCTCCGCCGTCTCAGAGAGACCAAAAATAGCCAGAATTCTAAGGTCATTCGGAGACAGCGACTCGAATTTTTCTTCTTTGCACCAGGTGAGAGTAGTCTCTGTTAGGCCTTGCATGATAATTGTTTTTATTTCCTCGGCTTGCTTGAAGCGATGTTTATTAAAAATGCGGTTGTTTCTTTCCTTCCAGACTGTCCAAATTAAGAATCCTGGACTGAGTCTCCAGAGATTATTAACCATGTTGCTGTTGGAGTAGTTAGAACACCAGTAGGTGATTGTATCAGTAATAGAATTTCTATTTCTGTCTGTTTGGTGAAAAATGCTTTGAATCTAATCCCATAAATGGCTAGTCCAAGCACAGTCATTGAGTAAATGATTCATAGTCTCCTCCTGTTGTTCACATAGGGGGCATCGAGAGGGTCCTATGAATCCTTTCTTTAATATATTTTCCCACGTTAAGATTTTCCCATTTTGCAGTAGCCATAAGAAGGTCTTGATTTTAGGCTAGAGGTTGCCCACCCAAACATTATCATACCAAGCCAGCTTATCATCAACATTCCTATTTTCCAAATAGGAGCGGGATTCTTTGAGGTTAAAAGATCCTCTGGTTAGTTTGCCCCAGCGAAGAATGTCCGGCCCTTGACCTGTTCTGATCAGTCGCTTTCCGAGGATGGTATTGAGAGTATCATGGAGATTCTTCAAGTGACCATCCGGAGGAGGAGGTGTGAGCGCCTGAGTTCTCCAGTGATGCTGGTCTTCGTTGCTAGCCCAATAATGATGGACTTTGAGTTTTCCATTGTCCTGAAACCACACCTATAAAGGCTGCAGGTTAGGATGTTCGAGTTTCAGAAGTTGATGCCATGCATCTTCCCAGAAGAGAGCATGGGGCCCATTCCTTACTTCCCAAAACAATGTTCTTGTATAATATTTCGGTTGGCCCGGGCCAGGTTCCAGATGGGAGAGCCTGCAGGGGTGTCAGTTATTTGTACTAATTCCTCCAGCTGCCATCGCTCCGCATATTTGGCTTTCCAGAGGTGTGCCCACGGGGTTTGAGGCTCTAAGAGCCATTTCCACCATAATTTAGCACCGTAGACCCTGTTAGTAGAATTTGGATCCTGCAAACCAAGCCCGCCATAGCTTTTGGGCATGCATAGTTTTTCCCAAGTTGTCAGCGCCCACTTGGGCTTTCCAGAATTACCTGACCAAAGAAAATTCTGTTGGATGCTCCTTATTTTCTGAAGAAATCCTTTAGGAGCTGGAAGGATCGAGAGCATGTAGTGAGGTATAGCCTGGAGAATGTCCTTTTTCATGACCAAACGACCAGCCAGGTTTAGTGCCCGGTTGGTCCAATGACTGCATCGGTCTGCCAATCTGGAGAGAAGCTTCTCCCAATGACATTTCTGCTACGGTTTGTCCGTTAGGGGAATGCCCAGGTACTTAGATGGGAGATTACTTCTCTTGAAACCTAGGATTCCTGTCAGATGCCTTTGAATTGCTAAATGCGTGTTAAAAAAGAAAACAACAGATTTATCATAATTGAAGTCCAAACCCGAGGCACGACTGAACAAGGTCAGAATTCGTTTGAAACCGTGAGCTTCCTTGACTGTCGGAACGCCATGCAGCATTGTATCATCCACGAACTGCTGATGGGTGGTCGCCGGAAAAGTGCTTAAGGGCTGGACGCCAGTAATCTCATTCCTGTTCTTGGCTGACTTGATGAGGCAGCTGAGGCCTTCCATCATAATAACAAAGAGAAAGGGCGAAATGGGGTCCCCCTGCCTGATGCCTCGTGTAGGGTAGAAAGGATGGGAGGGGGCTCCGTTGATCAGAAAAGAGTGACTGGGAGATTTGATGAGAGCTAAAGTCCAGGTAATCCAATGATTTCCAAAGCCAAAAGCTTGGAGAACGACTTCCAGATATTCCCAACTGACCTTGTCATATGCCTTGGACAGATCTAATTGCATTATCATGCCTGCTTTTCTGTGCATTTTCAACGTATGGATCATCTCATGAGCCAGCAACACATTGTCCATAATTTGCCTGCCTTCCACATACCCTGATTGTTCTTCTGAAATGATCTGAGGGAGAATAGGTTTCAAGTGATTTTCCATGACTTTCGCTATGATTTTGTAAAAGACATTACATAGCACTATAGGCGTGAATTTGGCAGGGGTGCAGGCCTCCGCTTCCTTGGGAATTAGCACAATGAACGTGGAGTTTAGGGACTTCAGAATTGCAGAAGAGGATCGGGAATCTTCCACTGCCTCCCATATGTCTTCCTTTACCACATCCCAACATGCTTTAAAAAATTTCACTGTGAAACCATCCGGCCCTGGAGCTTTTCCATTGGCCATCTCTTTGACCGCTTCCTCTACCTCCAGGGGGGAGATCGATCTCTCCACGCCTCTGTTCTGTTCCTCAGTAATGAGGCAGGGAATGGAGGAGACTACTTCGCGAATGGCTTCCTGTCGATCCCTGTTAGGTTCAGTGGAAATGAATTCAAAATGATTTCGGACTTGGCAAGCAATGTCATGATGGGACTGGAACACATTCCCTTGTTGATCTTGAATTTTAGTGATTTTGTTATTGCATCTGTAGTCCATGGCAGATATGTGAAAGAATTTTGTGTTCCTTTCGCCTTCCTTGAACCATTGAATTCGAGATTTTTGCCGCCAAAAAATCTCTTCCTGCTTGCATCTTTCATTCCATTGCTGCATGAGTTCCTACTCTGTATCAATAGATTCTTGCGAAATACTTCCCTGAATCCAAGTGTTGTGGATTTCTTCCAGCTGTTGCTCAAGGTTTTACTTGTCTGCAAATATATTTCCAAATACCTCTCGATTCCAAGCCTTCAACTTGGTTTTGATGAACTTGAGCCTTGCTTGCAGCTTGAACATTTTGGTTCCTTCTGCAGGCAGAGGTTCTCTCCACCATTTTTTAATGTTGCTAGAGAAGTCCTTGTGGGAGAGCCAAAATTTCTCAAAACGGAAGGGCTTGTTTTTAGGGGTGCCTAAGATTGAGGCCTGGAGCATTATAGGCCAGTGGTCCGAACCTCTAGAGGGGAGGATGTCCAAATTTATGATGTTCCCTTCCAAGAGGATGCTTTCTGAAATGAGAAAGCGGTCCAACCTAGAGGCAATGAGCCTTTCTCCTCCCCTTCTGTTGGTCCAGGTGAAGTTTCCATTCCGGGGTTGAACGTCCACCAGGTTGACATCACGAATGAAGGAGTTGAAGGCTGTGGCATCATTGCCCAGTACCCTTGTGCCCCCCTTCTTTTCATTGAGCGATGTAATCATGTTGAAATCTACTCCATAAATGGCAATGGAGTTGAGGTGTCTCTGATGTAGCTTGGTAATATGGCTGAGTAGCATCATTTTGTCTTCTTGTCTTTGGTGGCTGTAGACATTGGTGAATAGAAAGGTTCCTTTCTCCCCTATGATCTGCATCTCCATAGCTAGAAAGGATTTTGTGGCTTCAGCATTAAGGAGATGAAGAGAATTCGGGGTCCAGAAAGTAGCAAGACCTCCACTCATACCGTTTCCTTCTACTGCTAGGTATTCAAGCTGTCTACCTAGGCGTTTACCCACTTCATCCAATTTCTGACTCGTGCATTTGGTCTCCTGGAGGAAAACCAAATCCGGTTTTTCTTGCATGATTTTCTTTTTCAGGAGCCTCTGTTTTCTGAGGCTGCCCAGTCCCCTTACATTCCAGGAGAGAAATTTCATTGCTAACGGGTTCTAAGATGAGAAGGAGAAAGCTTCTAGGGCTTTCATCTTTCCTGAATTAATCAACATCTGACCCAATTCATGAAGAGCATCATTGTTGGATCGTCTCCCCCGTTTCTTCCTATGCTTGAGACTGGCGTGAGTATGATGGAGGTTCTGTGATTTTATGCCGAGGCCTTTGGTGGCTTCTCTGCCTCGTTTCGTCCCCTTCAGTGATGCATCTTTTCTAGCAAGGAACAGGTAGTTTACCCTATTGATTTCGTCCTCTGGGATTTTGTCTATTCCTTTCTGTTTCCACTACTCGACTATAGAATTCAGGTCCAGCCCCTCCTTTTCCAGAATTTCTCCTAATTCCAGGTCTTTCGTGCCCACTTCACTAAGGACCATGTCCTCATCCTCTTCCTCCGCTTTGCCTGCCGAGGAGGCTAAAAGCGGGTGAGAAGGCATAGAAGGTTCCCTGGACTGGTTGCCTTGTTCTTCCATGCTAACAGCCTGTTATTCTGCTACTAGGGTTGGATTCATGTTTTCAGATGGGGAATCCTCTCCTAGAATGTCGAAGGTATTCGCAGATTTGGTGAGCGGGACATTTGACTGAGGTATATTCCTGCGACTGGCCCGATGTCTGCCCGTGGGTCGGACAAAGCCATCCGAGGCCGAGGTAGATTTCTCCTTGGGATGTTCGGCTGGTTTGTTTAACGGGCATTCGCGAATTAAATGCCCATGTTCATGACACTTCCTGCATCAGAACGGTATCTGCTCATAGTCTATGGTCTGAAAATAGGCCTCGTCTCTGTATTCCAACCATAAACCCTCATGCAGAGATCCCGATACATCCATTTCAACACAAATGCAGGCATAAGAAGTGTACCTTTTTTGAAGAGTGGCTTCAGAAGCACGGACAAAAGAACCCAAGGTGTTTCCAATCTGTTCCAGCGCTGCTGGTCTCCAATAGTCTATTGGTAGAGAAAACAGTCGGATCCATACCGGTATTTGAGTAAACGTTTCCTGTTCAGGGGCAAAGTTGGGTATCCAGGGTTTCATATAGAGGCCTGCTGAGGCATAGAAGTACGGGCCGCCTTCGAAGATCCGGTCCTTATCTTCTAGGTTCACGAAAACTACAGTAAAAAAACCTTTAGCACCCAAGTGTAGCTGCACATCTCCTTTCGGTTTCCAGACCTACTTGATCCATTGACAAAGGGCTTTCTCACTAGGCCAGAAACCCATAAACTTGCAAATCACGGCGTGAACCGCCATGTGGTCTCTATAAGCTTGCAGATCCGGGTCGTTGATGATGACTCTGAGGCTTTCACTTGCCTTTGGCTTGCATCTGCCTTGGTATTTTGTGCGGTTGCCGGTGTCTTCTGATTGCTGTGCATTCGATCTATCCCGCTCTGAGCTGTTGTTTGCCTTGTTGTTCAGATCTGCTCCCCTTCCTTGCAGATCAACTTTCTACAAGGGCAGATCAGGGGTTGTGTCTTGCTATTTTGTGGTATCTTCTAGCATATTATCGGTTTGATCACTCGGGATCTGGCTTCCACCCTTTGAGCGTGCCCCGGTGGTTGAGGAGCCGGTGATCCTCAAACCTTCCATCTGCTTTTTACCTTTGTCTATTGTAACCTGCTTGAAGGCGGGGGCTCCGGGGGCCCCTGGTCTTCCCATCTTCTGAGCCAGCTCGTTGCCCCTTTGCCGCAGATCGTGAATTAGATCTGGACCTTTCGCCAGTATTCAGGCTGGATCGCTTATCGCGCTGCAAACCCTAGCTTCAGAGTCTTTAATGCCTTTCAAATGTGAAAAACTCAACCTTGAGTCAATCCTATTATATTTAGTTATTAATAATGTTATTATATAATGGTTTTTAAGATTTTATGGTTATTAATTGAAGAAGAATCACTTGGATTATCCATAGTTTCAAATATAATCAAGGATCCATCTTCAGAATAGAAATTCAATCGAATTAAGATTCGAAATACCAACAATTTTTTGGTAACACTCTGGATAATTCTAGTGATTCTTCTTCAATGTTATTATATATATTATCAATATTATATTTATAATGTTATGAATATTATTAATGTATAAAGTAACCGACGTTAATAATAAATATATTAATAAATCTAAAGCTTATGAGTGTTAGTAATCTTATATAGTATGGATTTACTATTACTACTAATATTTATATTAATAAATATATAATTATAATAATATTATTACAAAAATATTATAATATTATTTAATTATAATAATAATAATATTATTTAATCGTGATTATTGGATGTTCCATTCAAATTTATAGACATTAGTAACATAAAATTTAATATGTGGCTTTAACTTTTGTTGATTTACTTTTACTGCATCTCCTATTTAAACTTATAATAATTAATATGGCTAGTCTTTGTTTTAGCTAACATTTGCCTAATATTTACCTTGCACACAAATTTACAAGTGCAACATAATTACACAACTAAATAAGTCATCTCATTTTTATCTAAGATATCCCTATACATTGAAAATATTAGAATTTCAGTACAATTCTTTTTAAGTGCAATCTTGAACAACGAGAACATATTGATCTCCAAAATAAATTATTTATCATTTGAAAATTATGACTAGATTTGGCTTCTTTTTATTTTCATTACCGCAATAGTCAATTTGCACAAAAGCATAAGACTTTGAAACTAAAAGAACATTATTATAACAATAAGAACCTTACTATAACAAGCAAAAAAATGTTTGATTTTCCATTTATAGTTTATATTGATTAAAAACATAACTATATTGATCTTGAAGAGATAATTTATTCAGAAATATTCTCTATTAATCAGCATTAAACCACTCTCAATCAAAAAAACATAACAATATTGATCTTGAAGAGATAATTTATTCAGAAATCTTCTCTAATAATCAGCGTTAAACCACTATCAATCAAAGACAACCTGCTAATGAAAGAGATGATTACAACATGCCTCGTTTAGAGGCACTGATTCAGCCTTGCATGAATCCAATGGAAAGAAACTAGCATATTAAAAAAAAAAAATCAGCTCTCATGCGAAAGAGAGAACACCAGGAACCAAAACTGAAAAGGAGGGCCAGAAGCTAAGGAGGGTGCGAACAACACAAAATGTTGAAAATGTGCTTGAGAGGCTGATCATGGAGCCTGATGCGCCCTATCCAACCATGCAACTCAAGAAGTTGAAAAAGGGAATTTTAGAGACATCATCAATGACTCTCTTTGCATCACCATAAGTGTGGATTGAGGATAGCTGCAGATTATAAGCAACCTATGTTGGAAATTAATTCCAACTGCAATCTGAAACAGAGGGACACAAATCTGATTTTTGTTGATATTTCAAAAACACACATGCCACAAAGTCATGTTTCATTTTTGCACTCCATTGTGCCTTAAATTTTCTGGGTTAAGATCCCTACAACAACTGACTTTGTTTTTTCCAAAGAGCACCACGTTACCCCCAACCGCCTTACTGCATTTAAAAGGGTGGTAAGAACAAAAGATATTTTTATTATTTAATGTTTTAAGTCAAAATGTGTTTTCAACATATATATGTAATAGACAACAGTAGTTTTAAAAATGTTAGACAGGTAGAGAATCAGAGACGAGAGGAATACAGAGAGCAGAACACAGAGGAAGTCTGAAACGCTGTGTTTTGTAGTAGCAGAGCAACTCTGTGTGTTGCCGCCACTGGATCTGTGTGTTGCTGCAACTGGCTATGTGTGTGTTGCCGCAACTGGGCGTTGTGTTTGAAACAGCAGTGGAACACTCTGTGTGTTGCCGCAACTGGAACAGGGTTTCCGCAAAGGAGACTATGTATTGCCGCAACAGAAGACTATGTGTTGCCGTAACTGAAATCTGTGTAAAAGCAAAAAGTAAAAAACACACTAAGAAGTATTTTGTGTATTCTAGAACTGTAGTTCTGATGAAAGTTTGTATTTTGTAATAGTCATTTTTATGGTTAATGAAATAGAGTCTTATTCCATCTCTTTGTCCACATCTCTATCATTAAATCTTTGTGTTTAGTTGATGAACTTTGTTTCCTCTGTTTGTTCAAAATATTGATAAATTTCCAACATGATATCAAAGCATGCCATTTAAATTTTTCCAACAACCCAGAAAACACTCCAAAAAGTAAGGACCTCTACCTTAGTGTTGGTTCCAACTCAGCCATTCCAAAAAAAGTGGAACTTGTTCCATTGGACATCTTGATCCAGTTACCGCAACCTCAAGTGCCATGCTGCTCCACTCCATCAAAGAAAGCTGCAGACAAGGTAAAGTGTTAGGGTTCTAAAGGGTGAGAGAGGTCTTTGGGGGAGGGGTTGATTCCAAATTCCTTCGTTAATACGAAGTCTACATATCTTGATTTGAATGTTTGTAATAGATTAACTGTTTGCGGCAAAAGCTTGGAAAAATAAACACGTTTGAGTTCATAGATCTATAGAATGCTATAGGTATGCAACTGAAATATATACATTTAATAATAAATGTATATTATTAAAACAGTGAAACTAAAAGTGAACAGGAAATTGCTAACTTGGGATGAAAACGTCCCGGACTATGTGTAGTGCCAACGTTCTTTACTTTGTTGTTGCAACAAGTGGTATTCCAGTGGAAATGGCAAAGGCGATGTTATACACTGCACAGGAGAGGAAGGGCCTATGCCTAAACGCGAAAATCTTGTGTAAGCACAATCTCCAAGCGTCATGCTCCGTCCTTGTGCAGTTTAAGTTAAGTTTCACCAAGTTTAAGTTAAATTTCATATATGGGCAAATATTTGCAGGTCGAACAATACAATCAAAGCTAGGGAGAGGAGATAATACTTCCCTGCCACACGGATGGCGATCCTTTTGTACTTTTGTAAGAGTTGGGGTGGTGAGATATTGGCTATATGTGGTAGCTGCAGGTCCCATATTCTTCCACCCCAGCACAATCGGCCACCTTTTTACAGGAACACACACGAAGAGACAAACCCTAAACGACCGGTTAGGAAGAGGAGAGCGCTCCCTCGACCGGCCAAAGAGATAATGGAAGAGACTCCACCTCCCCTTTCAGTTGGATAATTATTAACATATTTATTAGTCTAAGGCTTTCTTATATTGATTTAGGTGGATGTAAAGTTGTTGATTTTTTTTTTTTTTTAAATGAATGATTAAGATTTTATGGCAACATAATATTCTCAATCTAATAGCATTACAGGATTGTGATTAACTATCTCTTTTCATCTTGTTGTTACAAACTTAAATATATATTTATAACAACATTAATCAGATTAAGAATATTTAGGTGCCATAATATCTTAATAGTTGATTTTAAAAAAAAAAAAAAACAACACTAATACATCCATCTATGATCAATATAAGAAATCCTATTAATAAAATTCTAAATCTAAACCCAAATCAATTTCTATTGGTTTCATATAAAATCCTTTAACCTTCTACTAATAAAATCTTAAATCTAAACCCAAGTCGTTTTCTATTTGTTTCATTAGATAGCATTGCAATGTGGTACAATCAACAAGACGTTATGGTAGTTCAAATTTTCCTAAAATTCACAAGGGCAGCTCAATTTGTTACATCTTATTAGGCTCTTTCCGGTTGAATATTTGGAGTGTGGTGCACTGTGACTAAGAGATATTAGTGAAATGAAATGGGAGGTTTTTATATTATTTTGTGGGTTTACATGTAGTGTGAGTATATAGTGGAATCCATACAGTGGAAAGCACAAAGGTAAATTTTTGAACTAATTTGAAATATGAAAATAAAGGAATAGAAAAAATGTTAAACTCCAATTTCATTATAGGTTTACATAATACATGTATTTCTCGAAAAAAATATAAAAAGCTCAAGATTCATTTCATCTCATGTCTGTGGGGTTATTTTTCATATTGTGTAATATATGAGGGATATGCACTCAAGATAAGGATAGAGGAACAAAAGTGGAACAACATACAACCTCATACTCGTGCTTTACTCGCATGGTCACATTCAATATTCTAATTGTTGTTATTTGTCGTGTGTTGTTGTTATATAAGGACAACAAAATATTTTTATTGAAAGCTTGTCCTTTGGATAATGTTCCATTATTATGCTAATATTATATGGAGGTGAATGATACAATGATATGTTTTTTAATGGAAAGTTTCACTAGGAAACCCACCAGACCAAGGTTCAAATCCCATTGAGTATATTTTCGTTCTATGATCTCGGCTCAAGGAGTAGGCCCCCCATTTTTGTTGGGGTCTGAGCTCTTTCGAAATCATAAAGAATTGGTGCATCTGGCTTGCAGGTTGCTGGAATATGCTAGTGGTGTTATAAGGTAGCCACAAGGAGGATTGATCCTAGGACCTCCCTTAGATTAGTCTAAAGAGTTACAGATTCACCATTGTAAAAAAAAAAAAAACATTATATGGAGGTGAATGAGTAATTGGTTTACTACCAAGTGCTTATTTTTTTCCTAGTGTCAAATAGGTCACCTCAGAATGCAATTCATCTTTACTTTCTCTCCCCTTGTGCATTAACCACCCATATTATTCACATCTAACAAATATAATGGAATGATAATGAGTCGATATATCCATTGAATACCACTTTATTCTCATCCAACATATAAGATAGAAAGACAATAAGCCAATCATAAGCTCATTGAATGGTCTTTATTCTTTACCCTTCAGTGTATGGTTGCATAGAATGTTGGAATTTATAGGATGGAAATAAAAAATCAAGATGTATAAGATAATCAAACATCCTTAAATAGATTGTAGATTCCTAAGAATATTCCAAAATGTCATGGATAGGAGTGGGTTCAAACAATTGAATTTTCTCTTGTTTTCTATATTTTGAAATATTTCTAGAATTTGCATCAAGTTAACTTCGACGCCTAAGCTCATCCTTATATTTATTGTATATTCTTGGAATATCCTAAAATATAATGACTATGAGAAAGGTCAAACAATTGACTTTGCTTCTATACATCAAATTATGGAATATTCTTGAAATATGCAATTGAGTTAAGTTCAGCACCTTCCTCAGTCCTTATCTCATTACATATTCGTAGATATTCTAAATTGTAATCGATAGGAGTGAGGTTAAACAAATTTCTTTGCTCCTATCCATAAGAGTCTAGAATATTCTTGAAATTTGCAATCATGTTAAGTTCACAACTAGGTGATGAACTAACTCAATTATAGATTTTAAGAATATTCTCGAATTTGATGAACAAAAGAAAAGGTGATCAACTTAACTCAATTGAAAATTTTGGGAATATTCTAGAATATGACGGAAAAGAGAAAATTCAATTGTTTGACCTCACTCAAATCCATCATATTTTGGAATATTCCAAGAATATGCAATCTACATAAGATGGAGGAAGAGAAATGGAAGAAAATAAAATATCATACCTCCTACTTAATCTTATAATTATTATTATGTGTCGTGCAATGTGGTCATATGAGAACGACAAAAGATTGTTGTGGAAATCATGTCCATTGGAGAATGATTCATTATTATGCAAAAATTCTATGGAAGTGAACACATAATTGGCTCACTTCCTAGTGCTTATTATATTACTAATGTCAATAAGGTCACCTCACAATGTAACTAATATTTACTTTCTCTAGCCTTGTCCATTAAATACCATATTATTCTCGTCCAACGGATCACATGGAATGATAATGAGTCGGTTTTTCCATTGAATACAACTTTATTCCCATCCAACAAATAGGATGGAAAGGAAAGAGCCAATCATAACCTCATTGAATGGTGATTATTGTTTAATATTTAAGGATACTACTACATATATTGTTGGAATAATGAGATGGAAGTGAAGAAATAAGATGAATAAGATGGTTGTCAAACCTTATCTCAGTCGTAGTGTTGGGAAAAATACTGAGAGAGGAGGGGGGGGGGGGTGAATCAGTATTTAGTGCAGACAATCAAACTTTTACTTTTTCCTTTCTAAAAACCCATACGCTACTTTACTGAAGGAAAGTAGCGTATATACGCGAATATCCTTTACAGAACTCGCGTATGTCCAGAGGTCTAATTATGTGTTTGAATCTTAACTCAGATCATTGCATTATTAATTCATCAGATATTTCAGAAACAGTAAACAGGTGTAGACAGAACAGAATAATCATCACACATATGCAACACACATAAACACCAGGATTTTTAGGTGGAAACCCAATTCGGGAGAAAACCACCACTGCCGTTGCTTCAGCCTTCAAAATTTATTATTAAGAAAACTTCTTACAATAATGTACTGGTGCAGACTCAAACCAGCACGCAGGCACCCACCTGCAGAAGGCTACAACCTTCTCTCATTTACCAGCCTATCCTGGAAGGGAGCTACAACCCCCTGCTCTCGTTTACCAGCCTCTCCTGAAAGGGAGCTACAACCCCCTGACTGAAGGCTTCGACCCTCAGCACCACTGCAGACCATGTTTCATCAATTTTCAAACTGGATCAAATAGCTTCAACACAACCCTTCACTTATCAATAATCATAACTTGCTTAATGCTTCAAACAGAACAGTGAAACCACTGTAACCAGAATTTCAGATATAACCCAAACTTCAGAATAGATATGCAGAAACACATTCAACCTTCAGCAACCATTAGATCAGAAATCATACGCGCTTTTATTTGATCAGACCCGCGTATATACGCTCTTTCCAGAAGATGAACCCGCGTATACTTCAGTGCATTTTCTAGGGAAAAACCCTAACTGCGCACACGCGCTTTTCTTTCAACAGACCCGCGTATATACGCGCTTTTCATGAAACAAACCTGCGTATAGATCTACAAAAGATAAACTTTGCAGTACAGACCAGATCTATGAACTTCCCCAGATTTCTTCAATCTCTTCAACAGGATTGCACAGGTCTTCTTCACTTCTTTTCAGATCATCCTTGACATTCACCATTTCTAGATCTAGAGATCTTGAGCTTTCATCATGTTCATAGGGGCATCATAGATTCAGATCTATCAATTAGGAACAGGGTTCAACCATACAGATATACTTCAGAGTGAAGTATTCATCAAAGCCCCAACACATGCACACCCTTGCACAATGAATTTCTTCTCCTTATATAGGGTTACCTTTTATCAATACCATGAGCCAAAACCACATAACTTCCAATGGTATTCCTGGACGGGATCTCATAGACAAACCAACGCTTAATACAATGGGTCAAAACCATGGTATTTACCCCTTGTTTTACATATTTAGAGCGCATTTGAGCATACACGACTTGTGACATTAATTCCCGCGTGCATACACTACTTCGCCTAGAAAAACCTGCGTATGCCTTGAGACACACACTTTTCATCAATGTTCTGGCACATACTGAAATTCCTTTCATCATTACCTTCTGTACTAATTGTAGATAAATCAGATTTACATTATTTAGCAAGCTTATCAAGTCAAGAACAACTTCGTCAAGTAGGTTGCCATCATCTTCATCAAGTGGGTTGCCATCAAGGACAACACTCTGCATCATATTGCCAACAATCTCCCCCTTTGGACTTGATGGCAACCACGATGTTGTTTGATCACCATAACAGATAGATACATTAAGCACAACCATCATTCATGATATTCTCCATGATATTCTCCCCTGATTCAAACACCATGTCACTCTCCCCCTTTGACATCAAGGGCAAAGGGTGGATCAAAACCAACACAAGGTTTTTCTCCTCATGTAGCCATAAGAGCTCTGCAGATCTGATGTGCACTGAAGTTACCATGCTCCCCCTGAGTTCATGTTGAATCTTCAAACATATTTTTCAATGAAGTACATGACTCTATGACCTTCCTATCACCAAGACTCATATTTACATCAAAGATCCAACCAAGTGGATTTACATATGCGACTCAAATACCCAACCAAGTGGGTTTACACATTTTAACTCAACTACCCAACCAAGTGGGTTTACAAAATTGAACAAGTCCTTACATGACTGAATATTGCAATTTACATCATGGGTCTCAACATGACCTTTTCATCAGATTACAAGTATGACTTTTCACAACCAAAAACAAAAAGACCTCAAGAGAGAGATCAAGTTTCAGAACCATCATAATGCCAACAATGCATTATTCTCAGCCAGGCTAATGCTCCCCCTGAAACTGTGCATCCTTTTCATATGACCAAAAAATCCTCCTTAGCTTGAGAACCTGAACACTTTCAACAGCCAATCATCAAGGCATCTTCACCCAATATCAGAGAATGAAACAGAAATATAAGAGATGAAACATCACCAGAGAAGCCATACAACATCAGAGATACCAAACAGCACCATAGCTTGCGCTGAAGAATGCTGACCCAGAAACTTTGTCAGCAACCACCCATACACGGTTTTCTGTGTATGAACTCGCGTATATACGTGACTGTCTT